>PITA01000258.1:90797-318178 GCA_004023965.1 Spilogale gracilis | reverse complement strand
TCAGCTTTTTAAAGAGTCTCTTAATGCATCACTTAAAATAGAGTCCCATCAGTGTCATAGAAGAGGATTTCCCTCTGAGAGGACAGGATATTTAGGAAGCCAGTCAATGCCCTCTGCGGGTGCAGCCAGGACAGCGCGGGGCGGGGCGGGGGGCGGGGGGCTGTTAGCCAAGGCAAGTTCCTGTCTGCTAAGGACGCCAGGACCTCCAGGGTCAAGACTGTCTGACCTTCAGCCTTGTAGAGCCTGCAGTTAGAGTGAATTATTTGACTGCAGAATTCAGAGGGCTACGTAAAAGCTGTGATGTGCTTTTTCTTCTTTTTATCTTTGACCAACTCACTGAGGCTCTAGGGGTTGTTCAGCCTGGAAACATCACACATGACCCCTGGGCTTTGGCTGTGAGGTGGTGGATGTCGTGTTTTATGTTGTTTTTATTTTTAATCTTTAGGCAAGTCTTTGGTCAGCTTTGTTTGCTGTTACATTTACACTCTGTGGTGGTTTACATGCTGGTCACAAAGCATGCAAAAAAAAAAAGTAACCACATAAAATCATATAATGAATTTGGGTGATATATTTGCAATAGGGCTGGTTTCAAAGGAGGAAAAAAACTGGAACCGGACTAAAACATTCAGAATTATAACTTATGTTTTATCTATCTATCTATCTATCTATCTATCTATCTATCATCTATCTATTTTTATTACTTCTGTTTCTCTCTCCAAATAGACTTTCTGGAATAATTCATTGTAGAAATTAGACTGAAGTCACATAATTTTATTTTGTTATTACTGATGTATCTGAGTTGAGCATGATTACCTCAACTCTTAATGTTTAAAATTTTGAAGTATTTTATTTGCTTAAGAAAATGAAGAAAAGCTGAAACTGAGAGTCTGTAGATGAGTTTGCAAGATCGCTTTAGTTAAGGACATATGTAATTCTGCTGTGTATAAACAGGGCGACCATAGGATTTTACCTTTACCTTCTAGACTGCTGGCCGATTGAAACCCTTTGTTCAGACAAGTTCAACAGAGCAGCGCTTGGCACAGTGGGCTAAGAAAACCTGACACACTCACCTAAATGCACTTATGTCCTTTGCAAAAATCCTTTAAACATTTTTTTGGTTTTTCTTTTTTTTTCTTTTTTTTTTTTTTAAAGATTTTATTTATTTGACAGAGAAACACAGCTAGAGAGGGAACACAAGCAGAGGGACTGAGAGAGGGAGAAGCAGGTTTCCCACGGAGCAGGAAGCCCGATGTGGGGCTCGATCCGGGCCTCTAGGATCATGACCTGAGCCGAAGGCAGTCGCTTAACCAACTGAGCCACCCAGGCGCCCCATTTTTTTTTGTTTTTCTATTGAACTCCAGTTAACAAAAACAGCGTGTGCGAATTACAATGACGATATATCGGTCATCTAGAGACATACATACAAAGAATGCAAACATAGTGAAGTGGAAATTAGGAAGCCTCACGTAAGCAACAAATTAAAATAAGTAAGATAATAGTGGTAGGTCCACACGACAATTCAGTTGATCTGTGTTAGGAAATCAATGCCACCACCTTGGGTTATAGCTTCCTATGCATTGGAAATAATCTTGAATCTGCTATTGATAATGGTCAATCTTCAGAACGAAAACTTGTGTTGAAGTTTTAAATGAGCCTCTTATGTAATGTTTTTAAATTTTTCTGGTAAGAAAAGTCTTATTGATAGTACGTTCTCTCTCTCTCTCTCTCTCTCTCTCTTTTTTTTGCAAGATCATTTCTTCCCATTTACTGATAATTTACTTACCTCCAAGTCACCAAAATTTAAAGACCATTTTCCATTGCGTGACTGTAGGCAAACCTGATGTTATACTTTTTAGCTCTTGAAAATTTGTGCAGACATTCAAGAACATGATTCCACTGGGATAGTAAAATTTGTTTGAAGGGATTTATTAACTGGAATATACTTTTAAACAATAAAGAGAGTCAGAAACTGGGGGTATTAATTTCAAAGGTGAAATTAGCATAGACTCAGAAAAGATTTGTTTATTTTCCAGTTTTTTGGACCATTTATATTTTAATTATTTTTTGAAAATTTATCATACAGAATGTATCTGGTTGCAGAGATTTTGACCATGAGCTCTGACCCTGAAAACTAAACATGTGAAAAACACTGCAAGTAGAAATGGAAAATCTCACATGCTTTATGATACCAAGCACAGAAAGTACAATATAAATACTGCAGCAAAGATGTTAAAGCAATGCACAATTAAAAGATTTTAATGTTATCACTATGCATTCATTAAATGCAAACCCATGTTAAATGTATTTACTTAGGACTTTGGTGCTTTGTGTTTTTAAACGTTATCTTTTCAGTTCTTGTGAGGTAACAGTGATACCTCATGAAATCTGTTCCTTTTTATGTACACCACACACACACACACACACACACACACACACTCACTCGCTTGCTCATTCACACATAGAGTCAAAGTCAGTGGCAGTGGGTGGTTTAGGTCAGGGCCGGTTTTGACGCCCCTCTCCCAGAACAAGATAAATGTAAGTGACGAAGAGCTCCTGGGGTTGGTTGAACTCATTTTGTATTCAACACTCCGCCTGGCCCCTTTCTCATCTCTTTCTCCCTCTCTTTGTATGTTCAAGCCTACTTGAGTTTCTTTTTTCTTTTGTAGAACTTGGTTCTTTTGATGTGTTTCAGGGCACGCCCTGTGGCAAAGAGAACTTCCCAGGAATCGGAAACATAAGCCCATGGGGCTGAGGCAGTTACTGTGCCACGCTGAGGCCCAGAAGCTGGATTTTCTGTCTCCGAAACAGCATCAGAACACATAAGTGGAGGGGCAGACTTGCAGTATTTTCCACAGATATTCTTTTCTAGGAGTGTACGGCATAACATTTAATAGCGAGGGAGGCCTTTTGGGGAGATTTTTAACCTGGACGGAAATTGTGATAGGACTTTGAACCTGAGATATGTTTGTATGCATTTGTTACTTGAGCCGTATTTTCCCCATAATTTATAAATTAGTTTGTTTCCATTTCACTGCTGTTAGGGTATCAACATAGCTGAGATTTTCAGTGACACGTGGTCCTATCCATTAAAAAATGAGGTGAGAAAGTGCAGTGCTTTAACTTTCTCTTTACTCACGCATGAAGTGGAAAGAAACGCTGCTGTAAGTATTGTCAAACTATTGTTAGAAGGCACGATCTGTATTATTAACAGAAAGTCTAGATAGAAGGAGGAGTTAATTGTTTTATATCCCATACCAGTATTTCTATTTTCATAAATTAAAAATATTTAATAAGATGGTGTTATGTCTTATTTAAATATCTCTGTTTACTCACATATTATACTTTATGTGGCAAATCTTTCAGGACTATGTCACTGAATTAGAACTTGGAACTGAAAATAAAAACAAAACAAAACAGAAAATAAGGAAAAACAGTCCAGTTTAAGTTACACATATACAAACTTAACCACTTTAAGGTGTTCAGATAATAGTTAAATTCAGTTTTTACCCAAGTTTCTAAAAGAAACATTTTATTTTTAAAACCAAACAAGTGGGAAAGCACGGTAACTACAAGTTTAGTAATTATCTGGTTTGTTCAATTGGTTTAGAGAAATAGTCTATATTATTTGGGTGCATGTTTCCTTTTGCATAAATGAGCTCGCTCTTGTGTTGCTAGGCCTCCTAGAAAGAATATGCTCCTAGATGAATAATCTAAAGAAAAAAAAGGAGATTTTATAAACAAATGGTTGATTATTTTTGATTAAATTAAATTCAGTTTCGTAAATGTATTGAGCACTATTTATGTATTGGTGCAAATCACATTACCTATTAACTCCTAGGAAAATAATTAGTGGTATCATTGAATCCACTCAGCATTTTCCAACATATTTTATGCTCAGATAACAAGTCAACCAGCTAATTGTCCCAATTCCTTTTAACTTTGGCTTCTATGTCTGCGGCTTAAAAGAAAGACAGAAAATGATTTCTGATATAACCCAATTATTCAAATATCGGTCAAATACATGTTTTTAGCAAAAACATGAGAGGATTGCTTTGACAAAGTGGGAATAACCATAAGATAACTTTTATAACTACCATGTCACTTGAATTTCTTCCACAAGTATCTGAGTTACTAATTATAAATCTTTGTACCAATATCTCTATGTAACATAAGAAAGTATCTTTGATACTAGAAAAGGCTGGGGATTCACCATACTCATTTAAATGTTACCTAGAAAGTTTAATGGCTCTGTTTTATTTACACAAAAACCATATACCTAATACAACTACACAGAGAAGAGTACAAAAGAAGTATGTTTATCTTTCTAATGCAATGTAGACTACTCTTATTTCTGTCACTTTGCATAGCATTTCTGGATACTGAATGCTTCTAAATCATTTGATCCTAAATTCAATAAGATATGCAGGTGCCTCTCAGACTTTGCAATGCCGTCCAGCTTCAGGCAGTGGCTGCATGCAAATGGTCATATAATGTTCTCATCCTCTTTATACATGTCAGTGATCCTTCAGATCTAGATTCCAGAAGTTCCTCCGTAGAGATGGCTTGACTGGAAAAATCAATGTGGAGTTGCAAAAATACAGTACTGAAGACATTGCCATGCTCATTAAGAAACTCATTCACATTAAGAAACTTTCATAAGTACTATCTCATAACCACCATAGCCCCACAAGGGAAGAATCATTAATGGTCGGAATCATTTAATGGGGAGATAACAAGCTCAGGATTATCCCACGTTTTTCCCAAGATCAGACAGCTAAAGCATCAGAGGGGGAGTCTGAACGCCTGTTTTCTGATGTCTGAACGTTGGTGAGTAAACATTGCATACTTCCTATAACCAATTTTCTCTCTCTTGCCTTTCTCCATTGTCAGCCAAATGCAAGAACTGGCGTTGTTTACCTTCATAAGCTCAGAGCACTTGGATAATGAGGAGCCCTCAATAAAAGACTGAAAACAAATAAACCAGGGACTCTGGCTGACTGGTCCAGCTCTGTTTCTTCCACACCACTACTCCATTCAGAGGCCAGGAGGTGGCATTTGAGAAGGTCAAGGAAGACTGTAATGCTTCAAAGCATTTAACTAGCAAAACTTATTCTGTGTTGTCAATGACATATGTAAGAGTGATTCTGCTACCTGGGCAGTTCAGCTTACTGAGGATGAAAGTCAGTTCCTGATGCACCTGATACCCAAGCGCTCGACATTATGTGCACGATGCATAGACTGTAAACTCACACGTGGTTTCAACTTGACTTCAACTCACGGTCATTAGTGAGGTTCTCCTTTACCTCCCCCACACATGTGTCCCTCAAATCGAGTTTGGGCCAAGGTCCCGGGTCTTCAAGCACCAGCCACTGTATCTAGAGGCTTCTCTAGCCACAGGTCCACACTGGTTTTCTAGTGAGATGTTCATGTCCCAGGCTGAAGGGAGAGTCCCTCTCAGGTCCAAAGGCTTGATGTTTCTCTTTGTGTTTGGGAAGTGAGAGTATTTGGACACTGGGGTCCTGCAGACAAGCTCCTCTCTGGGTCTCCTTTCACTGACAGTTACCTCTTCCCCAAACCATCCCCCTTTCCTTTTTTTTTGTTCTGAAGGACATGTTTGCCCCTCTTACTGGATGCTTCCAGAGTAACTTTCTGACATTTCTTCATCTCCAGATCTTTGAAAATCATCTCGAATAACTTTAAGCTTCTACCAAAGGCAGGAAAATCACCTGCCAGCTCTGCTTCCGCTTCGCAAAGTTCCCCAGGCAGAGAGACACAAAGGCCCTGCTCTAGCTTGGAGCAGGAGGGATGGAAACTGTAGAATACGGAACGTACATTCGCGTTTCAAATATCCTGCCACAGATGCTTTTTGAATTAATGCCTGAGTGGTTTTGACACAGTCACCATGATGAAATTGTAATTGTCAGTTTGTAGAGGATTTTCTTTTTGTCTTTCCAAGGGCAAACTGCCTTGGCATCTCCCCACCAATTGCTATTGAGACATTTCTCTGTGGGGCCTCTAGGAAAGGGAGTTCAAGCTCAAACACACCACAGACTCTCTGTCTTGGAGGAACTAAACTAGAGCTTCTAGAAGAAGAAGACTTATTTTTATTTATTTTTTATTTTTTTAAAAGATTTTATTTATTTGACAGAGAGAAACACAGCCAGAGAGGGAACACAAGCAGGGGGACTGAGAGAGGGAGAAGCAGGCTTCCCGCCAAGCAGGGAGCCCGATGTGGGACTCAATCCTGGGTCTCCAGGATCATGACCTGAACCGAAGGCAGTTGCTTAACCAACTGAGCCACCCAGGCGGCCCAGAAGACTTATTTTTAAATATACATTAGAAGTAGGAATTGCTTTGTTATCAAAATCTCAAAAAGCAGGTACTTTGACATATCAGTGGAATTATAACAATATTATAATAAAACTTTGAATTTGAAATTTGAATAGTGACACAATACCCTTTTGGAAGTGCATTCCCACAAAGGCCCATTCTTTGCCCTGCAAGTCTCAGATCAAATATTACGGCCCCAGGGAGGCCTTTTCTGCCCACTCTATCTCCTACTTTATTTCCTTCACAACCGTTTCACTATCTGTAATTAGCTTTTGTGCAAAGCAGAATTCTAAGATGGCCTCAAAGCTCCCACATGCTGCTAGATGAGTTCTGTTCAATCCTCTCCCCTTGAGTGTAGGCAGGACCTGCTAGTGTGATGGAATGTCACTCCTGTGATTAGGTTACTCATCAGTGAACTTTGAGTTAATCGCAAGTCAGATGAGCTGCTTGAGCCTGACCTCATCAGGCAAGCCCCTACAAGGGACGGGGCCCTTCCAGAAGTCAGAGAGATTTGAAGCACAAGAGGGCTTATGAAAATGGCCAAGTGGAGAGAAGCTGTGAGGGGTCCCCGACCAACCAAACATCAGTGGAAAAGAGGGGATTTAGACCTATGATGGCAAGGGATGGAGTTCTTTTAACACCAAAGGAGCTTGGTGTTAAAGCCAAGGATTGTCTTCAGGAAAGGATGCAGGTCAACCAACAGCTTTATTCCAGCCTTATGGGACCTTGAGCAGAAAACAAACTTGGGTCCCTTTCTGTGCTTCCTCAACTCTTTCCCCCACCCGCTGGGCCACGTTATTGCCTCAGACTAAGCTCATAAAGTCAAAGCAATCTACACACAATTTTCATATGAACTACTTGCCATTAAGACTCAACTGATTGCATCATATAGTCATTCCCATATAGTCATTATTTTTAGATCTCAAGGTTAATAATTATAGAAATCGAAAAGAAACCTGTCTTTACCCACCTGGTTATAAGAATGATGATTAAAGACAGAACTAGGATGTTAGCGAAATACAGTAATTTTAATTAAAAAATGATATTGAGCACTAAAGGTAAATTTGAAATGTTACATTATTATGGATTTGTTGGTACTTATTTAAATAAGTAGCAAGTTCAAGTTTAAATTGTAGGAACAAGTCCTTTAGCAAAATGTACGCTAGAAGCTTTTAGTTTTATTTTCTCCTGTCTTTTGCCATTTTCCACATCATTAAAACCTGTCATCGAAGTGGAAATTAAGTGAATGGCTTCCTATTGATATGTAGTACTACCATAAGGTAATAGTGTTTCATGAAAAGAAAAAAGTTATTTTTAGGAGACTGTTCAAAATAACTAGGATTAAATATATCATACCTATTTGTGATTCTGTTCATTATTTTCTTACATGTTTCTATCTCTATTCTCTATGCTAAAAACATCTTACGTGAAAAATGTTACTGATATTTTCAACTCAAAATGAAACTTTGCTATCTGTTCTGATTTCCTAGGCCATTAGTATTTGTTTTCTAAAGTAAACAAGAAAGTAATACTAATTAAGAGCTGTAGAGATGTGCTTAAAGGCAACGAACTGGGGAATGTGACAGTTATGAGTTCTTCTCCTCTTCTTCTACCGAGTCTTCCATTGATGAAGAATATCCTAGTGGAACAACAGATTCAGGAATCGAAAGGAAAGGAGGGGGATAGGACCAAAAAGAAAAGAAGCTGGCCAGGCACAATTGAAATCATGAGGGCATGTGGCCATGTTACTTAATTTGAGTGGCATTATGCAAAACAAAACAAGAATTATCTGCAAGTTGGCAAAGCCTGCTTGAAAGTGCAAGGCGAGGAAGAAACCAAGTTAGCGCGCAGCAGATCTAAGACATGCTTGCTGAGGTGCTTTGAAGAAAGCGAGCTGCACGACCCCCATCTCCAAGCATAAATAAACTCCAAACAGACTCATTTGCCATGAAGGATGAAATGTGGAGGTGCCGTGGCGCCTGGGTCTCTGCCTCTCCATGGCTCCTTTACCCAAGTCATTCTGGTGGGTTTTTGTGTCCCAAAGTTGTCCCTATGCAAACAACAGGTTGAATATTGTAGGTGTGGGTTATTAAAGTGTCCCTGGGACAATGGCAGTCTGTGTCCCATTTGTAACGCTTGGATTAGTCTTTGGAAAGTGCACACAAAATGTGACATGATGTTGGCTTCCAACATTATTCAGTCTGCATAGCAGCAAATCCTGCCCTGTCTCCCTGGAAATAAAACTCCACAGACGTATCACTGCCTTCCAAAAAGGAACCTATCATTTATGCTCAGAAGTAGAGGCACCCTGATAGAATTTCTGTTAGGGGTTTGATTTTATAGTTTGGAGAAACATTTATGATGGAAACAAATTACATTCTAGCAACTTATTGACAGTCTCCAGGAAGAAAGTCTACAATCAGGTAAATCATATATATGTGTACATATGTGGGAAAATTAAGAAGATGGGAAAATTAAGTCAGACTTTATCTTTCCAAAGAGAATTCTGCTTTAGATTAGAGTGATAACCCACAACTAGTCTCTGAAAAGAGATGGGAGTCTCAACTTATCCCTCTTGCCACCTCATTTTCCCCTTTTAACTTTAAAAGCTCTAGAGAAGAGAGTCAAGATGTCAAAACTGGCTGAGGCAGGCATGCTGAGAAGACAGGACGCTTCTCTTATTTCCTTTCCCTCTTCCTCCATCCTAGGAGCTTTTAAAGTTTTGAGACTCATTCTCACCTCATCATTCATCAGAAAACTCTTCTCTCCTTAAGTGTCTTGTGCCCAAAAAGACTAAGTGACATTGTGGAATTCAGGAAGATGTTTTCTCAAACTATTTGGTTTTAAGTACATCTCAATATTACAAGGGCTACTGAAATAGAGGGGGAAAAGGCATGTTAAATTATAGACAGGCATCAACAGTGGGTGGAATTCCCACAGAACCAAGTTGGAAACCAGAAGAATTGGGAGTTGCCTCACGAAATGGAACTGGGATGCGGGGTGGGGGGTGGGGGAGTGAGTCAGGGCATTGTTCCAGAACAGGGCTTTTAAAGCATGTTATAGATCAATGTCTTTATCTTCATTATTACAATCAATTATTTCCAGTGTAATCTTTTTTGCTTCGTAGGGAAATAAGCCATCATCAAAGTAGGTTAGGAATCGCTCCTCTCAAATTCTATGGTACAGATCCTTTCTATGGTAATTTTGTATGTGGGCCCCCTAAAAGACCAAAGTAAGCAGAATGCTCAGTCTTTAGTCTAGAACGGCCACCCATTTTCTTCTTTTATTGCCATTTGGTAAGTAAATTTCATAAATTTTAAGCTATAGAATAAATATGTGTTTAAAATACTGCTTTCATCTGTTTGGCATATTGGACATTGACCTAGGGTTTTGTTTGAAAAAGAACATAGATTTCATTGAAAAAGTGATTACGGAGGACTGCAGTTACATTGCATAGATGGATCCTGCTTCCCAAGTTACCTAAAAGAGGTGGGAAAAATCCTTGAAACCTGAAGTTCTGTGCTTCCAGGGTCCTCCCTGGAACAGTAGCTGTAGCAGTGGGCAGAAGAACAGGTGTTCCTCCAGCTGTGGCATCATTCCCACCATGAATCCTTTTCTCCACCCCCACTCATTCAGCAGGATAATGCAAGTGACGCTGAGACCACACCTTGGGCACAAGGGCCTTGGTGTGCAGACTTCAGAAGTGCATCGCCCTTTCCTGATGTGTCTTCCTTCTTGGGATTTATTTTCACTGTGATATGGCTACTTGGACATATTCTCACAGTTGCATCGATTTCTGTGTTGTTTGGACATTCACTTTATTCGGAATTCAAAGTCGGGTAGAAGGAGGTATTGTAGGGTTTCCCGGAGTGATTTTTCTTCAAGGTGAGCCAAAGGTAAAAGGGAAAGAATATTGATAGCAACATGGATGGGGAAGAAAATGGCCCAATTCATAATTTTGCATCAACCAACTTGGTTTTCAGTTTTCATCTTTCCACTTTGGATTATAAATCAGATAAAAACCCAGACTTACAAGAAGGTCGTTTAATGAGATCCACAGAGGAAGAGAGAATCAGGATAATTAGAGGCATCACCAGATGAACCTGTAACATCACTTTCAAGAGAAACAGGCATTTTCACCAATTGTTCAGAGAGTTTGAGAGAGGATTGGGATTAAAACTGAATTTACTTTTGGGGCACCTGGGTGCCTCAGTTAGTCAAGCGTCTGTCTTAGGCTCAAGTCATGATCTCAGGGTCTTAGGATGGAGCTGTGCTGGGCTCCCTGCCCAGTGGGGCATCTGCATCTCCCTCTCCTTTTGCCACTCCCCTTCTTGTGCTCTCTCTCACTCTCTCTCTCAAATAAAATAAATAAAATATTAAAACAACAACAACAACACAACAACAACAACAACAGCAACAACAACACCCCTGAGCTTACTTTTGCTAAAAAAAGGCTTATTTAAGACTATTTTTCCCCCTAAAGATTTGGGTAGTGGGTTGGGGTTAGGAAGTGTCATAGGAGTTTATATATAAATTAAAGATATTTGAAAACAGTGTGGAGAAAGTATAATCATTTGTTATTTTTATTTCTATGGACTAAGAAAAAACAATAACACAAAATGCCACAACCTCTTAATCTTTTAGAAAGTATAAGTTACCTATATGTATAGGTTTTAACTACATCTTTGTAAAGAGAGTAAACATTAAAACAACCATAAGGACTTAAATAGTGGGCTTACTCACCACTAAAAAGAAGAATAAAGTATGTTTAATATTTTTTTTGGAAGAGGACTTGACTCTTCACAAAATGCTATTGCTTATGGAAGCACAGTGAATCGTAGCTAAAATCTCAACAAATGGTACCACAGCGCCACCATCTGGCTTTGTAAAAGAGAGCAGGGAGTCATAACAATAGAGGAGGATGAAAGTTAGTGTTCCTCTCTCTTCCCTAAAGAGACTGGAGAAAAGAAAACAAGGGACTCTCTCAGGCCTTGTATTTCTCTCAGCCCTGTAGCCTTTCATTTAACACTATTTCAACTAATCTCAGATGTCTATGGGGTCAGAAACTGTCCCGATCTCTTTTCTGTCTCTATTTTAATTTGAAGAATGAACACATTTTTAGTGAATAAATCTTTAAAAAAGGAAATCTTCTTAGTATTTGTAGTCTTTCTTTTCTTTCTTTCTTTCTTTCTTTCTTTCTTTCTTTCTTCTTTCTTTCTTTCTTTTTCTTTCTTTCTTGGACAGAAAATGGAATTTTTTTTAATATTAGAGGACTAATTTTCATGTTAGTCTGTAGAGCTGCTGCTTCTTTTTTAAAGATTGTATTTATTTACCTGACAGAGAGAGAGAGAGAGAGGGAGAGTGTGAACTAGCACAAGCAGGGGGAGCAGCAGGCAGAGGGAGAAGCAGGCTCCATGCTGAGCAAGGAGCCTGATGTGGGATTCTATCCCAGAACCCTGAGATCATGACCTGAGCTGAAGGCAGCCACCTAACTGACTGAGCCACCCAGGTGTCATGGAGCTTCTAGTAAAGACTTACCTCACTGATGTTCACCTTGCCTTTGGGTATGATTGTTTCATAATGTTGCAGAAGCTTCTTTGCATTTTTTCTTTTTATTTATTTATAGCTTCTTTGCATTCTTAAAGCTCAGAGATATTTAGGATGAAACATATTCCAATATATAATCAAAAGTACAATTTTGACCCTGAAGGGATGGTGAAGTAGTTTTATTGTTTTAGATTTAACGATCTACTTTCTTTGGAATAAAACTTATACTTACAAAATTTGTATGCTTTATTTATTTATTTTTTACTTTATATTGCAAAGTTTCACAAGATTGTACAAAATTACTAAGTAATAGAGTGGCGAATGCAGATACTTTCACTAGCACATCGCTTTCAGTGAAGACCTTACAGAGTTGGCTTGAAAGAGAAAATGTTAGCTTTTTTTATACTCTTGCAGCATCTATTTTTTATTAATTCCTGAATTTTATTAAGCAGTAATGTGCAGAATGATACTATTATAACACTGGTTTGGGCCTCCTGTGAACAGAGAACTATTCTAAGTGCCTTGCATTTAATGTTAAGGCATGAAATTTTTTCAGCAAAACTAACGGGTGTCCTATTTTTATTTCTATTTAATGGATGAGGAAAATGAAACACAGAGACATTGAGTAACTTGCCTAGGGTTGTAAGCTGTCTTTTAGACTCTATGTTCTTGATGATAACACTCAAACTATTTTCTCAATGTACAGTATCCTAAAAATATTTAAAATGTAGTGCTCTCATATTGCTTTATTTTCTCTTTGTGCAAGAACCTAGTGTAAAAATATTGCATTTAAATCATCTTATGAGAAATATTTCAATTGTGTTAATGGTTAAACAACATTTTTTGAAAAGCAGCCATTATGTGTATCTCCCACCTCCACCCTCCACACCAAGAAATGCACCATGTGCTCAAAATAAGTGACTTGTAAGTGAACTTCTAGAAATGAACTTTTTGTAAATTGAGGACATTTTATTTTACATTATTTTTTATTTTAGATTCTAAATAATCATTTTAGATAATTATATTGAATCATTCATGCTCATTTTTATTGTAGTATGGTCTAAAAAATAATGAAGAGAAACACTTGCTATTCTCTTAGCTATATACAGAGAAACTCTTCAGTTTTTTCTATTTGTTAAAGTGTTCAGAATTTTCTAAAATTCTCTAGAGGTTCAGGTACTTCTGAAACTCATACTCTATCAGTTTTAGAGAGTCTGTGTATATAAGTCTCATGTAACAACTGTTTTCCCAAACGACTCTTAAACTGATCTTACTGGAATTTTTTTTTTTCAAATATAGTACAACATGTCCCATGTTATTCTAATGGAGATAGAAAAAAGTGGGGCCATATAGGATATTTTACTATAGTTTCAGTCAATGTTTTATAAAGAAAAAATGTGACCAAAAGTATCATAAAATGCACTTTTTTGGTGCTGAATTGGAAAATTGATTTTGACAGTGTTGGGGGTCACTGGCAAAGTTCCTTTTGGTATATTAAATAGGAGGAAGCATTAGCTGAATACCAGGCTAATGAGTCTCTAAAGTGAAGTCATAACTGGATCATTAGCAATTTCTTTATTTAAAAAACTAATTATTAGTTGGTATGGAGCTTGGACAATGTCTTTAATATTTCTAAATATTTTTACATATAGCAATTGCATTAGTGTTTTTCCTTATTTCCAAATTAAATATCAGAATAGTTAATTTAGATAAAATTCAAAACATTAAGAATAGCAACTTAGACTAGCAATTAAAAATCATTTCTATGGTTATTCACTGCAAATTTGAATTATAAAGAAATTTTTGGTCATCTATCCAGCATTGTATTTGTTGATTTGGACTCTTGCCAGCATACTAATTATCCATGGCTAAGCTCTTATTTGGGGGTAGGATGAATATGACGAAGAAAAAGATTGCGAGGGGAAGAAAAGTTATTTCTCTATTCTTCGAAGAGGCAGATACGGAATAATAAAAAAGATGATTTTTTTCTCTGTCCTGTGGCCAAGGAACGGTGCAATTCAGACTCCAGCGGCAAACCTGTTTTACCTAGAGCCACCACACGAGGGCGTTGGCGCCGATCACTTTTCAACCGGTCATTAAACAAGCTTCAGATTTCTCTTATGTATATGGTGCACTTCATATAAGATACTGACTTAAGGGGCTAAGTAAATATTTTCCTATAAGAGTACTTTTTGAAAGAATTAAGTTGTGATTTTTTTATATCCAATCGGAAGCCACTAGATTAATTATCCTTGAATATACCTAGACTGGAAAATTTCACTGCTCAGAGCATCCATTGCCCCTCGAATAGTTTTCCACCCTCTTATGAGGCTCTTCTCTTCTTATCCTGAGACTTCAATTCTGAATTTTCTGGCTAAACCTAGCTTCTACCTTTCCAGTGTGTTGCTGAATCTATCTACCTGGATATTTTACCTTCATTTCAAATATGACATATCTTTTTCTTTTCTTTTCTTTTTTAGAAAGAGTGAGCATGTGTCTGAGCACAGGAACAGGAGGGCAGGGAAAGAGGGAGAGAGAGAGAATCTTAAGCAGGCTTCATGCTTAGGGCAGAACCTGACATGGGGCTCCATCTGGTGTCCCTGAGATCATGACCTCAGCCATAATCAAGAGTTGGAGGCTTGGGGCGCCTGGGTGGCTCAGTTGGTTAAGCGACTGCCTTCGGTTCAGGTCATGATCCTGGAGACCTGGGATCGAGTCCCACATCTGGCTCCCTGCTCGGGGGGAAGCCTGCTTCTCCCTCTCTCACTCCTCCTGCTTGTGTTCCCTCTCTGGCTGTGTTTCTCTCTGTCAAATAAATAAAATCTTAAAAAAAAAAAAAAAAGAGTTGGAGGCTTAACTGACTGTGCCACCCAGAAGCCTCTCAAATATGATATTTTTAAAAATGAAATATCATCTTCCACTCCACCTAAAACCTAATTTCCCTGAGTCTAATATTTCTTCAAATGTCCAACCTCAAATCTCTGTCTTGATGTTTGAGTGTTCCTTCTCTTTCTATAGCTAAGCCAGCATTAACAGATATGTGTGTGTATTTCCCATTTTAACTTGACCTCACCATAACAAACCTGGTTAATCTCATGAGAGTCAATCATTCCACAAGTAATAACTCAATAACTTACCACTTTTGGAATACCCCATTTGCTGCTGTCCTCTCAACATCGACCTTACTACCTGTACCTTCTTGTTGTATTTAACTGTGCTCAAGTCCCTCCTGGCTTGGAAACAGACATCCTTCCGAGAGCCCATTCTGTCCTGTTTTCTTTCTTTCATCACCATGTTCCTTGGAAGAGAAGTGTATAAGCCCTTACATTTGTTCTTCTACCAACTACAGTCTGGCTTCTGTGTCCACCATTCTCTGCACTGTTCTTGCCAAGATCTGGAAGACCTCCCTGCTGCCAGTTGTAATGGGCACTTTTCCTTCCGGGAGTATGGTTGACAACACTGACCGCTCTCCATTGAAATACTCTTCCCTTGACTTCTGAGACTCCTCGGTCCTCAAGTTTTCTTCCTCATTCTCTTTTAGCCAGAATACTTCACTGTCCTGTGATCAAGTTTTGATCTTTCTCAGGGTTCTCTGTCCAGGTCTTATTTCTGCTAAATAGACCTCTTACTCTTTGGATGATTTTATTGCCTCTTATGATTTTGCTTACACCAAAAACTTCAAAAAAAGGCCGCAAACCCAGACCCAGAATCCATTCCCACCAAAGCTCCCCCTCGAATCTTCTAACCCCCTTCTCCCTTTGCAGCTACTTAAAGTGACTAGGACTTGATTGCCACACAAGCTTCCTAACTGGTCTACCTTTCTCAGATCTTGTCCTATGCCAAAGCTTTCTCTGAGGGCAGCTTGAATGATTCTTTAAAATAAGAATATGGGCAGGTCATTACTTCACTCTAAACTCTTCAATGGCTACCTCGTGATGCCTTGAACTTTATTCCTGAAAAATACACATTTCTTAATGTGGTTTATGGAGCATTTTGAAGACTGCTTTTTTACCCCTTCATTTTACTCTCTTGATATTCTCTGTTCCCTCTAAGTTCTGATTTGGTGTGATTTCTTTCAGTTCCTGAAACAAATCTTGGTCTCTGGCTTTAGGTCTTTGCATATGCTGTTCAGCCCTCTGTCTTTTGCCAGGCTGACTCTCAATTGTACCTGAGGTCTTGCTTGGAATCCCCACTAGGGAGCTTTTCCTAGCCCTGATCTAAGTTGCAAATCACTTTGCATTTCCATTACTAGAGCACTTATCACAATTTATTGTCATTACCTGTTAAACTGTCTGCCTTCCCCAGTAGACTGTAAACACTATCATATTACTAATATTCACAGCTGTTCAAAAACAGAATAAACTAGAAAAGAGACTACACTCAAACATTAGGTAGGTGGTTGGATTTGATTTTTATAGTTTTGTCATCTTATGTTCTTACTGCTCTTCATGGGCCATATGTTGTCGCCAAATTACTTGATTTTTCTCAACTGTGTTTTAGGCTTTCCTCCTCTGTGAGTTGGACCATATCTTTCCCTTTGCCTAAAAATATTTTTTCCCCTATTCTGTATCTTTGGGGATATTATATTCCTTGCTAAATCTAGTTGCTATACCCTCCTTTCCACAAAGACATTTTACCGCTCCGGTGAAGAAAGGTCTTGCTTTTCTCTGAATTCTCAAAACACAATAGACTTTTTAAAGTACTTATGCTATATCATTTAAAATCACTGTCTTTTGGGGGTGCCTGGTTGGCTCAGTTGGTTAACGGTCTGCCTTTGGCTCAGGTCATGATCCCAGGGTCCTGGGATTGGGACTCCTTGCTCAGTGGGGAGCCTGCTTTTCCCTCTCCCTCTCCCTACTTCTTTCCTGCTTATGCTCTCTGTCTCTGTCAAATAAATACCTAAAATCTTAAAAAAAAATCACATAAAATCACATAAAATAAGGCTGCCTTAGTACTTCCTGCTAGAAGAGATGCTTGGTTAAGGTGTTTTGCCATTGGTTACCGGACCATAGAGATACCATGGGTGGAAAAACGAAATCATGGAGGACCTGACTAAGATCACTTACTAAGATGTTTAGGAGAGATGTGTGTGGAAAAGAGTGAAGCTTGTAATGTTTTCCCACAGAGGCTAATGTGTTTAAATTTGTCTGGTAGCAGGAAGGCTGGAAAAAAGGGGATCAAGTAGGAGAGCATCATATGAGGTGACTCAACAGGGTTTTGTTTTCCCAGTGTTTCCCTTAGAAGGATGCTAAGAAAGCCGGGAAGAAGATGGCAAGGCGGCTGACTTCATTGGCAGAGATGAAGAACCCAGGAGGATCAGCAGGTTTGTTGGTTTTTGAGCCGTGTCTGAGGCAGACACTAATCTGGTGGGGTATCTGAGTCTATGTTTTCTAAGTGACTAGGATGCATGCATCCCTTATATTCATCTTTTATGAATATTTTATTTGCCACTTGTAGTTTTGTATCAAAAATATAGTCAGCTTGTGAGAACCAGCTGATTTTTATGGATCCCTGTAGTTTTCAAAGCCCCTTGCAGCAGTGAAGGACTATAAAAGGGCCTTTTCCTTTCCATGTCTCTTTGATGTCAGGAGCAGCCTGTTGTGATGGACAGAGCATGAGTTTCTGAATGAGAGAGATGTGGATCTAAATTCTGTTTTGGTCGCTTACTATTTGGGTGACCTTGGCCAAATGACTTAACTTTTAGAGACTTAGGTTTTGTTTTGTTTTTAAAGTGTTTGACTAGTATAAGTAATAGCAAATTTACAGAGATGTTATGAGAATCAAGTGAAACCTGCAGGCAGTTTCTTGCTCTGTGCCTGGCATATGGTCTGCCTACCCTCCCTTCCCAGGTTTGTTATATTTAGGAGAACATAAATATTGGCTTGCAAAGGACAAGAATTGAAGCAGAAATTGGCAATTTACATCTTCAGATGAGAATGGATTAAAGTCCCTACACGTGAAAGGATTCTAGCTGAGGATATATGCCCCGTATTTTATGAAGTACAATTCAGAAACAAGTGACTCTGCAAAGTACCCTGAAATTCTTATCTTGGGCACATAGTCAATACAACATGTGAATACAGCTTTGGATGCTATTTCTTTTATAGGAAAAGAAAGATTAGTTGTGTGGGTGTGAGTATGTGACTCATGGCTTCTATTTTAAAAGTGAGATTCTGGGGCGAGAGTAAATTGCAAGGGATTGTATTCTCAAACCACTTGAAAAGCAGGTTTTATCAAAGTCATTCTCAGTTCATAAAGGTGCATGCTACCTAATTCTTGCCTTGTATTTGATATGTGGCATTTTTTTTTTTTTTTTTTGCTTGGACTTGGGAAATCATCTTTGACCTTTGAAGAGTGAAACATTATCATCACCTGAGGGTTGAGAGACAGTTAAAGCTGATGGACAACATCCAGAACAAAATCCAAGTAACCTTTTTGATGGCCTGCTTGGTGAGAGCTAACCTCTTAAACTCTCAGAGGATAAGATTGGTGATGATGAGTATTTCAGGTGTACCTTTGATTCTCTTACAGTACCTGTGACTGTGTCGGTGGATGCTTTCTGAACTCTCGAGATGATGTAGGTTCAGAACTAAAAGCACACAGCAATTATGGGAACCGAACATACTCGTCCCACTGGAGTTTCATTTGACTTATAGCTCCAAATTCACTGTCTGTTGCATAGCAGGTTTTGTAACAATTGGACGGATTTTAATCTGTTCCTTTTATAAGACAAGTCCATGTTTAAAACATTTCTTTTTTTTTTTTTTTGGCTTTCTAGTCAGTATGTCTGTTCCGTGGTCATTTCAGTCAAGCCCAGTGCAGGGGGACTCTGCTCTAAGTCGTTCTCTTCTTTAGGGACATTAGACATTAGAGATACTGGGCATATTGTAAGCCCAGGTGTGTGACCTGAGTCCCTATCACCACACATATCACAGGACCGTTTGGTCCATTCTGAGTATTCACTGTGTGGGAAATGGGACCGACCTCAGGTGACAAAATAGGATGAGGCTTGTTCTGCAGCATTTCGAAGAACCAGTAGGGGTAAATTTCAACATAGTACAAAGACCAACCGTAAGGAAGAATAACCAAATGGACAATCAAAGCTGTTGAATGTGCTAATAGACTGCCTATTATTACTAACACGCTGGAGTTGGGGTGTGGTCGACTGTCAGGATGTGCTCTTCGGAGGTGGGGGAACTAGAAGTGAGATGTGTGAGGAGAGCAAAGTGGAGCTGCTCTGACTGAGGCCCAGGGAGCCTCACCTCGCTGAGCGCCAGCCCGGTAAATCCCGATGAAAACCGTCCGGAATCTGGGGAGCGCAGTTTAAAAATTGTGGACTCTGGAGAACCCCTTCTCTCATCTGTTCAGAATCCCTCACTTAGACTCCCGATGACAGAAAATAAACAATTCTCGATTCTATGATTTCTTCTCCTTAACCCTCAACTTAAGAAAAAGAAAAAAAGCATAAAACAACATATTCTTCTGACTTTAGCCCTTTTTGGTAAAATTCTTTCTTTTCTTTTCTTTTCTTTACTTTTTTCTTTCTTTTCTTTCTTTCTTTCTTTCTTTCTTTCTTTCTTTCTTTCTTTCTTTCTTTCTTTCTTTCTGGCTTTCTTGCTTTCTTTCTCTTTCTTTTCTTGTAAGAATATTTCTACTTTTCTAGCAACTGAATTTGAAAAATCAGCCATATTTGGTTTGTTTTTCTCTTTTACAGTGTGCATCTACTCTCGGTGTTTTTTTCCTTTTTGGGCAATTGCAGAAGTTTAGATCATGCCTGAATTATTGCCCAAGGCTTTCAATTGGCCTCTTTTCCATTGTGCTCTATGAATTACTACCAGCTTGATCTTTTAAAACCACCCTTTTAAGAGCATGATTCTCCTGTGGTGAAAGTCTTCAGTGGCTTGCCTTTTCCCACGTTGGAGGTTTCCCTACATTCCAGGCTTGTGAGTCTCTGAGAACAGCAGCATGGCTTCAATCTCTCTCTGAAATTCAAATGGAGGCCTGGCCAGCGACCGGCACTCCATGCCACTCTCCCATAACACTCAAAATTATGGCCTATATTCAGGCCCAAGCAAGGGTGGGACAGTGGCAGCACTTTGGTCTCAATTTTGGTTTCCATCTGACTCTATAATCAATCTGCTGGATCTAATAACAGGCACTCCATTTTTGCTCAAACTACTCTGATGGTTTCTGGGCTCTTATAGCATCCTATAAAACCTTGTAGTTGGCTCTTCTGTTACCTTCCTGAGCTCTCTCTCTCACCCCTCATTCTGATCCAGCCACATGGATCTTCCTGCCGTTGTTCAAACATGCCTAGCACACTTCCGCCTCAGAGCCCTGGTACTAGCTATTTTCAAAGTCTGGAATGTTCTTACTTCAGATAGCGACACGCGTGGTTAACTCTCACCCACTTTTGAAGACTTTGGACAAATGTCAGCTCATCAGTGAGGCCACTCATGGGCACCATAGTTAAAATAGCAAATGCCTGCTCTTACTCTAGGCTTCTCACTCCTTTTTGTTTTTCTGTACAGCATTTATCAGCTAATTGATTATATCCCTCACTTATCTATCCCATTTGCTGTCTGCCTCCTCCAGCTGATTGTAAACTCCATGAAGGCCTGGAGCCTTGCTTACTGTGCATCCCCAGCCTCTAGGAGAGTGTTTTGCACATAGCAAGTCCTCGGTGAACGTCTGTTGAGTACATGAATGAAGGAATGAATGGATGAACAGGGTGTAGTGCAATCTCTTGAGCCCAGGCTTTAGGCTTTCCACCGTCTCACCTGAGCCTTACTCTCTGCTACTTCCTGACATGAAACCTGTATTCCAGACATCGTGGGCTACTGCTCCTCAGAACATTTTCTCCCATCTTTTTGCCTTTCTTGAAACTGTATGCTCTACTTTGAAGCCCTTTTGCATTCCCCTGACCTTTCCATATCCTCTGTGATTAGGCTAAATTTCCACTTATTCTGGGAAACCATCCCAAGCCTTCTTCTCTTCTCATCGAATATTTTCTCCATCAGCTAACTTGACAATGGAATACACTCTGCATCATGATATAGTTTATATTCTAGTCTTCTGATGTTATTTAAACTGTGAATTTTTATTTAACTTTTCAAACTTTTCTATTTTGTTTATACAACTATGGGAGATTTCTGAGGAAAGGCCGGGTGTAAATGAACAGAATTGTTCATGGACGGAATTCCAGACGGGGCTCACTCACCATCCTGAGACAGGAGGGGGTCAATACCTCAACACCCTGGGACCCTTATTGGCTCAGGCATGTGCCTTGGCATGCCAGTTAGGAAATCTCTGTCTTATGGTGCCTTGCTCATAGTAGGTGCTCGCAAAGTGTTAGTCAATGGACTGACTGATTTTGTGTGCTTGTTTTATTCTTAATCTCTCTTCAGCTTTACTAAAGTTTATGTACATGTACTAATACTAGTTTTTTTTAAAAAAACACACATAATCATGATTGTGGAGTAAGAATTAAAAACTTCATTTAATGATGATCAACAAGAAAGAATTAAAGTATATTAATTGTTGGTGATTGAACTATATTATAGGACTTACCATGTTAATTGGACACACCAAAAGCTGGAGGTTACACAGGTGAAGAGTGATTTTATATATTTGTTGCTCAGTTTATGAACAGTTTTACCATAATATTTCTATGGGGAAATCTGAGTGAGTCTATAAATGTTAAAATGCTTAGTCATGTGGAAGTGAGGCTGGGAGTCCCCATTACATGTATATCTTGCTACACTGCTTAGTTATTTTTATTTTTAGTATGTTCATTTACAAGTAAGTACATTAAGAAGTACTGTACTCATTAGAAAAGATCATATGTGAATGAGAGTTCTGTATTTGATATCTAATGTCAATTCTGTCAATTAGATATATGACATGACTATAATCCACCTAGCAATTGATGTCCAAAGCTCTCCTTAACATTGCTTACAGAAGTACTTGAACACATTAGATATTCAATAATTCTTGCTAGAATAACAAAGTCAAATTAAATGAGCTGGATATGAGATGCCTCTATTTTCAACTTAATTTTAGCGTGTTTGTATTTTTTTTTTAAAAGATTTTATTTATTTATTTGACAGAGAGAAACACAGCGAGAGAGGGAACACAAGCAGGGGGAGTGAGAGAGGGAGAAGCAGGCTTCCCGCCGAAGCAGGAAGCCCGATGTGGGGCTCAATCCCGGGTTTCCGGGATCATGACTTGAGCCGAAGGCAGTCACCCAATCAACTGAGCCACCCAGGCGCCCCGCGTGCTTGTATTTTTAAAGACATATCTTATAGCAAACATTTATGAACAGATATTAATAGAGGCCTAGCATTAATTTGAAAGTCATCTTTAATGAAATTTTGGAGAGGAATTAAAAATATTAAATTGTAAGTGTGAAGTAGGCAGAGGTGCCCCTTGTTCCAGGAAATGGCTGAGCTTGAAAAGTTTTATGTAATTTAAATTTTTGCAAATTGAATCTTATTTATTACACATTAGAGGAACTAATTCTCAGAGGTCCCCATCATGAATTTTTTGTATAGTGAATAAACAAGCTGTAATTTGTTTTTTATTTTTCAATAGTGAGATCTAATTTGTAAAAATAATAGCCACAGACATAGGCAACTTAATTCCTAAAATTTTGAGTAGCACCAACTTAAAAATTAGACATAGCATTTTTAAAAACTAAAGTGTGATTCTACTCACATTTCAAATCTTTTGGCAGACAAAATATTTATTAAGAGCACTGTTTCTCATCCCTCTCCAGTTCTGATGTTGTATCATTTTTTGATTTTGTGACATATGTTTCTCTTTCTAAAGCAGCTGTTATGAAAGCTTAATTAGTTTTTAATTACTGAGAATTAATGTCACCCTGAAAATGGTGTGAATTTTCCATTTCTGCGATGGGGGAAACCAGGCCCTCATTCCTCCCAAAGGCTAGACAGCTGTGCCTACAACTTAAGATAAGTAATGACATGACCAAATAGCACCATCAGTTTTTCTCCTCCACTCTGAGGAAATTCTAGGAAATGTGCAAAATTAGTCAGGAGGTGACACTTGGTCCTATCTTGTGTGAAATAACAAGTCAAGGAAGAGCTTCTAGATAATGAAAAAAAAATTCTGAGATCTGAACCATTTTTGGTTTGTTACTAAGATTCCATGGGAATAAAACAAATGAGAATAATTGAAACAAGGGAAATTTGGGAAATTCAGGTGAAAAAATAAGCGACTGTTCCTTTAGTCTGTCTCTATCCTTGTGGCGGGGGGTGGAGGGGATCATTATGTGGTATAATTGTTCTGTGCCTCAGTGGAGCTCTACACATGGAGCAAAACCATGAGGTTTCTAGTCTTCTGGAAGTGTGTGTGGGTTGGAGGCTGTTGCCGTGATTTGACATCCTGTAAAACCCTACTCTGTACTCATCAGCTCGCAGGTCACGCTGCATCCTGTGTCTTAGGTGATGGGAGAGGTGGCTAGGGACCTTAGTTGCAATATAAATAAAAGTTTATATGAGTTGAAAAGTAGCCTGAAAAGCATTCACTGTGTGATCCCTTTGATGCAAATTTAAACACTGAGGAGCTCTATCACAAGTAATTAGACCTACAAGGGAGAGAAAATGAGTTCCTGTGGTCTGTATCATCCTGACACGATATAGGAGGGTAGGGATCAGTCTCTGAATGGTATGCAGGGATTGATAAGGAGGAGGGGTTAGTTAAGAGTTTGCCTGGAGCTTATGGGAATTTTCACATTTCTGAAAAGACTTCGTGGTCTGGCATCTTGGGCAATCTCCGAGTCTTCTTTGTGGAGGTGATCTGGATCGAAGCAGATAGATTCTATTAACCCATGAAAACTATCAGGAAGGATTGCCCCAGTGAGTTGGAGTGGTCAAGGCCAAAGGGGACGGCACGGGCTCGGAGTGACTCATTCCACCTCCTCAGAAAGTGTGTAAGGTGGCCGCTGTATCTTGCATGTTGATATGGGACAAGGAAACAATTGGGCATCAGAACACGTTCAGACCCATTTTTAAGCACATATATTCATCTGCGCTGTGTGTAACTGCTAACACAGTGGCTTTCACAAAATATGTTTTGAGCAAATGCTAATAGAATAAAATAATTAAATAAACAAATGATAGAATTAAGTCTGTGAAATATAACAAACGTTACTTCCTAGGTAAGTCGTTTCCACCCAAGGGAGCTCATATGCTGCTTATGAGAGAGTATTTACTACAATTTGTTGAAATGATAACTATGGCCATACTTATTAGTCATTTATTAATATCTGATCACAAAGATTGAAAATATGATTTTTTTTTAGAAATAAAAACATCCCAGAAGGAAGTCAGTTTTTAGTGAGTATTTTGTCAGTTATCAGGAGATGTCTATATAAGCATAAAACCTCTGTATCCCTGTACAAAAGTTCTTATCTCTGCCTTATTTACTATGTTCATAGTCCCAAATGTGTTTCTCCACTCCAAATTTCTGATTATAAAATACTAATAATTTGTTATCCAATCATGTGGCTTGGAAGGTATTATGTAGGGTAGGTGGATCTTCTCATCTTTTTATTTTTCTTTTTAATTAATGAAGCAAAGTACCATTCAGAAAAGTCTATTTTTTAAAGTATTTATTCAGTTGACAACCAATCCCAAATTAAGAGAGATGAAAAATAACATAATCACGAAAACAACAAATTGCCTGTATGTAGCTTGAAAACAGGTCTTAAAATTTTCTAATGTATGACCAAGCCAAAACCTGTCCCAAAGTTCTGATGTGGTTGAAAGTGACAACCAGTTCTCTTAATGATTCACCAAAGAAAAAATTTCAACATCTGAGTAGAATAAAACTACATGGATATAAAGTATTTGTCTGGTTTCGAAATAGCAAGTTTGGTGTAAGTGGTGCGAACCAGGCCAGCCATGGGCTAAAGAAAGTAGCACTAGAGAGAAGCAGGATCTGGCCGAGGTCTGCCTCATGCTCTGACCTTGGGGCAAGTAGCCTGAGGTGTTCCCTTTCCCATCTGTGAAAGCAGAGGTTGATTCAAGGTTCCTAGAGATTTGCAGCCTGGGCTTGGGGAGGGGACTGAATGGAGGCATTGTCCCTGAGCCATCCCTGCATTTAAACCCATGAGGACCTGTGGATATGACTGAAGCATGGCAGAGTTAAATAATTAGTAATAATAATAATAATAATAATAATAATAATTAAAAAGGACCCAGTTTTAAGCCTTAGATTGTCAAACATCTGGGTAAGTCACAGCTTCTTGGTGTCTTATAGTCTCTTATTTGTAAAACCAGTCTAGACCTCAATAGTTTCTCATAGTTCTAACACCTAAAAAAAAAATCACTTTTAATAGAATTTTAGAACAGCAAAGATTTTAATCTATTAAATATGTTTTCAGATATATATTCACTGAGTGAGTTAAATGCTAGACAAAAATATTGTCCAAATGAGGAAAATAACACTGTATTAGAAATAATCTTGAAGTCAATTAATTTTCAAATTTAATTAACAAGACGAATATTTCCCTAACAGCAAAACAATCATTAATACATAAATTCTAAGTTTAATTACACTTAATTTCTTTATTCCTTCCTTCCTTCCTTCCTTCCTTCCTTCCTTCCTTCCTTCCTTCCTTCCTCCCTCCCTCCCTTCCTTCCTCCCTTCCTTCCTTCCTTCCTTCCTTCTCTCTCTCCACTACTCTCCTCCCTCTTTCCTTCCTTCCTTCCTTCCTTTCTCCCTCCCTCCCTCCCTTCCTTCCTTTCCTCCTTTGATGTAACAAACCATCATCCTGCTATTCTTATAACGGTCACATTGTTTAAATGAATCAGGAAAACTCTCTTCCAAAAAAGTGGTAACAGAGACATCACAAATATAAACATGTGAAGAAAAACAAATATATTGTTGGTTCCAGTTGTTTGAAATAGCAGAAAGTCAGTCTTTCATTGGTTTAAGACACACACAAGTATTGTTTTTAGAGAGCCACTCCTTTTGGCATAGTTCTGCTAGCAAAACATCATGTGTTTTATGCTTTAATTAACTCAAGATAAATTTTTTAGAAAAATTCAGTTTGCTCTGTGAGAGAGTAAGCATCGTCAAATTTTATAGTTAAGACTTCAATGGTAGGAGAGCAAGTTTAGAAAACATTTTTATTAGACAAATTATTTAGACAAATTATACACAGAAAGCTCTGCCACTCATAACTGAGGCCTCCAAAAAGTGTTTTGTGTATTTGTATAATAGGCAATACATCAAAATAGGCCTATTTTAAATATTGTACATGGTTAACAGTTTGTTGATAGCTAAAATCACTGCAACATCTGGTATGCCCCTATATAGCTTGTTGTAAAGAATTTTTTTTTGTTTTGTTTTAAAATCAGAGTTGTGAATGAGATCATGAATGTTACAAGGGAAAACAAGTCGTGCATGCACTTAGGTACTTGTTACCCTGGAAACAAAATGGTTTTTGCATGATAAGAAAATTTTCTGCCTTACACAGTAGACAATATTTGAAGATTTAGTACAAAAACAGTGACAGTACAAGATGCTCCCCAGAACAGAATTAGCATCAAAATATAATATACCTTAAGAATATACCTTTTAATTTCTCCTAAAGCAAATCACATAGGTTGATTCTATATCAATCCTAGCTACAGAATGAATTAGATTAAAATAAGTGTATGGCTGCGTGAAAATACAGGATAAGTTTTTGATTCCTACTTACCACATTTTAATTTAAGGATTACAAACAAAGTTCATTCTCTATTTCTAACAGGTAAGAATGCTACTTTAAAAGGGCCGTGCACAAAGAGGCACTGTTTTAGCCGTCATCCTCCTATACACTCGGCACTAATGTAAAAAATACATAGCTCCTCCAAATAGAACTGAATAAAAAGGAGGGAGGGGTTAAGTCAAGAGCCCAGTATGGTCATTGTATTTTCTTCTTTAGGATAACGTAGGACAGTAATTAAGGCCACATCAATATTTCTTAAGGGCTCCCACCTCTCCCCAACTACAGCTGTATCGATTGGCTTTCTGCTTCGGAAGAGAATTTACTAACTTTCAATGATCTATGTTTCAAGTCTTCTAGGGCTCGCTCATGTGCTGCTGTGGACATGTTCCGGCTAATAGCATTTTCCACTTAGATAATTCATTAAAAGTAAAATTACCAAGGTTAGCTTTATACACTGCTGAGTAACAAATGCAAAACCTACTCAAAGGAGTTACACCTAGGAACAAATATTAAATCGCCCTGGATGTTTTAATAACAAAAGTATAAAATATTCTCTGTTGGCGAACAATGCGAGTCAGAAGAACATTAAAGCAACCTGCCTTTTCTAACTGAAAAGACCCCCTGCACTATACATAGTTCCTGTATACAATGCTTTTTTTTTAAACTAAAGCTTTATTAAATGAATTGCGATAGCAATGGCCGCCCTTTAATATATATACACATTATATAGGTGCATATATATGTATATATAGATGAGATACTAATTCATTTAACACAATAGAGGCGTCTGCCATATGATAAAGTTTACTGTACATAAGAAAAAACTTTTAATACTGTACAATCACATAAAGGTCATATGCACTGTTGCAGTGCAAGAGTAGTTTTAACTGTAGTCTTGACTGGCATATTAATGGCTTTTTTTGTAATCCTACAAAATTGCATTCTCATATTATGTGCCTGAATGGTCTGTAAGTTATCTTATAAACACTGCAGGGCTTGCCTTTGGTCCACAGTTAAAGGACACTCAACAACAGTGGAGCGTTGTATGGATGCAGCAGAAGAATGTAAAAAGACTGAAGTTATTGCAATTATATTTTTAAAAATAGAGAAATGTTACATAAGAGGCCTTTATGTAAAATTAATCCTGCATATACTTTTAGTATACTCAGTGCACATTTCCTATACTTGAAGTACAGTATATGAAAAGCAGACTAATAGGATCCTAGTACACTATATTCTGGGGGAACAAGTTGAGTAATGAAAAAAAGTGGAAGGACATGTACAGAAAGAAAGGGAAAAAGAGAAAGAAATAGAAGAGAGAGAGGAGAGGGAGAAGGTGGAGAGAAGGAACTAGAATTGTTACTAATAATCCTGATTTTTTTTTTAATGTTACATCCATGTTAGTCCCACAATATTACAGTTGCTCCTCGCAAAGGGAGTCCTACGAAAGAAACAGTGAAGAGATTTTGTTGGATGCTCATATGGAGGTGCCTCGGTCTGGGTCATTACCCAGATTGAGCCCCAGGGTAGGAGTTGGTTGGTAAGGAATAGATGACATTGTTTTTATAGGACTCCTGAAAAAGCCCCCATTAGGTGCCCTGTGCCTAAAAGGGCCAGTTCGGTGCTCGGGCACGTTGCCAAAGGCGAAACCAGAGGCAGCTTTAGCTGATAGTGTGCGGCTAAGAGTCTGGATCTGCTCTGGGATAAAGGTGGTTGTGGTGATATGAGTGTTCCTGAAATCACTGATTTGCTCCAGTGCTTGTCGTGTTGGCAAAGTGTCAATGTCCAGAGGGGTCAAGTCAATTGACGAGGTGGAAAACTGTTTATGGGGGCTGTCGTCATCTGTGCACAAGCTATTTACACGTCTATGGAGGTGCTCCAGGTCAATTTCCTTGTCATCCTGGAGATGAAGAAAAAGAAGATAAGGTTCTCATCAGTACTAGCTTCCATGGTTAAAAAAAAAAAAAGTAGTTCAGCAAACATGATATGTAATTAACTGAACTTGGGGGGTTTATTCATTTAACAAATATCTACTGAGCACCTAGTATGAGCCAGGCATTGCACTAGGTTCTGGGGGTACAAATATGACTCTGAGATAAGGTTATCTATAATAAATATTTTTCTTGCACTAAAAGGTTTTCTACATGTCACATGCAACTACAAAAATAAGGGAGCAGTAGATGGGCGAGTGCCTTCTATGAGATCAGGGACAGACCCAGGCAAAGCCGTACAAATAAAAAATACGGTTTTAACAACTCGTTCCCCCTCCACACCACTTCTTTCCACATGCTTCCATCTTTTTCAAGGTGTCTCCCTTCAAGTAGGATTTCTGTTCTTTTCTACTATTACCTCCCAATCTTTTTTCATCCTTGGCGATAAGTGATACAATATGCTAGTTCACACTAAAGTGTTAGTGACTGTTAAAGGGTTATTTCTCTTCATGCCAGAGAGATGTGAGATTATTCAGAAAGAGCAGCATTCAACACAAGAGAATCCGTTTCTAATTGAGGAAGGTCACTACACTCAAGCTGAGTGAGGCAATATTGTGAGGTCAGTGAGACCTTTAGAGACCCCTTCAAGTCATGACCTATGAATGACAGCTTTGGTCTAGGACCAGGTTTATGCTAAATGGCCTCTAAATCAGAGAAGCCTTCAACTCTACTAATGGAGTCTTAGTAAGAAGTTACTTAATAAAGGAAAAGGAAGGGAAATCTCAGATTTCTGTGTTGAAATCATTTCATAAATCCTTTACGATTTTCACTTAGAGTGAGCATTAAAGCCCAACGTTTGAAAAATAAAACTGGCAAGGAAAAAAGTTGTCTTTTATCCGTCGTATTTATAGCCAAGTTCAAGAAATTAAATTCATGAGGATTTAAAAATACCTATTAATCATAAGAAGAGAAAATATTTATTCATAGATCTGGATTAGCTGTCATCAGTTAGAATGGGGTATGTATATTTCTCATTGTGCTATTAGAGTGCTCCTCAGTGAAAAATATTTTGATGTGCATCACTGTTTTTCCTTTTCCTTTCTCATTTCAAAATTCAATAAAAAATATCCATTAATACAATATTATCACTGAGGCTTTAGAGGATTGAGAGATAAAATTTTATGGTTCCCACGGCAACTATAATGTAGTCATCCATCAACAGATATAATAATGCAAAATTTTAATATCTTATATAGTAATTCAAAACATAAGGAGCTTGGGGAGTCCTTAATTTCCAGATTTTTGAGAATATGAAATCTCAGCTATAATGTTGCATTAATGTGGTCTTTTGCATTGAATCACTGTCAATAGAAAAACCAGAAGCTTATTCCATAAAGAAAACACCACAATGAGACCTGCTTAATTTTTAGTTCATACTCCACTAATTTAGAATGTATGATCATTCAGACAGGTAGGAAGCTAAGTTTTATCTTTGGTAAGCCAAGCTTTCCCTTATATATGCTGCTGATCAATTTTGCACACAAGGCGATAGAAAGGAATTCTCAGATTACTTTAGAAAAAAATCCGTTTGAAAGAATATTAACATGTAAAAGTTCATATGGATGTGAGAAGTCATTTTTATTTGTGCATTAAAGCAGATCATCTCAGAATTTGCTCTAACCATCAGTTAGCCAAAGTTTAGTTACAGTAAATTTAAAACTATCCTTTGAAACTATCCAGAAGAGCAAATCACACAGTAAATTCAGGTAGTTTTCCATTTCAATTTGTGAAGCTTTAGAGAATGAATACGATTTAATTATTAAAATTTTTTTCACCTTTTTGGTCCAGTAGAAAAAAAGATAAGTTAATCAAGCAATTTATTTTAACTTCATATTTTCTCTGCTACATTGTAAATTCCATGATTTTTGATGAAAACAAGGCACATGCCACTTTCAAAGAGATATTATGTGTAACTCTGCAATTATTCCTTCAGATCTCTGAAAAATTTTTAGTTTTATTTTATTAAAAATGTAATTCTAGATGATTCCACCCTATGGATTTATTAAGCTTAGAGCCATCGAAGAACTAAAAACATAGGATCCCTTCTATAGGTCTACATACAGACAGAGTGAAGAAGCCACTAGGGGTGAAGAGACAAATTCTGATTATTTTCCTACAGCATTGTATTTCCTAGGCTGAATCTTAAAGATACAAGTAATTAACCTGTAAGTTAAACAACTTACTGAAATAAGATGACAAGCATCTTTGTGAACTGGTCAAGGGAATCACAGCCTTTAAGAAAATCACTGAAAGTCTACCTTGAGATTTGGCAGAATTTTAAAGCCCTTGATGGCACATGAAATGATCAGTCTTTTCAAACACTGTAAGTCTCTTCATTTTTCTGGGATATCCTAAAATGGTCACTGGTATGAGCATTATTGATTTTTATATTTCATCAATAATTCATTTTCAAGATTCCAAGGAAGAAGAAACAAGGACCATCCCCCAACCCATTATCCTCTTCCTGGTGATCTCCCTCCCTGGAAAGACCGCGCCAAAGCTCTCAATCAAGTACCTCTTTCGATGGGACCCGGGACCCTTTCCTCTTGTTCCACCACGTCTCCAGCATGGCTATGAAGCAGGAGAGGACAATTCCAGCTGCCAGGATACAGAAAACGCCTGCAAAGCTCTTTATGTCCAAGGCTCCTCCTTTCTGCTTTGTGTCCACTGAAGAGTACAGGTCACACTGGCCATTCTTCGGCCACCATTTGTGTTTCAGGATGTCCATGTCGCCGTTCTGCTGAAGCTCCAGGATCCTTGGGGAAAAGGACACAGCCATGTGTTAGTGCTTCAGTCCACAAGGCATCCATTTATAATCCCACTGCTGAAGGATGGTGGCTGTCAAGGGGAAATGAACGTATAGATTAGCCTGCAGATGGAACGCTGGGACACTGAAAACATTATTGCTTTGATTTTAGGGACAGAATTTGTGCCACAGCCTTTCCTCTTCCCCTTCTGCGCCCTCTCTCGCTTCCTCCTTCCTCTTCCTCCTTCTTCTTCTTTTTATATTTTATTCTATAATTCTAAATATCTGCCCCCTTCTCCTCCCCGTTTTGTCGCGATGTGTTTTTACAATTACATTTCAGAGGCACTGTTTTTATGTGGTTTCAAGCTGCTACCGTTACTGTGTTCCCTCCCTCCATGCGAAGCGACGCTCTGGATCTTAACACTTTTATGAGGAATGCTTTGCTGCTTAGAGCGAGATGCTGGCATAATGTCGCCCAGCATATGCTACACACAAAGAAATTCAATTAAAAAGTCTTCTATTATTTAACACAGTGTGGTTTCGAGAAAGCCCTGGGATAAGTTTGAAGTTGATAAAATACATCATTTTTGGTTTTTCACACAACTGATGTAGTTTCCCTTTTAACGCCGAGAGGGAAAATAATCTTACCTCGGAGAACAAGAAGAAAAGTTGACCAGAGGCTTTTAAAGTAGTTAAATTGAAATAAGAAATTCCCTTCTTCATCTTCTCCCCCACCCCCCCACCCCCAAGTCTGGGACCAGCTGCAAAGCTGCAGGTTTTTCAAAGTGTGATTTTTCACAAAGGTTTTATTCTCATTTCCAAATACTCTTTAGGCTTTACCCGAGACCTGCCTATCTCTGGCCCTCCCCCACGTGTGCCCCTTTTCACAAGGTGAGAATGGTCAGGGCCAAGGTCATGAGCTTGTCCAGACGGTGCACCGTCCTCAGGGATCCCTAGGATTTCCCACCCAAACCATTCAGAGAGCTCCTCTAGGACCTGGGAAAACTTGTCCCACACATTTCTTCCCAAGGGCAGATCTCACAGCCAAAAGGGCATCGCAGGTGTCTAGAGTGAGGTTTAGAGAGTGTGGACTGAGTTCAGATGTACAAGCTCAGGGGCGCACACCTGTGTGTGGGCGATCCTTCACTGTGCCAGGCAGAGCTGGAGGTGGAAGAGAAGGGCCCAGCGACCATCTCCCTGGGCCACCAGGCCAGTGCAGGACCCCAAGCTACTCACAAATTAGATTTCAGACCTGACCTCCTACTGGCATGAAGGTTTATTTGTCAAGGTAAAAGGATAGAACATATTTTATCTAAGAGTTTTTAGCTCGAGTTCTAATTTGACATTGTTAGCCTTAGGATATGTGGACTCTTGTCCTAGGTTTGGGTTACTTGGGGAGCGACTGCTTAAAAACTTTGAGAGAAGAATGATGTCTCTCCAGAAGGAGTAACTACTCTGTTGGTGGTGCATTGCCTTTTTACCTGTTTCACGTCATCCCTGTGTTGATAAGAATGAGCTAAAAGATAATGGCTAGGGGTGGGGTCAACATTCAACCTGAGTCAAGCAGAAATAAGGCCAGCCCTAAGGGCTGGGAGGGAGAGTTGGGCTCATCCGCAGGGCCCCCGGCTGACACCCCAGGATGGACATTGCTCTGGAACTTCTCTTACAGCTTGGACTTCTCCTTTCTTATGACTTTGGTCTGTCGAAAGCTCTGTTGCTTCAGAGGGTTGCTCAAGAAGTGCAGTTAACTGAGTTGATTGAATTTACTAAGGTGATTATGAATATTGATGGATTTCATTTCACCATTATTCCTGCCTCTTCTAAAAGTTATTTGTATTTCCAGAATTTCTAAAAATTCTGTTCCATGGGACACTAGTACACAGAGGAGCTTCTGCAAGAAAAGGGATTTGTGGCATTAACTTTGAGAGACACCCTCAAAAATTTACAAAGAAGTCAGAGTATTCAAGGCTCTAAGAAGACCTACAGAAAAGAACACTTGTATGATTTTGCTTAATTCAGCATTTCTCAAAGTTATCTAACTTTCCTTCCTTTTTCCTCATTTTTTTCTCCCTTAATAATACATAGTAATAATTTGTGGAACTAGAGTTTTTGAGAAATACACTTGAGAAATCGTGCCTCCATGGGGCACCTGGATGGCTCAGTCAGTAGAGCATGAAGTTCTCCGATCTCAGGGTTGTGAGTTCAAGCCCCACACTGGGCATAGAGCTCACTACATACATACATACATATGTACATACCTACCTACCTACATAGAGAAATAGTGTCTCCATCCAAAGGACCAACTATGCACTGTTAGGTATTACACACATCTGTAATCTTTAATCACAGCATCAATACTTGGCCTATCTGCAAATATATTCAAATCATGTTGGCAAACCCATTAGCTATTTGCCTACCTAAAGGCACTGGGTAATAAGACACCATTGAATACTGTGAAGGGAAAATTTAGTCATTTCAAAAAAATAAGAATATTCTTGGTTGCTTGGGTGGTTCATTCAATGAAGCCTTCGGCTCAGGCCATGATCCCAGAGTCCTGGGATGGAGCCTGCATTGGTGGCTCCCTGCTCAGAGGGGAGTCTGCTTCTCCCTCTGCCTCTGACCCTCCCCACTGCTTCAGCTCTCTCTTGCTTTCTTTCTCAAATAAATAAAATCTTGAAAAAATAATATTCTTACATTCGAGATTATAAGTATATGTAGAAATAAAAGGGAATCGCAGCAGCATTTGCTTCATGAGAACTTATCTAGGCACAAAATGAGTACCTAAGTTTCCTAGTCTGCCTCCTGCTTCCCACACTATATTGGCCAATGTTTATAGAAATGGAAGAGTTTCCCTTCACAGAATTTATCATTTATAGTAATTTGTGGCTCCTTGATTATTGCCTGTTCCTCTTTCTGGAATGTGTACTCACCATCTTCCATCTGGCCTAACACAGAGCAGGGAAGTATTTGTTGATTGAATGTGCTCAACACGATTTTTGGTAAAAAGATGCTGTCCTCAGATTCTACTTTTTCTTATCACCGATGCAATTTTTCTTATCACTGATGCAACTTATTCTGCTCCCTCTTATGCATCTATCCATTCAATAAATATTTAGAGTGTGGTCTCATGCCAAGTATTTTTTGGAGGACAAAATTTATGTTAAACCAGAACTGCACATTCAACCAAAATGGCCTGGGAAACTCTGTGGTACTGTTTCTTTTTAATGCCCTCAGTTCATGTTAATTTATACTTTCATTCATTCCCATGTTCATTCAGGAACCAGTGGTTGACTACTCTTTCTCCTTAGTGGTATCTGGTATCACAAAGTGTCCCTATCATTTCTATACCTGAAAAATTGATTTGGTTTTAGAAATGATCATTGAGGTATACACACATACTCTATGACACTCATTTTGATGCTAATAGGAGTAGAGGGCCTTAAATCCAAAGAATTTGCTTAATTGTAGAACTTTTAGGTTCAGCAAGCTGGGGGGTAGGAGTTACTACGGGGAAAGAGGGAGCAGACTTCTCTATTTGCTTTAATACCACAAAGATACCTTTTTGTACAGTTGACCTCAGGAAGCACAGATAACATAGGCATTGCATGGACACATCGTTTTTGACGATAGAACAACTAGATCGTAGGATCCCTCAGTCAAGCTCTGAGTAGCCCACAAGAGAGTCCAGGAATGCAGGGTAAGTGAAATAGAAGTATTGGAAGGGAATGAAAGTATTTTCTAAGCTCAGAGTCCTGCCATAAATTTTTGCTGCAGAATCTAATGCTCCTGGAAATTCCATAAGAACAGTGTCACTACACTCTCTCTCTTTTGTTATTTAACAAAAACCTATTTAAGTATTAGATAAAGAAGCTTAGCAAAATCTAGTGAAGTACCTTAAAGACAAATTGGATGAACCTTTATATAATAAAAGATGATAAATATATCTATATATATCTTTATATCTCTATCTATATCTATATACATATTTCAAATGTTTAGAAGCACTGGCATCTTTAAATGAAACTTGAATCGTATCTGAAGGAAAGTTTTGCACTTTAATTGTGAGCAGCACTGATGTGTGTGTGTGTGTGTGTGTGTGTGTGTGTAACATTGTAAGAATCTTAATTCTTAATGTATGCAGGCTTTTAGTTCCATGGAATGCTTGTTTTTGCTCTATTTTCAATGTCCACAAGATGGCAGTCTTCGCTCACCGAGAGCAATGTATTCCTGACTTCCCAGTGAACCGGGGGTCTGAAAGACGTCAAGAAGAAACTCTTGGTGCTGTAAACACGCGGTTAGAAAGAAAGTTGGACATTAGGCCTTGATGAACAACTTGATGAGTGAAACCTCTTCTTGGAGTGTTGTCAGAAAAATTCCTGCCGTTTTTACTCCAGAGTGAGGAGAGCAATACTTAGCACTTTTGAGAGTCACCATGGTGAAAATTCATGAAGCTGTAACAAAAGCACCTCACTCATTACTTGGCTAGGACAACTGCAAAGCTAGAATTATTATTATCAGCATGGGGGACAACCATTCTTTCTTGGGACCTGTTCGGTACATATTTTCTTTCTTTCTTTTTTTTTTTTTAAAGATCTTATTTATTTGACAGAGAGAAACACAGCCAGAGAAGGAACAGAAGCAGGGGGGAGTGAGAAAGGGAGAAGCAGGCTTCCCGCCCAGCAGGAAGCTGGATGTGGGACTTGATCCCGGGTCTCCAGGATCATGACCTGAACCGAAGGCAGTCACTCAACCAACTGAGCCCCCCAGGCGCCCCATCGGTACATATTTCTTAATGGAAAGTTTTATTCCCAAATGAATCAGTGAATGATTGATTCACTGACAAGAATATTGCATTTCCTTTTTCTGTCCAAAAGTATTAAAACATTTGTCATCTCATTGAATAGAAAAACCTTAGCAGTCCATAAAACCTAGCTTCAACTTGAAAATGGCTAATAGATCAATTCTGCATGCATTGAATTCTTTATTGATATAAATGAGCAAATTTCAGGGGAAGTGAGTAGGGAAGAAGAAGATCCTTCTTTCATATTCAAATAAAAATATTCAACAAGTTCGAGGTGTTCATCTTGAAAAGCTTCTTACTTTCTTTGAAGATAAAATAGCCTCATTCGTGTGTGAGAATTATACTAGTTATTGATCACTTACCATTCTTTTTTTTTTTTTTAAAGATTTTATTTATTTATTTGACAGAGAGAAATACAGCTAGAGAGGGAACACAAGCAGGGGGAGTGAGAGAGGGAGAAGCAGGCTTCCCGCCAAGCAGGAAGCCCGATGTGGGACTCAATCCCCGCTCTCCAGGATCATGACCTGAGCCGAAGGCAGTTGCCCAACCAACTGAGCCACCCAGGCGCCTGATCACTTACCATTCTTAATCACTGCTCTGGAAATTGATTTTCAAACTAATTTATTTATAACCAAACAGGGTATGCAAAGATGAATGCAATTTTCTGATTCCACATAAGCAATTTTGATTTTGCCTTTAAATACTGTTGCAGTCTATAGATTCTTTTTTTAAAAATTGTATTTATCTATTTGACGGAGAGAGAGAGAGATCACAAATAGATAGAGAGACAGGCAGAGAAAGAGGGGGAAGCAGGCTCCCTGCCGAGCAAAGTACCTGATGTGGGGCTTGATCCCAAGACCCTGAGATCATGACCTGACCCGAACGCAGAGCTTTAACCCTCTGAGCCACTCAGGCAGCCCTGTAGTCTATAGCTTCTTTCCCAATTTTCTTACTCATAGGTAAATCCCTGCTGAGCTGTAAACAAGGATACTGCTTAAACTGAGAAAAAAGACACCTGACTTTTTAGTTGTTTCTTCTGGGAACAAATCTAGAGGTAATCAGAGAGTTTAAAAATTTAAGTACAGGAATTTTTGTTTTTAGGCCAGGTATGTAGGAGCTCCTATGACTCTTTTTGCAATTGGAATTTCCCCCCCACATTCATAGAAGCTTCAACTAGTAGAATGGAAACGACAGAAGACATCATCAAATCTCTCCACTGCCCCCTCCACTCATTCTATGGAGGAGGAATGGAATCATATAGGACAATAATTCCCCCAAATTATCCCATTCAATACACAAAAAATAATCTATATAGCACACTGGGTAGCCTGAGCTGAAAGTTGGGGGTTCCAGGCACCCTAGGCTCTGCCTTGCCTGTTCTGCGGGCTGAAGGGATCAATATTTAAGCAATATTCTAGTGCCTCATCTAAGATACAACTGTTGGGAAGCGCTGTTGTAGAGACGAGATGACTTTTTTAGTGACTAACAGTAAATTGTTGAGTTAGGGCTAGAATTCAGTTCTGTCTTCCAACACATTCCCCTGTTGCCTTACACAGACAGCCTCTAATATTTAACTATTTAGAGAAGAACTCTCTTAGTTTCAGAGATTTGTTAGACCCTGAGTAAAAACTGTCATCAATAGGTTTCTTCTAAACCATACAATGCAATTGTAGAATAATTGCAAATTTACTCATACTACAATTTGGGTGTGCAAAGAAAATGTAGTTTTCCTCCATAACTTAATTGATCTTCCTCAGAAGGACTGGGCCTGCTGAGCAGTGGGAACAAAACTAAAATTAGCTCAATATGATTTAAAATTTAATCTGATCTAATAAGTTAACATGTCTCTAGCTTTAGCTCAAGAATTATTCAATCCATCAGATCCCCCTCCTTTTCCTTGCTTTTTCCCAAGATGGCATCAGAAGTTATAAAGGATATTATACCCTGTACACTGGAGTAGGGAGGTATAAGGAGAGGCTTGCAGGGAGGGGGCTGCTGGCTTCTTGCTGGCCCTTGGATGGCTGGGACAGCTCTCCTTTTATGTGTGTTGGGTTCAGCCCTTAGATACTGACTGATTGGCAACTATTGCTAAAGGGGACAGATGCTTTAAGTGCTTTAACATCGGCCAACGTCTTTCTCTGCTCCCTTAGGGCTTGTGGGCTCCTCTCTGCTGACCTCTGGGGGCACTGTATGCCTTTCCCAGCTTCTGCCATTTTCTTCATCCAGCCCCTGACTCTTCCTCAGCCTTCAGGAACTACCGTGTTGTCACTTTGTCACTCACAGCAGAGGGCTCCAAAAGTGGTCCGTGTGCTCTAACTCAGCATTCAGACCACATGGGAGCCAGAGAAGCCTGGGACCAAAGATTGAGCCCTTGCTTCTTCCTGACTGTGCAGCTCTGACTTCTCACCATCCCAGGTCTTCTCTCCTGGGACAGATTGTGCCCATGGAACTCCCCTCGGAGACCTTAATGGTAAGGGAAGTATCACGGCCTCTGCCCTGGAGGTGTATTCCCGTGTAGCCAATGCCCCTTCACCTGCCCATCACCCCCTGCCCCTGATGGAAACCTCTGGCCAGAAAGAGGCACAGCTTTCCTTTTGCCTCCTGGATATCTTACCCCCAAGGCCTTCAGACCTCTTGGTCTGTCACAGTGGAAGGGAATTTTAGCTACATAATGACAGAAACTCTAGGGTCCGAGACCTATAGGCAGTTCTTCAGCCTGGAAGTCCTGAGGCAGCTTGATACTACAGATTGGTGAGGATGGAAAACATCATTTTAACATCTTAAAAACATTTATCTGTTCTGTTACATGTGAGTTATATGAGTCATAACTTATAACTTATGACTTATATGTAACCCAAATTAAAAAGATATTTAGGTTTGGGGCACCTGGGTGGCTTAGTCATTAAGGGTCTGCCTTCGGCTCAGGTCATGATCCTGGAAACCCAGGATCGAGCCCCACATCAGGCTCCCTACTCAGCGGGAAGCCTGCTTCTCCCTCTCTCACTCCCCCTGCTTGTGTTCCCTCTCTGGCTGTGTTTCTCTCTGTCAAATAAATAAATAAACTCTTTAAAAAAAAAGATTTAGGATAGAGTTTCATCACTTATTAATGTGCAACATCACTTAACAATGAGAAGGAAATATAGGGAATAACTGAAAAAAAGTATTTCTGACACACTGAGTGGATCTATTTCGGCCCAGAATACCCACATTATTAAATTCATTTGCTGGGTTCTCACAAAAATTTCCTCTCCATGGTTACTGAGAAAGAATTAATAATAGCATGCAGACAACTTTCAGAAAAATGTCAGCTCAATAGGTTGTTCATTCATTCATCATTTCTTTCATTCCAGGCTTGGGAAATGTAGGTAAACTTGGACTGAGGCAAAAGCACTTATCAAAGTTTCTGATTTTAGCAATCAATTAAGCACAGTGGCGTTTTGACTAGCATATCTGATATCGGTACTTCAACATCAGAGTTGTAAAAACAAATTCTATCCACTTGCTGTGAATCAGGCATTGTTGGCCTTTCTTTTCCCAAGCAAAATGTCTTAATGATCAGTTAGTAGGATTAGATACAACAGCTATTTATTGTTAACAAGAAATACCTCAATAACACCAAATAACCCAAAATAGACTGGTAGAACCTACTTCTTTTGTTGAAATTGGACTTTTAACTAATTCTTCCAGCTAACTGATCTGCTGCCCATTGCTTCAATACAGTCCCCTAAGATTACCTATGATCTCACAGAGATGAATTTGGCATTTCAAACAAGTTTATGAATACCATTCGTTAGGCCAGAGGTTAATGAACATTTTTGTTAAGGGCCTCATAGTTAATATTTAGCCTGTACAGAGTGTTAAGGTCTCTGGGGCTGCTAGTCGACTGTGCCTTTGCGGTACAGAAACAGGTCTGAGCCGCATTTGGCCTGCTGGCGCGGGGCTGCCCTGCTGTAGGCCCCCACAGCAAACAACTGTGACGTCAATAAGCTTCTATTTCGCTGACAAAGAACTGATGTTCAGAGGGCTTAAGTGACTTGGCCAAAGTTAAATCACTAGAAAGCATCGGAGTTGGTTTGAAAACCAGAGATTTTGACTCTTATCCCAGTGCTTTCACTGTGTCTTAATGACATATAAAAATTAATATGGAGTAATGCCTATTATTAATGTTTGTGCCTTTAAATGAGAACAGTGACCATGACTGGATTTTGTATTTGACCACACTGAGAATGCATTTGAGGTACACAGTGTATATTAACAATGGCCGTATGATCAATCAGGGGAATTTTGGATTTCCTTGGTCTTCTGATTATCCTGCAATGTATGTCTGGACCTACACCCTGAGACTGGGACCACCCATGTGCCAAAATTTTTTGGCAGTAATTATTTGAGATCAGATAGTGTTTGTCTTCTGAGGTCTGTATTTACTGAATCATTTTTCAGGTGATGGCAGCTTTATCTTGAAATCAGGGATATGAACAAATATTATACTAAGAGAAATTTCAGGCAGTGGCTATGATTTACCAAGAATAGGTAAGACAATCAACTGAAGCAGAAAAGGTGGGTTCCTTTTATTATTATTTTTTAAGATTTATCTATTTATTTGAGAGAGAGAGAGCACGAGTGCGGGTGAGAGGCAGAGGGACTCCTGGCTGAGCAGGGACACTGATGTGGGGCTAGATCCCAGGAGATCATGACTTGAGCAGAAATTGAGAGTCAGGCACTCAGCTGACTGAACCATCTAGGCGCTTGGGTGGGGTTTCTTTTAATCAAAAGATGTGAAAATGTTTTTTAATCATGTGTGATCAGAAGTACTATAAACTAATGAGAAGTTTGTTATGTTTGGTAAAAAATTACTATGGACCGATTTATGAGAATGTGACAGCATATTGGTACTGGAAGGGGTCTGGAAGATGAGATCACATTTGACTCCTATCTGGTGAGGTGAGGGGTGAAGTGACCTGCCCCCCACCACACACAGGGTAGAATCAGCAGAACTGGACTTAATTATATATACATTTAGTTGTTGCTGGAAGACTATTGTATATCATAGACCTGCATAGAAAAGTTTCCTGTATTGCTTCAAACCTGATATCTCACTTTTAAATTTAAAAAAGATAATTCAGTAACCTCTTTAATTGGTCAGATCTACTTTTCTTATTAAAAAAAAAAAACAGTGTCCATGTCCTTACATAGAAAATAATGTCTTCCTAAGGCATCCATTTTTCTGTGTATGGGGAAATAAACTGTAAGCTTTCTCCAGACAATCTATTTTCCAAAGGAATAGCAATAGGAAATGCGCGCATTATACCACAAAGTTTCCGAAGCACTTATCAAAAACACTGCATATCATTTGATTTATTTCTTAAAATAAATTTGTGAGGGAGGAATTATATTGATTGATTGATTGATCGTGCCACTCCTCCCCCACGCCTTATTACTGTAAAAGGCTTTAAGAAGGCTGATGTTATTAAATTCTCATTTTAAAGCTGGGGAGATGGAGGCTCGGAGGTGAAGAAACGTTCCCAGGCCACAAGGCTGGGATTTGATACAGCCAGCTCTCAAACCGAGGTCTTCGGGCTTCTGCACTTTTATTCCCTTAAAAACTCCACTGTGAATGGATGCTGCCTCTTTAGTTCCTGCGCTTTATTAACTGAGGATTTGACTACTCAAGTTCCTTGGCTAACACGTATTCCATTGTATCCATTTACAAACATTACACTTTGTGTAACACATCCTGATGTCTCCAGAGAGCCACATGAATATCGCATGAGTTCATTAATCTCTGTGCGATCAGAATAAACGTCAGATGAATTCATTATCATGAGGCACTCAGGAGGGTTTGCCAATGTTATCAAAACAAGGCAGTGTGTTCAAAATAAGGAAGTGGTGTTTTGAAACATTATCCTTACTCAATCTAAGTCAAAGCCAACATATTGTGAAATTTCAATCCATGTGATGCAGACTTCCATAGTTATCCCGATGAAATTTTTCCTTAGTTTAAACAGTAGCCCATAAAAGTAGCCCATTTCCCTTAATTTAAACAGTAGCCCAGTAAATATTTATTAAATAACTCTTAACTATTTTGAAAAATGTGCAACACCTAAAACAATTTTTAGGTTCAAAAACTGATGAGATTTTGTTGGCCCTAAAAAGCATTTGACTTTATAGATACATCATTCTTTGATGATGAACCTGAATCCTGGTGTGTGGTGCCCATTCAGATGGATCCTTCGAAGTTAGAGTCAGTCCCTTCCATCACAGGTCTCGCAATGCCTAAGGGGGCAAAATCAGCCTCGTTCACAGAGAAGCAATTGCTTGAAAAATCAAATTAGCAACATGATGGATCTCAAGACTTTGGTGACTAGTGAACTTTAATTATTATATATTTTATGTGTTTATGCTGGCAGTAAAAGTCAAGCACTCATTATAGAAATGGCAGACATGATCTTTCAAAAAATGAGTGCTGGGCGGCAAATGACTAGATAATCAGGATAATGAAAGCAGGCCAGAAAGATGCTAGAGAGCTGAAAAGACCCGGACGATGGCTCCCACTGAGAAGGAGGGCATAATTGCAATTGGAAAGAGAACACTTTTGGTGATCTTTTAAAATGTCAGCTTCATCCTTAAGCTCAGTGTGATATTTGGGTTATAGGGTAGAGGGGAAAAATTCTTTCCTTCTTCAGTGAGAAACTGGCAGTGACCATCTCTGCTTACAGTCACTCTTCAGGCAATATAAAATCTTCTTATGCAGACCTTTCAAACATGTGTTTACAAAAGAGGGTCATAAAGTCAAACTTATTTTGCTTCGTGTGTTATACACATTTTATGAATATTTTAATATCTTTGAGTCTGACAACTAAAAAGCCTTAAAATAAGTGGGATCTTGAAGTTTGTGCTATCTGTAAATGGATAAAGACTGTGATAAAGTTCTTTGGCACAGTGTTAAGTTAATCACTTTCCTCCAAGTGATTACAGAGAAGGAAACTTTTGAATGAATGAATATTCTCAGGAACATCAGCACAAGCACTGAACTTTTTATAAGTTGATAACAGTTTAAGTTTGCAGAAGGAATTCATAATTCTAAAAGCTGTTATAGTAGTAGGTACTTTATGATGAGAATTCTTTTATGATGCAAACATCTCCTGACTTGGAGGATATATACGGATAAAAGTTTTCTAAAAAACCTCAGGCTCTATTTGTGCTCGGGGTGGGGGACAAATTTGGTGTAATTAATTAAAATTCTCATTCAAGAGTTAGATCATTGATAATAGTAATAGTACAACTTTAGGAAAATAATTTTACTATGCCTTACCCATATTTTCATAGATGGACAGTCTAAAGTACCTTAAAAATTATATTCTTTTTTTAGGATTAAAAAATTATAGTCTAACTTTCTAGGTGTATTGTATTTTGTATTATATTTAGTATTATGCTGATTGCTGGAAGTGTTTCCAATTTTTTAATAAAGAGGTTAAGACAGTAACATCACATAAACTTTCCTCCAAGTGATTAGACCCATACAAAAACAGTTTGTTCACGTCAGACATTTTAAAAGGTGAATTCATCTTTCTCGTTTCTTTCCATTACGAACTGAACATGCTACAATGTTTCTATAAATGCGGGGGGCGGAATCCAGCTGTCTCTTGGATGATCGTCTGAAATCGCGTTCCTGTGTGATTCCGCTGCCATGTGAGTCCGTGCGCAGGAAGAGGCCAGGCGGTGAAAGGCACTGCGCAAAAGCCTCACCGAACCATGAATTTGGAACAATGGATGGGCTAGGAACAGTGTTGTGAAGTGTGTGTTGTTACAGCCGCCTCATAAAGAAAACTGACCTGGCCGGAAACTTGATTTTGGACTTGTAGCCTCAGAACTGTGAGCACTAAAGGTCTGTTGCTTGGGCCTCCAGTTACCGAGTGATAGCGACCTGCACAGACTCACACGCAAGGCTGTGGACCGTAGGGCATGGTGGCGAGTGTCATGGCTTGGGTATGGCTGTCATTTGCCAGTGACCTTCCTGTCCAGCACTTTTCCTGGAATTTCTCTTCTGACCCCTTTTCTCCCTTGGGATCATGTTTAGGATAGAACAGGTCTGAGACTCAGAACCCATAGAATTTATGTTTCTTCTTCTCCCTCTTGGTAGTTAGGATGTTTTGAAAACTATTATACATACAAATATAAAATTTTCCTTTTTAAGATACCACTTTATAATTTGCAAGGGGTTTTATTGTCATTGTCTTACTTTTGTTACACAGTCCACAAATTAAACAAATAATCCTCTACTTTATCATTTTTTTTAATAAGCAAAGCCTTCATTTATAAATTTCATTAATTTAACTCCTGTGATGTGAAATTTCTATGTCTTGGATGTTACAGTCATATTATGAAAACATTTCCTAATAAAAACTAATTATGCAAATGAGAATGTGGGAGAGATATTTTAGCTACTTAAGAAATGAAATTGTTTTCAAATACTTCACATATGATAACCTGATATGGTAAACTACTGAAAGTAAACTGATAACAAATAGTTATTTAACATGGGGTCTCTAAAACCTTTATTTTGAATGCTGATAGTTAGCTTTACTTTCATTGGTTAGAGCCAATCTTCATTAAAAGTGTAATATTGCCAGATGTGTAGCATTAGATTTTAGGCTATTTACAAACACCCACCCTCTGGGCATTTGTTAATCAGTAGGAACATAAATTTTAAATAGAATACCTGGATTCCTTAAGTAGTTAAAAGAATAAGTCTCACTTGGAATAGAAATATTGGCTGTCTGGGGAGCCTGGGTGGCTTAGTCATTAAGCGTCTGCCTTCGGCTCAGGTCATGATCCCCGAGTCTGAGGATGAAGCCCCGCTTCAGGATCCCTGCTTGGTGGGGAGCCTGCTTCTCCCTCTCCCTCTCTCACTCCTCCTGCTTGTGTTTCCTCTCTAGTTGTGTTTCTCTCTGTCAAATAAATATATAAAATCTTTTTAAAAAAATTGGCTGTCTTTTTTTTTTTATGAGGCAGCAAACTAAGGTACTCTGACATAAATGGTTATTTACAAAAATTACATAATGTAGTATAAAGTAGCAGCGAGACTTATCTAACTCCATGCAGAAAAGATAATTGATGTGTTACTGCTATATTTCACAATTTAGTTTTCCCACGCATGGGAGATATGCTAGGAATTAGTCTATTCCATCTTCTTAATGAGACTTATCTATTACCTCAGATAATGTATCTATTTTCTTCAACCAGCAGGACTAACTGCTTACTGGAGTGAAGTTTTTAGCAATTATTAGAAAGAAAATTTACCAACAGATATAAAGGGAATAGTCTATCTTTCCACCTGTCTATGTGTCGAGATAAAATGAAATGGCATGGGTGTGCTGTTATGAACGGGAAGTTGACTCCCATAGTTCCCGTGCAAGCTCATGCGAGCTGCTTGCAATTTTTCCGTGATAATAGCAAAAGCTCTATGCACGGCAGTGTTTACTTACTTGATGATAGTAGGGGAAGCTTCAATAACTCAGAGAAGAGGCTTGATAAAAATGGAGTGTCATTTGGTCCTGATAACAATTGTCAGAGAGACTTTGTGGCTAGTTTCTTTATTCAGAAATACGTCTAATGATACCATATGTGGTTATGTACAAAATGGAGGCATTTGCGAAGCCTGCTATTTTGCTACTTTCCCCCAAACTTGACATAATCAGCCTTTCACATCTGTTCCAAATCTTGGTAAATTAGAAATAAAAGCCACCTAGCTAAGTGGGGAGCTGCAATATTTGTAAGAGCTTTGATGAGCAATTGTAATTGTAGGAGTGCAATTTACCATGTTTGGATAGCCAGTTATATTTGTCGTAACTACGTTGCTCAGAATATTGGTAAAATTGTGAAGAATCTTTACCTTGGATATGGCAGTAAGCAACAGTGGTTACTGTGCCCTACTGGTCTCTAGATGAGTAAAAAGGAAAAAACCCTCCAATGAAAGTATCACTGAAGTAAAAGTCAGGCTTTATAGAGCACTGCAAGTGACGGCATTCCATAGACAACACATAGGTACACTACCATAGCAACAAGGGTAATGTGAGAAATAGAGGCTCTTTGTAGCAAGAGAATCATGACCCGCATTAGCTTATTGTCTCGGAGAAGAGATTAACTCTGTGAAACTATAGTGAAGTGATATTTCTGTTGTTGTAACAAAAAACAAAAGAGACTTATGCTCTTATCCAGTTTTTGCAGTGAGGCATGACCGACAACACGAATCAGATAAATTAAAATATAAGGAGTGCTTTTAGATTGTTTGCTACATTAAGCACCAAGTAATTTTCCAGTGAGTCTCCAAGATGGTTCACAGAGCTCTGGAGATCCTCCAGGATCTTTCATATGTAAGGATTGATCTAAGATTCATGAACAAGATAAGCTGGTATTGGGGTGAACCTCTCTGGGGGAGTGTGTAAGAGAGAGGAGAGAGAGTGTTATCACTTAATGTCATTGACTATAGCCTGAGACCATTGGACAGAATTCCCAAGTTTCTAAATTTTTAAATTTTTTAACCTTTGGATTCCATTGTCCTTTAGCTCTGGGCAATGGTTGCATAGAGCCGTGCAGATGGGAAGTATGGCAGTGTCCATGGAATTAATATCTCATAACCAATGACGATGTTCACTAAAACTTATCACCACCACCCACCCTCCCCGCCCCGAGAATCAATGGCAACTATTCAGTTTCTCTTCCATCATTTTCTCCTACCCTGTGTTTGTCTTACCATTTTCACTTACAATAAATCAGGATATGATCCATAGAGAAAAATGAGGATACAAAGGGTTGAAAGGTACAAACCCAATATACCAGGTGATTTAGTGAGCAAAAAATAGACAAAATGAATTCTACTCACAAAACTATTTGCAAGTATGCATGTAGACAGAAGGCATAATAAAATGCAATCAACGAGAAATCACAGAATGACAGTGAGGGACAGATAAGGGTTTAGGACATGTGAAAGAGAGGGAATAGTTTAAAGATTGAGGTTTTTGGGAGAGGAGAGTGTAGCAGTTAAGAATATGAATATAGAATTAGACCAACCTGATTGGAATCCTTACTTCCTTACTTCCTGGGTGTGTACTGGTGAAGTAACATGACCCCTCTGAGCTTCATTTTTTCCTAATCATGAAATGAAATAATACCAGTCTTAAACTGTAGTGTGCATTCAATGCGCTCAGCCTGATATTAAGTTCTCCGTACCAGGCAGCTATTATTATAATCACTATAAAGACTAACATGGCACATCCATGATGAGAGAGTAGAGTCCATTTGCTTATAGGGTTCCAGTTTCTCTTTTTGGAACTGATACTGACACAGACAATGGCTAAGTCCAAACCTACAGTGCTGTCTGAGGTCAAATGTCGGATCTGATAGTTTAGCCAAGAAAATAAATAGAGTGTTAAAGCGTGAAGTACTGAGATTGTGGATGAAGAAGCAGGCAGCTGTCAAAAGCCTAGGAAAAGAGCATGAAGCTTTTAGGAGGCCAAGCTAGGGGCCAGAAGCCTTAGGAAGACAGGAAAGCCTCAATTTCAGTGCCATCATTTACTATCTTCTTAACCATGACCTCTCTCACTGACCTGTGTTTAGTTTGAGGGACAGAATATAATGTGGGGTGAGGACACGACATTTCAGTAGTACTAGATCCTTGTCCAGATTCCTTGTCAAGTTGAGACTCAGGAGGCCACTGAAGGACCTGTCACTATACGGCAAATTCACAGCTGCCCAGGAAGCAACATAGTCAATCACTGTCCTTCCCATGAAGGCTGCAATCAATAATGCCACAGGAGCATTTCTTCCCAAGAACCAATAATGGCCTGGAACTGTGGGAGACTCATTACAACCCTGAGAATGTGATGTGGAAAAGTGGGATGAGTAAAAGAGTTTACTCACCAAAAAGAAAAATATAAGAAAAATAACACCAACATATGTTTAATTATGAAACCTTACTCCCACCCTAAGGGAGTGCATAGAGTCAGAAGCTCACAGATCAACCTAGAGCACAATGGGTGGATTTGTTGTTGTTTATGAGAATCTGACTCCTGGATGTTTCATGAGATCACATTTTAAATTTTGTACTGAGCAGAAGAAACAAGGTTGTCAGATGATACTCAGAACTTACTTTTGTTATGGATAATGTTAAAAATCTACCTTTATTGATAATATCAGTGCATTTTCATTTCCACAAGCTTTTGGGGACTTGAGAATGATTGTAACTCAGGTATAAACTGGAGTTGGAAATTCCAGTAAGGAATATTGATCGCAGCATAATGGACCCTCAGTTTAATTCACCTCTAGTTCAGCCTTGTAACACATCACCATAGCAACTCTCCCAATAGTCTCTACATTTCCCGAACCCTGAACTACACTTCAACCTGTCTTCATTCTTCGAAGAGGATCGTATTGCTTACTTTACTGAGAAGATTAAGCCAATGGAAGCGTGGTGGTTGCAGGAAAGAAGCTTCAAGTTACCTCTGGTCCCTTCATCTTCATCCCTTATGTTTTAAAAATAACATCACTCTCTTTTCTATCCTAATTCTTATAAAAAGTGTGCCTACTCTTGGTCTAAATTAGTTTTTGATGGAAAGCCTTTATTTTCAACCATAAGTAACTATTCTCGAGGTTCCCCACTTGAACGATCATCAGCATCACTTACATTTTCTTAGCTACAGACCAGAGAGTCTGATTTACTAGTTTAGAATCCTTGTCCCAGGGAATTCTCATCATCAAGCTGTGGTGGAACCACAGATTTATCCATCTTTGAATTCCCTCCAGAAGTACACTTCTAATTTTCTAATGACTGTCTTGTTCCTTCACCCCAGTGATCTGTTTGACCTCTTCCAAAGGATTATGAGCTCCTTAGGTCATGTAACAGTGCCGGGGATCTTTGAGTGCTCTTCAGTACTTACCATAGGAATTTGCACGTAGGGCGACATCAGTCCATGCATGGAGTGAAAGGCCAAGCTCAGGAGGGGAAACTAATATGTGCTCACCGGGGACAGTAGGCAGCAATAACACCTAATAATTCCTTTTAGTCCTGCAGCACCTATCTATTTTTTCACATGCATTATTCACTTTATGGTGATTCACTCATGTGAGTCTCAAAACCACCCTATGACTTTACGGATTTTATCTCCATTCTTATATATTTAGAAACCCGGGAACAGGGAAATGAAGTTGTTTGTGTCAGGTCATATGGCTAAAGAGTATTGTTTTCTGGCTTGTTGTATTTTTGGCAGGCAGAGGGAGAACACAAAGCCTGTCCAAAGAAAGCACTGAAGAGGTTTATTAAAGAAATATTACCTCATTCTGTAGAACAGGGGTGAAGTTGCTTTGGCAAAAGTGATCCAAAGTATTTTAAGGAGGCAGCTATTTGAACTAAGATTTTGAGATATACAGCCTGGGTGGACAGCAATTTCAGGAGAAGGTACAGGACAGATGGAAGCATAGTGGTTGTAAGATTGAAGATTCAGCTTGCCTCTTGTCCCTTCATCTTTTGAAGGAAGCTCAGTACCATTACCTCTCCCTTCCTTATATACTCAATTCCAAAAATGAGAAAAAAAGAGATGATGGACAGGAGGCTCTATGAAGCATGGAAAGAAACTGTGATTGTTTTCCCATCAGTCATGGAACTTTCCTTTTCCCCTTGAAAAATCATTCCAACCGCGCTTCTCCCTCCTTCCTAATCCATACCTTATTTTGCAAATGATCATTTTCCTCCTATCTTGCAACTCTGAGAAGCTGTATTTTAATTCAGTCGACCTTCTGAAAGCCCTTGCATCAGAGGAAACTGGTACATTCTGAATACTGAACTTTAAACTTACAAAATAAAACAAAACTGAAATGATCTTTAAAATCTTACCAATTTATCTGGCTCTATTTTTGTCTCTGTCTCCTCAGTCCAATTTACCAGGACAAAGGTAAGACTTTTTGTTGAGACTAAAAGTGACTATAAATGACCACACCCATCCTGTACTTTTCCAGTCATTGCCCTGGTTTACTTAACATTTATGACTTGGCAGAAATTCTTGACAACTACAATGAAATAGGAAGATACAACACATTTATCACAATGATCTATGTTTTCCTTTGGGTCTTATCTCTAACATGAAAAAAAAAAGCAAAGCAAGAAACGTAATTCAGTGCTCCTCCTGCCTTGAGCCCTTATCTTTGTCAGCCTCCACGTCATGTTAGACCTTGCAGGAGAATGAATCATTTGGCACACATTAAAGTTATTTTGGGGGGGCTAAACATAATAGAAATGAAAAAATCATGGGGCATTTTGATGGAAGTATGCTTGCTATCTTATGTACCTGTCTTTAAACAAAATCTTGGTTTAGATTCCTATAATCATTTAGAGCCTTGAGGTATTTTTCACACTGGCAGAAGTGGCTTTAGACTCTCATTCAAAGCCAAGTTCCAACTAATTATTCCTGACCTCCTCTAAACTCTCCGAGGAGTCATATGAATGATGCGGAGAGGTTCTTATTCCAAAACTCTATCCTGCCTTTCAGTTTGTGGAATCTCATGGAATCTTTCTGGGTAACAAACGAACAAAAAACAAAAAACAAAAACCCCACGTTCTTCTGTTGTTACTGCTCACAGGGGTAATTTACATATAAAAAAATCACACACGAATTAACTGTTGACCACACTTATAATTTATAACATTTTCAGAATGAATGTCCATGCTACTTATTTGCATATCATTTACCAAGTCCTTAGATGACCACTTACTACAAGATACAGACCCACAGAGCACATCTACACAGTGTCTCAACTCAGACTTCAGAATACACTCAAACTCTTCTTAGGTAAAATTGTGATTAATTTTATAGTTCATATTTTCTTGATGATAAGGACTTGATGCATTTTTGTTTTTAATACTTCTTATACTTATTAATCTTTCTAAACTTTTATCAATATTTCCTTGAGCTGTTAAACATCATATGCCCTAAAACACCTACTAATCCTCAAACCAATACAACCAAACAGTCTTTTCTTTTGAGTAGAAAACATTTTTCCTGCAGCTTAAAAAATAGTACTTACCTCATGGTGACAATGTGAGATGATTTTTTGAATGTCTTTAAGGTAAATGATTTCAAATATCGGAGACTATTAATGAATTTTGCACTTGATAATATAACAAATTAACTTTGATTATTAGTATACTATTTCTCTGAACAACTTAAACATCTTATGTATAAGATTTTGACAATTATGAACAGCAGTTCTTTGTATATAAGGTGATTAGCCTTCATAAAAAGAATAAAATGCAGTCAAATGGTGATTACCACTTCTTCCAAAGTGCCTTATATGGCATAACATTCATTTAACAAACAATTATTGAGCAACTACTATATTCCAGGCATTCAGCTGCTGCTGGAGAACAGTGACAAGAAATAGGAGATAATCCTTGCCCTCACCAATCACATAGTCCAGTGAGGTTCATTGGTGTTAATAAAATATTCACATGAATGTAATACTACAGCAGAGAGAAGAGTTACAAATGGCAGTTATCTGTAGAGTCCATAATCATGGTATTTGATGTGTTCAGAAAATTATAGCAGTCAGAAGGAGATACACATGCTTTAGAACAGTTTTCCAACTCTTTGGAAATGAATTGCTTTTGGGGCACCTGGGTGGCTCAGTCTTTAAGTGTCTGCCTTCAGCTCAGGTTATGATCCTGGGGTTCCAGGATAGAGCCCTGCATTGGGCTCCCTGCTGGGCTGGAAGCTTGCTTCTCCCTCTCTCACTCCCTCTGCTTGTGTTCCCTCTCTAGCTGTGTTTCTCTCTGTCAAATAAATAAATAAAATCTAAAAAAAAAAAAAAAAGAAATGAATTGCTTTACGATGAAACTAAACAAAGCATAATGGAAATAGAAAGTTATTTACAGACAGCCGTTTTTAAACTTCTGATTAAATAAACTATTTCTTTCAACTTTGTTTCAATGGAGTAACAGGGCAGAAAGTGTTGTGTTATGATCTTTTTTTTTTTTTTTAAAGATTTTATTTATAACCAACTGAGCCACCCAGGCACTACCTGTTATGATCAGTTCTAATGAATGTTAGGTCACAGTTTTTTTTTTTTTTTTTAAGTTATTATGTACCTTTTGCTAGATGTAGTTTGAGATCGAATAGACTCTTGTCTTCAATAAGAGGTAGACATATTCACAAAGAACGTAAGGGTTAAAAAATATTCTCTTCCATCTCCTTGTAAAAAAATCCATGACTTTTTGTCAATACTTGCAAACACTTGCCCCCATTAAAGAGAACTATATTTCTTGGTGAATTTTCTTTTTTTTTTTTCCTTGGTGAATTTTCAAGTGAGAAACAGTTGACTAATTAGAATAAGTACAATGAACATAATCACTGGATCTACAAGTCCATTTTAATGAGTAGACTAAGCAAATGAAAGCCTCACTGTGGTGCAGAAAATGTCTGAAAAGAAAGTTAGTTTAAAATGACGCATTGCAATATACTAAATCTAAATTGATTGGTTTCAGTAATGTTCACACCAAACATAAAACAAAATTGGCATGACAACCAAAATGCTTCAGGTCTTTTTTTTTTTTTTCCCCAATATTTGGTACTTTTTCACATTTTGGTAGTCCTCTTGAGACCAAATCCAGGAGTGAAAACATGCCTTGGAGTAAGGATTCCTGAAAAAGACTGCAACCTAAATGTTTGACTGAAGTTCAAGAATTTGTAGAAAACAATGTATATTGGCTTGTACTTATTGGGAGAGTACAATAGAATAGTACAATAGAATTGACTATTCTGCTTTCGTGATGAGTATTTAACCAAGTCACCAGAGCAGCCCACCTGGGTTCCATAAATAAAGCCTGAAATAAAGCATTCCTATGCCATAGTCTTGGGGGGCTGCAATAGCCTTATGCTTAAGAGCAGGCATTGCACTATATTCACTTTTGTGGTTTTTTTCTAGCACATACACAAATCACATCGTTACACAATACATATTTGTTAAATGAGTACTTCGTACCTTCCCCTTTCCACCACAAAATAATTTTTATGATTCATGACCTTGGAATATTGCTTGCCCTTTTTCTTTCTCAATTAAAATTACCTTGTAGACTACACCAAAGACCTATATTTTACGGGGAGAAATGTCTGGTTCTTTGGCCCACAATCACCTGTTGCTCATTGTTACATGATCTGTGGTATTTCTGTTTACCTTAGGGTTTCTTATAGAGCTAACAGAATTAGATAATAGAGCCCCTGCTGCAGACACAGGGTGAACCTAACTGGGGAGCACTCCAAGTCCACTAACAATCACTGTTCAACTTTGTTTCCTTTGCTGAAAGAAAAGTTAACTCTGTTTGCAACAACAACAACAAAGAAAAAAGAGAAAGAAATATACCAAAACTAAAGCACTTGCAATTTTCATCTTCATTATAATTGAAAATGTAATTGTTTTCATTTTTAAACAATACATTTAATTGGATAAACCTGACTCTGTATTTAGCTTCCGAGTCAATACAAAAAAAGAAAGAAAGAAAAAAAGAAACTCAAACTGACTTAGCCCATGTTTTGCACTGTTTAAGTTCAAGAGTAAATGTAGAGAGAAGCCCCTTTCCCAAGCTTCCTAAATTCTGGTTTCCACTCAAAGGAGTATCTGCTATTGGGATTAAGGGACCACTCACTGCCCTTTGGTAATCTTATCTCCAAAAGAAATTCCTCATGCTCACTGACATGAACAAAACATATATTTTTATAAATGTATATCAGCTCTGCTATGTAATCTATTTTGTTAAACCTAGGAAATTAGAACATTGTGCCTCAGAGGGATATTAAGCAGGAGACCACATTCTTCCTTTTATTGATGTGACTTCTACCTTTTTCCCTAAGTCTTCTAAAATCTGCTGTGATTTTGAGAAGCAGATATACTTCCAGTGGTCTATAAGGTCAACAATAATATTTTTTAAAGGATTTATTTATCTTAAAGAGGGGAGAGAGAGAGTGCAAGAGAGAACAAGCATGTGGATGCAGGGGGGAGGGGCAGAGAGTCCCAAGCATACTCTGCTCTGAGCCTGGTGTGGGGTTCAATGTCATGACACTGAGATCACCACCTAAGTGGAAACCAAGAGTCTGGTGTTTGACCAGCTGGGCCATCCAGATGCCCTAACAATAACATTGTCTTAAGATGACATGTAGTTTCTGTAGGGTTTTTTCTTCTAGAAAATTCACACTGGATCAAGCAATTGGTCATGAAAAAATGATGATGATAATAACAGTAAAATTTGTTGCATCTTAGAGTTACTGAGAACTTCTGTGATACCAGTGCTGAGGGTTTTCACACATGATTTTACTTCATCCTCAGATGACCCTGTAAGAAAGTTACTAATAATATTTATCTTATTTTACAGATGAAGGGACTGAGGCTAAGAGAAGTTAGGATGCTCACTGTGTGAGGGCAGGGCTTGCAGTCTTGTCTGTTGCCAGTGCCTGGAATAGCACTTTGGAACCTTCAGGGCACTTCTGAGTGCTCAGAAGCACTCAGTAAATATTCATAGACTAGATGAATGAAGGAATTCGTAGTGAGGATATATATGAGGAAAATTCAGGAAGATGCCAAGTAATGAAATTGACAATGATAAAATATGGAGGATCAAAAATGGTAGTTTTAAAAATAAGCTATAAAATGGGCTTCCTGGATGGCTCAGTCAGTTAAGTGGCTGCTTTTGGCTCAGGTCATGATCCCAGGCTCCTGGAATAGAGCCCCACGTAGGTCTCCCTGCTCAGTGGAGAGTCTGTTTCTCTCTCCTTCTGTCCCTCCCCCTGCTTATGCTCTCTCGCTTTCTTTCTCAATTAAATAAATAAAATCTTAAAAAAAAGTGACCCTTTAGAAAATTAAAAAATAAAACCTGTAAGAGTAGTAACAAAGAATGCCAAATAGAGGGAATTCATACATTTCTTAATCAGTAGTTGTTTTAGACATGACTACTCATCAGAATCACTTGGGGTTCATCTTTGAAAAAGTGGCATACATTTATGCTATAAGAAAAAAACTGTAAAAAGAAATGTATAAATTAAAAAGTAAAAGTCCCACATTTCTTTTGTTCTTACTCTTCCCCAAGCCTATTTCTCTGATTTGCCCACTATCTATAGTTCAACATTTCCACACTGGTATATGAATACATACACTACTTTTTATTTTTCATGAATAAGAACATATCTAAAACTGTTATATGATTTGCCTATTTATTTAGTTATTTGATTTTTTAAAATTCAAAAATAAAGTATGCTATGGAAATCTGTCAATATCAACATCACATTCAACTATATGGATACACCATCATTTATTTAAATCCTCTCCTACTGATGGACATCTAAATGGTTTTTTTTTAAATACAACAAAGCTGCAGTAAAAATCATTGAATGTTTATCTTTCTATCTTTTTCAATTCTATTGGCAGGATAAATTTCTAGAAGTAAAGTTACCAGGTCTAAGGGTAAAATGTTAACACCCATTGCCAACTTCCTCCAAAAAACCTATAGCAATTTACCTGGGCAGCTTCTACAAAATACAGTCTCCTGGGTCTATATATATGTCCACTGAATCAACACCTTAATATGTAGAGTCTGAGAATCTCTCTGTACATTTTAAAGCATTCCAGGTGAAATCAGTCAGGTGTGAGACCATTGCTCTAGATCGTTCTCTTTTTTTTGGGCAAACTGGTTGAGAAAGGAACTAAAATCAGCCTTAAAATAACAGATGTAATTTGTTGAAATTATGCAGTACTTCAATTATCAACAATTAGATATGAATGATAATTTTCATTGCTTTCAAATACATTACCTTAATTCAACCTTGTAATCACTCCTTTTGAGTCAGTAGAAGGGAAGAGAAAGATGAACTAAGTCTAGAAACTTAAGACAATTCAAAAAAAATGATAAAACAAAGATTGGAATTGGTGCCTTAAACTTTAAATCTTCTTTTCCTCCAAGTCCCCTCCCATCATATTTTATAGCAAAGTGGATTATCTCTGTATTGTTCTATCCTATTAGATATTTATGTGTAATGACTCTGTGGGAAATGTGATTTTAGATTTTAAGAAGAAAGCTCAAGTGTCATTTTGGGTTGTGTCTTAGCAGTTTTATAGAAGACAATGAGATAGCCACTTGTCTGGGGCTAACACAGTAATCAACATCTCTATCTAAACACTTAGTCTCCAAAGATCTGAGGTTGGAACTATGGCAACCTCAGTATACGATTGGCCCTGATAATATCTTTAAGTCTTTTTTTTTTTTTTTTTAAAGTCACTTAATGTGGGGGTCAAACTTACAAACCCGATATCAAGGGTTGCATGCTCTATAGACTAAGCCAGTCAGGTGCTCCTCTAAGTCTTTTCCTTGAAGATAAATGATTGGGACCATAGAAGTAGCCAAGAAAGTGGATGCTCTACAAGGTTTAGAGAACTAAGCTTAGCCAGAATGCACAGAATGAGGGGGCCAGCTCTCCACAACTTCCCCAGTGTTCTGCCTAGCTTATTGGAATGTGGGGCTGCTGTCCTGGACTCTGAAGTATTTCAGTCAACAAAACCTCGATCAAGAGTCACTTAAAACTTACCTTTCAAGGAAATTCCTGCCTGAACAAAGAGTAGATGGCATTTTTGTGAAGGTGAATTTTGTATAGTTACTATCACTTTTAAATGAAATAATGAACACGAGAATGACCCTTATTTATAATGGGCTTAGAATTAGGAAAGTAATCAAGTCAACCAGAAGCTGAGATCCAGGCTTGCAGATAAGCAGAAGAGGAAGGAACTAATATTTGTTAAACTCTTGTAATTTATTAGGCATTATAACTTAGACTGTCTGAGGTTCTTCACTAGGGCAAAGAGGTGAGGGCAGACTGTGGCAGAGAAATGAGCCAGTAGAGCCAAGGGGAAATTGGAGGTGTTTATATGGTGTCAAAGAGACCAGGGTTGGACGCAATCACCAATGTATTTCCTAGGGAGTGACTTTCCTGAAATGTTTATCAGCAGGTGTTGCTACCTTAGGTGGGTGGGGTAGGAGAGGTGGCATTATTTTGGGGAACAGTGACTACTTTTCCTCCGAATTAGGAGTCCTTTAAAGTAGGTACTCAATTTTATCAAGCCAGAGAGAGTTAAGTGATTTCTTGGACCAAAAATAATGTGTCTAATTTGTTACTCTTTAAAAATTTGAGCATCCTGACTTTTGGTTTAGGCTGAGGTCATCATCTTTGGGGGAGAGGTGCGTTGTAGGATGGAGCCCTGCCTCCCGCTCTGTGCTTAGTAAGGAGTTGGCTTGCGGATTTCTCTCCCTCTGCTCCTCCCCCTACTCTTTCTCTCTCTCTCAAATAAATAAATAAATCTTTTTTTTTTAAAAAAACAATAATCCCAAATTTCTTTTTTCTCTCTTTCAGAACTTTTATACCCCTATTGGGTCTGTAACTATAAGTAGTGTGGGGCCTACAGTTTGAGGAAGGTGAAAGTATCTGCTTCCATGTGGAGTGAGGAGGAAAAAAGCAAGATGATTTCTGCATGGAGATTGCTCTTTGGACCATGAGGTTATGGTTGAAGAAACTGAGCCTACTTTGTGTCAGTGACCCAAATGGCAGGTGTAGCTACTAGAAGGAGATAAAGGGTTTAGTCATACTAGTGTGTTAGATACAGACATATAGAGTGACAGTGAATGCCTTTGTGCAGAGGAAGCATTATGGGAAATAAAGAATTATCTCGATCTTATATAAAAATTGTGGACTAGCTGAAGTTTCTATAGGTTTTCCACTAAGAAGCTGTGCCCCATCCCTCTCCACTGTCCTCTGAGTTCCTTGACTGACCAGGCTCAGAACCTATAGATGGTTGCTTTCCTTTAGGAAAATATACCCATCCTATATCTTCAGAGCAAAAGACTCAATTAAGTGCTTTCCCAAGGTAAGTACTTATTTTATCCTTATTACAACTTTTTGCTGTTTTCAGCTTTCCTGCCACATTTCTCTTCCTGTCTCTGGTTACATGTTAGAGGACTCAAACCTTGGTCTTCGGTACTTTTCTACTGTTTTCTCCTTCCATGTTTTCTTTCTAAACACCTCATTCATTCTGATAGTTTTAAGTACCATCTACGTGTTGATACATTTATGTTACCTGCACAGATTGCTTCTCTAAGCACTAACTACCCAGTGGACTGTCCATGCCATGTCCTCAGTCTGAATACATTTGCTTTTGTACTCCAACTGGGCACATCTGTAAGTTGTCCCTTTCACTATAAATGGAGTCTCCTTTCATCCAATTGCTTTATCTAGAACCCAAAGTCAGCCTTCACTTCCTTTATCACCACATTTTATCTATCATTGATCGATTAGGCATAAATATATTCAGCATCTATTAATCTGCCCTGTATATATTTAAAATCCATCCACTTCTTGCATCTCCACGGCCTTTGCCTGGGTCAATCCATTATCAATTCCTGCCTGGATTATCACATTAGCTGTACATTTGTTCTAAAAGTTTCCATTATCTCCCTCTACAGTTTTCTCTGCACACAAAATCTTGAGAGTTCTTTGCAAGTCTAAATCCTATCATGTCATTTCCATGCTTACATCCGTTTTGTGACCTCACAGGGCACTAGGCATAAAATATAAAGTCCCCGATATGACCAACAAGTTTGTGCTATCTGACCTCCCTTCCTTCCAAAGTAGCCTTACCCCTCATTGCTCCCCAACTGACTTTTTACACTCCAATTACATTGATGTAGAGGTTTGAATTTTACCTTCTCTTTCCAAAGGCTTAGGGCATGCTATTTTCTCTGTGTACAATAGGTTTTCTCCAGGTTTTTTCTGGCTTTTATCTATGAATCCTTCAGGTTTTAGCTCCAGGCACTTCTCTTAAAGCTTCCACCTGGAATTGACATGCTCTAGTCTGTTCATGTTTGTGGCCAAAGCAATTCATAAGCTCAAGGCCACCTGGGTTTAACAGGCCTAAAAGGTATACTATTCCATTAGAGATATGAACTGAATATTGCTGAATATTAATACAGTCTACAACAATTAACTGCAAGAAAACTGTAAAGATGAGTGAATATATCAAGTTTTTTTGCTTTTTTATTGGAATTATATCAACTAAGTGTGGGAACATTAATGGATTTATGTTGATAAGAAACTTGACTCTATATCGTCATAGTCAGTTTCGGTACATGAAAATGAAAACTAACTTAAGGATTACTGGATAAATTATTATTTATTGAGATAAAAATTTTCAAAACAAAGGCCAGTAGGGGCAAGGGAAACATTAATAAATGTGACTTTGCAGGGTGAAATGTACTAATTACTGAACTAAGTAATAGGCAACGTTTAATTTTTAATATGTTAATGGAAATTCAAATATTGACATGTGACCTGCCAGTGATAATGCAATTTGTATTTCTGTCTAAGTCACATCTAGTGGCGGAGGTTTAAGATGTAGAAGGTAGTCATGACATACCATTCTGTCTCCTAGATCTACATATATATGGAAAAAATATAGAGAGAATATATGATCTTTCTGGAAGGTTATAGAAGTTATTTTTGACAAACTCTAGCATCTTAAAAAATTCTTTGCAGAAATTTGCACACAGATAATGTCATAAAGTTTCCATTTTTTAAAAAGATTTTATTTATTTATTTGACAGAGAATGAGATCACAAAGAGGCAGAGAGGCAGGCAGAGAGAGAGGAGGAAGCAGGCTCCCTGCCAAGCAGAAAGCCTGATGCGGGCCTGGATCCCAGGACCCTGAGATCATGACCTGAGCTGGAGGCTCAGGCTTTAACCCACTGAGCCACCCAGGCACCCAAAGTTTCCATTTTACTTGGAAATATAATTGTAGCCAAAATAGTACCTCTATAAAGGGAAATAACAGTTTTTGAGCCTTTACTATTACCTCATGTATAAAATTCTCCAAATAACCCCAAGAAATCACATTATTAACTCCATTTTACAGCTAAGGATCATTAGGTGTTGAGAAATTAAGTACGTGCCTAAAGCCACACAAAATGGTAAATGGCAGGGTAAGGATATAACCCCAAATTTGTCTGACTCCAAGGCTCACTCTGTTACCTCAGTGATGATGATTTGGTGCCCCTTTAAGTTCCTTAAATCAAAGTTCATCCACAATTTCTGTTTTGGGGTTCATTGATTTTTTTATTTTTTTGGAGCAAATCTAGGCAATAAGAAGTACCCACCCTACAGGTTTACCAAAGACACAGTTTAAAAATTAGAGCTATGCCTTCCTTCAGGCTTTTATTTCTCTTAGCTTTGTGTAAGTTTCCTAAACTACTAAAAAAAAAAAAACAAAAAATTCAAATATCCTTTCCATTGATCAGGTGAAAGGGGAGCTAGTAATTCACTGTTATTGGGGACCTGGGTGGTTTAGTCCTTTAAGCATCTGCCTTCAGCTCAGGTCATGATCCCAGGGCCCTGTGATTGAGCCCTGCATCAGGCTCCCTGCCCAGTGGGGAGGCTTTTCCCTGTCCATCTGCAGCTCCCTCTGAAGCTCCCTCTGCTATTCCCTTGCTTGTGCTCTCCCTGTCAAATAAACAAAATCTTTAAAAAAAAAGAGGAAAAAAAAAAAAAAGAAATCCACTGTTATTTTAGAAGCCCCATTAGACTATCTCAAATTTTGAGCAACTACCAGTATAACTTTAAGGAGCCTAATATACGTAAATCAGACTGAAATCTGAACAAGATTAAACCCTGCAAGCCACCACACAGAGATACCATGGGCAGCATAGTTAATGGAGATTAATGCATGGACTTAGGAACCAGAATTCCTGGTTCAAAGTCTGGCATCATTATTGTCAGACGTGTGGCTTTGGACAAATAGTCTCTTTTGCCCTGACTGACTCACTTGGAAGAGGAAGATAATAGTAGACAAATCTTCTGGGCTTCTGGGATTGTTACAAGGATTATGAGTTAAACTTTATAGAGTTTAGGGCAGTGACTAGCACAAAGTAAGCGCTATATTAATATAGCATGTCTTGAAAAATAAGCAACATTTCTGTTAGGCCATGTTGACTCATTCATAGTTTATTAGTATCTACTGTGTGTTAATCATTGTCGTGTGTGACTTTGGCCAAAGCAGGGACCTCCAGTTACCTTTTGAGAGGTAATTTTTGGAAGCATAATTGTAGGTTTTTAGTAAACACAGATTTCCTCTAGGCACCAATGCCTTTCATATCTCTCTCTCTCTCTCTCTCTCTCTCTCTTTTAAATAGAACAAATAAGACCTCAGCATTCAGGTTGTACTAAATTGCAAAATGATTTTTCAGTCCTTTCTTTTTCCTATTCTCTGCTGCGTTTTGTTCTTTCCATGTGTAGTACACAGAATGCTAGGCACATGTCAGTGGATGTCATCATGAACAATAACCAAAAAGAAGAGCAGAAAAAGAAAAATTTATTGTTACTCAATAGTTACTTGAGAACAGTAACAAATTTTAAGTTTTCACTATAGTGGTCATGTGGGTTGGCCCATCCTAAACTTGTTTCTACCAAATGAGTTAATAGAGAAGAAAACATTATTTTATTGACCAGGCAATGACAGCATTGCTCTGAAGAAAATGTGCTCACATTCTCTATGGGAACCTATCATTTATGCCTTTTATATTTTAAATCATAATTTGAGCTGGGAACACTTCCATCATTTTTATAAAGAATCCAAGTTACATTGATGAATGGGGGGAAAATTATATTTCCCAAAGAGGGAGTATCGGTTTTTCTATATGCTGTGGAGTCCTAGATAAGAAATAAAAGGACTTAAATAAATGGTGATTTTGTTTCTTCTTCCAACAGTAGATTTAGTCTTTAAATGAAAAAGAAAGCAAATTATTGGTTATATATATGAATTTTTGCAGTTGTCTGAAGTATTGGAGAATGAGATAATGACCGAAAGGCAAAGATTCTATTTGAATCATTGAAGCCCAAGTCCACTGAAAAACACAGTGACTCCTTAGTGTGGTCAAAGGCGTACTTAGAGAAATGGTGTCTTCATACACTACTTTGTTAGAGAACGACACTCATTTTTCTCTTATTTTCTTTCCTTCCCAACTTATCATTCAGACTTTGCCTCTTACTGAGCCAGCAGACCTAGCTTCTGATTTGACAATGATTGCTTGCAGTTGACAATACATCTTGGATTTAAGATGACAGGCAGGAGTATTTCATGGAATCAGGCTTTATTGGTATTTCCAGAAGTCATATGCACACCTGCGTATTGTGGCGTCGTTGTACTTGGATGACTATAGTGCAAAATGGATTGGTGGCAAAGACATGTATTTATGTTTAGTGTTGCTTTTGGAGACACACAAAATATTTTATTAAAAGCTTCAGATTTATTCTGGTACCTTCCAAAAGATAAAAGTTTCTTTGTCAGGACAAAAATTAATTGTTCGCAATATTTTTTTGTTGTTGTTGTTGAATCTTTCTCTGAGGTCTGTCTTAAAAAAAGATTTAGAAGATGCTTCTCCTGCAGAATATCCTGACACCTTTATTTGTTACAATTTGTGTTTTTTCACTATCCTGATAGAGTCCTACCACCTAGATTAAAAAAAAAAAAAAAAAGATTAGGTCATAGTCTTTTGAATGGGTTATTAGTGATGGGATTCTCCAAGTTCATTCCTCTGCTGAAACTTGGTGAATGAGTTAGAAAAAGATGTACAATATTTTGTGATGTCAAATTCAATTTTATGTGGGAGATATTGAGGAATTTTTATGGTAGTGATTTTATGTATATCATCAAATTTTATAGCATTTGGTTTGATTAAGGGAAACCAAAAACTCACTACTGACAGTCTTGCAGTGTCTAGTTCAACTTGCCTTATCTTAGCAGAAAGCAAATAATTTTATACATTTTTAAAATTAGCTTCTAAAACAGATGTGCAAATTAGGAATGAGCCTTATCTCAGGATTCACAGAAAAGAAGAGAGAGTTAGGAATGGGGAATAGAGGGGGAGAAATCACTCATAAGTAATTTAGTTTCTTCCAGTTACAGAGCTGGGTGCTTTTATATGTGTTAAATCAACTATTCTTCCAGCTATCCTCTGAGGGAGAACTACTACCAGTCTGCTTTTACAAATTAATGCCTTGAGGTTAAAGTTAGAGTAACTTGCTCACAGTTTCCCAGCAGAAAGAAACAGAGCTGTGATGCAGATCTTGAGAGGTCTTAACTCTTAAGCCTATCCACATGATTAAAGAACTTTTATAGAGAGAAGATACCTTTGGAAAAAGTTAAAAAAATGGTTTTGTGCAAAGTAAAATTTAAATGGTCACAATGGCTAATGAAAATTAACTTGGCTGCTTTCTCTGTGGGCTGGGACAGTGCTACTCTTACGTCAGCCCTATATAGACCATGTAATTCTGCAAGTCTCAGGGGTACATGATTATTTACATTGATGAGATGTACCTGATGTCTATGAAGAAGGTATCAACAGATCCTGCCATACTCAGAAACCTGATGTGAGGTTCTAATCTGTGGTTACTTATTGATCAGTATTGACAGTTGAAGGAACATTAAAAAGGAAAAAAAAAAAAAAAACAAACCCTTCAAGCTTTGAGTTTTTGGAGATATGGGGAAGTTCCTTTCCATGAATATGTATTTATAAACATGTAGACAAACAGGTAATTAGGTAGATATATAAAGGCAGAGAGAGACCTATCTGAATGTCTGTTATTTCCTTAACAAGAATTTAGAGTAGAAAACACCTTCCTTTGTTTTAATAGGCAGACTGCTCCAGGGAAAGGTTATTAGAAACTAGTGTTGGTCTATCTTAGGAACAATAAAGCCAGAGCATCTTTGAGGATCTGATAGCAGGGCTCAGGCAGGAACTCCTGTTGTTTTGGCACATGTGGGGGGATGCGTGCAAGGAGCGTGAAGGACCCACGTGCTGATTCTGCTCCGGGCTTCTTTCAAGGGTATGCGGAAGAGTATTAAAGTGTCCATCTTATGGAAACAACATAGAGCAGAATCTATACATACATGCATATAGCTCCATTACCTACATGTGACCAATTATTCAGAGAGATAACACTATGAAACTGAAAACAAACGTTCTAAAAAATCTTCCTGGTTGACAGTGGGTGGCGTAACTGCAATAAAAATTCTAAAATTTTAAAGCAATAGTTACACTGATTTCAGCTGTAAATTGAGTAGAAATATGTTGTTAATGCTGGTAAGCCATCCACATCTCTCTGCAATTTAGTGCTATGCTTTCTCTTTTATTCATAATTTCTCTTCTACTTTCTTTTTTTTTTTTTTTTTTTTTAAGTGGCCCCACATGTGCACAACAAAGCAAATCTTAAAAGGTCTTAAAGCAAATGTTTGCTTGGGATATGTTGTTTTCCTAGCATCATTATGGAGAAAAGGTAAAAAAAAAAAAGGACATTTGTACTGCAGTGGTGTGAGAAGCTGTCCTTTTCAAAAGCATTTTTGCAATGTGGCCATTAGCTGCTGATGGAGTTGCCATGGTTATAAGAGGTCCACTGTGGGAGAAATCTTCATTTATTATCAGATTTTGACAGCAGCAGTCAGAATGCTTGATGTGGGGAAAAATAAGAACAACAACATAAAAGAGCCTTGGCCATTTTAGCCACACAAAGAGTTGAGTTACAACATTAAAAAAAATATATTCAACAATAAAGTCATGGGTGAGTTGAGTGCCAAGAAAAATCTTGCTTTTGAAATAAAATGTATTCCTGTAAACAGCAGAGAGGCAGAAAATGATAGTCTACTAAAGAAGCAGGGAAGAAACCTGGGCAGGCATAAACCTACTGAGTTGAACGTGATTAAATCATCTCATTGTAATGGTTTGCAGCAGTGGTGCTTTCTTAGGCATTCTTTCTCATGCAAAAATCTGGGTGATCTAAGGTACAGCTTTAAGGGTTACTGAGTACAAGGAAAAACCTTTGTACTAAACATACCTGAAAGCACCGGAAATACTGTTCCCACATAAAAAGTATAATAAATCCCATTACATGGGCCTCACTATGGTGTGGATTCACGTCCTCCTCGAAAGTGTATGATATGCACATGAGCGTTCTTCTACCGTATGAATTTGATACATTTGCTTCTTTGGAATAACAGTTGACTTCTCTTGATAATGGTCAGGGTTTACACACAAAACACAGTGTGTCTCTAGTCTCAACAAAAATACAAATGTGTAATAGATCGTGTAGTTTTTATCGGCAGTTGGGGCAGGACAAGAGCAAAGACAGTCCCAGCTGGATTGCTAAACTGATGCGATTCTGTGATATTTCTGTCTGCGGAGCAGAGGCAAAGCTTGCTTATAAGAGAAGGTGCACTGACAGGGACAAGGACGGTCATGGAAAGGAAATGGGAAGTAGGGTAAATCCGGGAGGGAAACGAAACATAAGAGACTTTGGACTCAGAAACAAACTGAGGGTCTTGGAGGGAAGGGGGTAGGGGGATGGGAGAGCCTAGTGGTGGGTACTGAGGGCACGTATTGCATGGAGTACTGGGTGTGGGGCATAAACAATGAACCTTGGAACACTGAAAAAATAAAATAATATAATAATTACAAAAAGCTGGAAGATGCACAGAAAGAGGGTTGGTAGTGGTGGACAGTGCACGGTGCTGGAGGCAGCACAAGGGATGAGTGAGGACCCTGAGTGGAAGCCCACACACCTGGAAGGAGTATCCGCGGGGGCGGGCGGGCCCAGCTCTTACCCCGGAGCTGCTCCTCAGGCAGGATTCAAAGCTGCCATCACCCTCGCTGTTAACTTTTTCCACTCTGATTTTCATCATCTTTACTCCATGGAAACTACTTTCCTGCGGTCACTAATGATTTAGTCCTTGACTGCAACAGATAGCTTTGAGGTGTGACCTTCTTGGCTTCTTCTCTCTCAACCCAAAGGGCTGTCCCTCCCATCTCACCTGCTCCCATGGAGGCATCACTGATGGGGCACTGCCTCTATGTCAAGCCTATAGCTGGGTTTTTGTAACAGCTCACGGGGTAGGTGTAGGTCAGGAAACAGAGATTTAGAATTCAAGGAATTTGCTTGAGGAGTCTGGCTCCTAACCCTATGAGTGACTTATCCTGGCCAACTATAGGCAATTACAAAGGCTTTATGGAGCCGGCCTCACAGAGGAAGGCTACTCTCCCCACACCAGACTCGGTGTGCGCTCAATAGACTGCAGTCTCTGAGAAGAGCTGCCTCAAGGACTCTGGCCCTTTGGAGGGTGGCCATGTTCTTACTACTTCTGCATTCCTAGCAGAGGTGCCCTCATCTGGGTCTTTAGTGGAAGCCTTCCTCAGGTTCCTCTGGTGGAAACCTTTAAGGGAACAAAGGGAAAACTTATTTTTTCCCTACTCTAACTCACCACTCGGTGCTTTTCCACTACTAGTCCTTTCCCCTTATCCTCTTCCCAGCGTTCCTCAGGTCCAAAAAGCCACAGTAGCCTTCTATTTGCAGATCCCTCAGCAGTAACTTGACCCAAGCAACATCTATGCTGACCTATCTTATCCTTACAGGGGGGAGGAGGTAGTATTTTCTCCACTTTAGCTTCTTGCTTATACAACTTCTCTGAGTGATTTTAAAGTCTTGAATACTTGCCTGTTGCTTTCATCTCTGGCTTGTTTCAACCAGCTGTTCCAACAACTAGCAGCTCAACTCTCTCCCACTCGCTGAGCTCCTGACTCTCATCTGGTTCACACAGTAAGAACTGAAGCTGGAATTACAAGTCAGTCTGTCTGACTAAAACAATCTGAGCTCTTAACCACCATCCAGACTGCACCATACTTCCTGAGAAAGTTTTCTGAATTACTTTCATGGACTCCACATCCCTTGTTTGCCTTCAGTCTTGTGCAGTTCTACTCTTCCTGGGAGATTTGTTCTTTCCTATGAATTTCAACACCACCTGTAAACTGGGGACACTTCAATCTCTAGAGCCAGCCCTAAACCCTCTTCTGAGCTCAGAATGATAATCTAGCTACGAGATATATCTTCTTGGATGTTCCAGAGGCAACTTGTTCATTTATTCGTTCACTCATTCATATGTTTAGTAAACATTCCTTGAGTACTTCCCATGTGCTAGGCTCTGTATTATGCCCTAGTGATACAATGGTGAGTAAGAAAGCATGGTCTCTATTGTCATAGAGCTTGCTCATACACTGTTGTGTAGACAGATACTGACTACAAACATGCATGTGTTGGGTACCAGGAATCAGAGTGCAGGGTACAATAGAGTGTGGACAAAAGAAGTTCCTACCCTAGATTTGTACTTTGGAAAATGCTTGTCTGTGAAAGTGATATTAATAGAAGTTACCAGGAAGGGGTAAGGGAGGAGAAAAGAGTGTTGCAGACAGCAGAAATGGGATTGAAGGAGAAATTATGGCTGTGTTACAAAGATGGTGTGATTCTGGCAATACCTGGAAATCCAGAGGTCTTTTTTCTTTCTTTTCTAACCCTAGCTGGAATGGATAGGTTTTCAGCTTTGTCTCATCCTGGATCTCTAGCCCATAGACTGAAATCTACCAAAAGATCTTGCTATTTTACTCAGTGGATTTTTAAGCCTGTTGCTGCCTAAATGCCCTATGCTTCAGCTCTCACACATTCATACTGGGCACCCAGAACATGCTGCAGGGATGACTTCTCTCTCCCCACCGAGAACTAGAGCAACAGTAACTCTTCTGTCCTCACCTGTTTCTCTCTCAGTTTCTTCTTTCCTCTCCTAGGCAATTACAAGGCTTTGATTAAAGGATCGATAGACAGCCCAGGATGGCCTATGGAATATAGAAATGACATAGAGTTTTGGATTGTTTTGATGGCTTGTGAATAATATACTTCACAAGTCAGCTATATAATTTTTTCAAAAGTAATTATTATAAAATATTTAATACTTAAAAGGAATATGTACAACATGTATTTAAGTTAAAAAGCATAATGTGTAACCACCTGTGCTCCTACCACCTGATATAAAAATTATAGGCCATCAAATCGTGATTTCAGTTCTGTAAGGGAGATTGGCTGCCTCATCTGTGTTCCTTCCCATTGCAGGGGTAGTCTCTACACCAACTCCTGAAGATGGCAATCAAGCATCTCCTTAAACAGTTTACCTAGCAGACATCTTCCTTAGAAATAGCATGGAAAAAAAAAAAAAAAAAAAAAAAAAAGAAATAGCATGGAGAGGTTTAAAGTCAGGGAGGGGGGTGAGAGGGGATCTGCCCTTTATGAATGTTACAGAAGTTTGGGAAGTGAATTTGGATGATAGCCAAACTTTCATAGGACCTATTTTGGTTCTTTTAAAATATGTCACGTCTTCATTGTTCAACTGTAACTCTTCACCAACTGAAACTACTTTTAACAAGGTGGCTTATTCTAGTAGTGAAAATGTTTATCTGTTGACAGAATGTCTTGCAAGTGGTGGTAGTGTTTTTAAAAATGAACTCTTCCTTCAAAGAGACCAGTTAAATAAAAAAAAACATTGTGAGGTGGTTATAAAAAATGTCTTCAATTTAATTGATACTTGGATCGATCCATCACCTGACTTATAATTTTTTTGTTACTATAGTTTGTCCCATTGTGCTAATTTTAAGAGTTACATGAATCATTTTGTTAGGTTCAGAAATACTACCTCGACTTGTGAAATGTATTGAGAAGGACTTCTGAAATATACATTAAAATGGTTAAGACTCAACAGAGTTTAACTGCAATTAGTCATTGAAAGCCAAGTCTTGGACTTCTTGTAAGACTGCATCAAATAATGGAGTGTAATCACAATGATCTGAATTTTAAAAAATGGGGAATAATAAAGGGCTCAAAGTTTGCTTTGCTGGCAAATCTCAGGATGCAAACATGTGCTAACCCTGTAAATCCCACAGGAAGACAGTTCGCTGGGAGGGAGAAAATAATTACGTTGCTTTTGCTAAGGTCTGTAAACACAAAGCGTTTGAAGAGGCCTCTAAGCCCATCAAAGGTATCATTTATCCAGACAGCTGTAGAGATGTCAGAGGTAACTTAATTTTAAGGGGAACACTGTCTTAAGAAATTATTATGAAGTGGTTAAACTTTCCTCTTTTTTGTCCTTTTGACTTTGAGCCATAAAGAGAGGTCACGTTTGGTTGATTCTTATGTGGCTAAACAAAGTCTGAAAGAAAACCTTTGGTGGTTTCTCTTGCAAGCAGGGATCATTTGAAGTTTCCAGATACCTGATTCCAGTGTATGCTAAATTCTCAGTACAGTGCCTGGTGCAGAAAAAAAGTGTCTATGACCATTTTCCTCGCACTTATTCTGTATTTTCTTCCTGCATCTCACTAGTTATTACTTTATTCAGACGGTGAGCAGAGGAGATAGAGGAAGATAACATTAAATTAGCAAATTATATAGGTCTTTAGCGTGTTGGCTCTAAAATTTTGGCAGGGAAGGAAATTAATATAAGGTTTTTGGACCCTATATGGACTTGACTGTTACAAAGCATTGTTCTCTATCCTCATGAATACTACACCAAAAGTTGACTGAGGCGGCCTCTTATTTAGGAGAAGTTAGAGGCCTAGCTACTACTAGGGAATGGACTGCTTGCAATGGGAAGTTCTTTCTGATGTGCTCTTTTGTCTTCTTGCAGTCATTTTTGCTCTGACTCTCCAAACCAACTATTAGACTTTGCTCTTTTGTATCATTAATATCAAATATTATACTAAAAAAACAGGTAGATTTCCTTTTAAGAGAATTGGTCTTTAATGGTCCTGTGGTTGACACAGACTTCACCAAAGAGTAATGTAGATTGGTAGGAAGTCAAAATGTGGTTTGGGGAATAATGACAGCAGCAGAGATCAGGGATAGAAATCTGAGTTTTGAATGAGGGAAGGAAAGAGCAGCTGAGAGCAAATGGGAAACATCAGGGAGGCAATCAGACTACAGGAATGTCTCAGAAAGGATGCTTTTTCTGTCCACTGGAATTTCCCACAACACACTAAACAATGTATTTGAATTAGTGACCTGACTTTTGTGCCTTACCCAGATTATTAGAGCCACATGGGGGGTACCCCAGGTAATAGTTGTTTTTAGGTCTACTGATGGATTAGTATGATGCCCTCATTAATATTACTTGTGTCTGTTGAAGGTATAGTAAAACTACCTCTCATGGTAGAACCTTAATCTCCTTATGGATCTGACTGATACTTTATAATTCTTTATTGTCTAAACATGTATAATAACACTGACTTATGAGAGGAACTATTCCTATTGCGAATGGAGAATGAAAATCCAAAATATCATAATAGCTGTTATTTGGGCAAGGAAAAAATATTTGCTTCATTGATAAACAGACTAGACTTTGTAGAAATCAGCAGTCTCTCACATTAAAAATAAATAAATCTCTTGTATTGAAATAAATTCTACCATTGTCTTCTGGTTTTATTCTAACCTAAGACTAGGAAAAAATAACTTGTCACAACTGTGCAGTCACTTAATCCACATACATTTGAATCACATTCTTGTTTATCTTGTCAAACTTATAGGATTGGGTTGAGTAGGTTCAACTCAATATAAATAGAATTTAGTTAGATGTACAGAGAGGAAAATAAACCTAAAGCATTCTTCTCTTTACTAAGTGCTTACGTTGATCTGAAATATTTGCAACATATTATCAAAGTTTGAAACTTCTGGGAAAGAAAAAATATTACATAGCTGAATAGAATTGTCATATTTTTCTTCAACCTTATATAAATATTATTATCGAAAGGCTTTCAATGAGTTTTTATATTTCCTCACTTAACCTGCCATGATCAGCTAGGATTTATCTTTGGCACAAGGTCAGTTTGATGCATGAAAAGCTTGGGTAACCTTCTAGGAATTTTTAAGAGTTATGAGTAAGGCTGAGAATAGATTCATAAGAATTTGAGAACCATAAAGGATGTTAGTCAGATGGAGACAGTAGAGAGATTCAGTGGCTTGACCATCATTTTACCTCTGGCTCTGAGTAGTGGAGCTTGTGTCCTACTCCCTATTTTATGTTTTATCCTGTGTACCACACTGACTCCTACCATGATCTGTTTTTAAGACTTCAGTCTATGACCCTGACTGGTCATCTTAGTTTCTGTTGACTGACTAAGAAGCATGAATTGAAACTAAAATTTGTTCCTGAAATTTCAAAATTTGTCCCCTAAGTATTTCCTGAATACCTACTCTGAATCAGGGGCTGTTTTAAACGCTTTGGATGAATAAATAAATAGATAAAAGGTCATTGCTCTCATGGAACTTAGACTGAAATTAAAGCGACTTCTATCATCCTGGAAGGTATCCTTGGCTTTTCTTTAAATGTATCGACTTAAGATTTCTGACCACTAAATTCCCAGAACTTGCCCTGAGCATGCAGTATTGCTCAACAGTTGCTATCTTAATCAAAATGGTTATTTTCAGAGGTCTGACTGAGCAGTTCCTCAACTGACATAGAACCACTGGTGGAATTCTAAAATGCCTCTTTCTTCTCCATGTCCAAGCACGCATCTATATGTGTTTTACTGAAATCTTATAGAAGAATTTCATGGGTCAAATACCAGGCCCTGTGCTTCATATTCTTTCTTATATTGTACAATCACTTGCACATATTTCTGTCTCTTAACCTATAATTATAACTCCCTCAAGATAGCAAGTAAGAATGCCCAGAATGTTCTCATTGAATTATGGTTGAATTGTTTTAACCTTTTACCTGTCCTCCATTCTAACAATCACAAAATAACTTTTTAGGATTCTTTATCCCAGAATGTGGTTCTATATTCATAAGAAGTAACTTTTTCAGGGACATTTTCTGGATAGAATATATAATTGGAATGAGGAGCCCAAACACTGCAAACCAGATAGAACATAGAATTAGTAGGATCTTAAGTGTATATGTTTGTGAATATAGATAGTAATAGATACTGGAAAATGAAAACAGTTGTGTCAGGGAGGGAGGAAAATGACAGACTTTTTTTTCCTTCAAATTTCCTTGAAAACTATGGCAAATTTATCCATCTATCTATCTATATATCTATTATTTATTTATTTATTTATTTAAAGATTTAATTTATTTATTTGACAGAGAGAGAGATCACACGTAGGCAGGGAGGCAGGCTCCATGCTGAGCAGAGAGCCTGATGCGGGCCTAGATCCCAGGACCCTGAGATCATGACCTGAGCCACCGAGCCGCCCAGGTGCCCGGCAAATTTATTTTTAAAAGATAATGTAACAGTGTTTAAACAGTGCTCATGAGGGGAACGCAAGGGTTCTGCAGGGTTCAATTTCAATTCTTCACTAGTTGGTTATTCTAAAAAACTCATTACAACATCACTGTAAGCATGAGTGAGGAGGTTGACCTTATTACATCCATTTACCCCAAAGATATTTATGACTGAAAAGGTGACAATAAAAAACTGATTTTGAAAACTAAAACTGGGAACATATACCTCCTCCTACCCTTCCATAAAGTCCCAACAGGACAAGAATGAAAAGAGTGTTGTCATTGAATTACGTATTTTCGTATCTACATCCAATATGGCAAAAAGAGAATGAATAGAAACAAAAAAGGTTTCCCACTTTAATTAGAATTTTCAAAGGAAGGTATAGGAATAACTGACTCTGTAAAGCAGTGCTACACAGGACGCTCCCTGAATAGTTAGCAGGAAATCTTTTAATTACTGAAGCTGATAAAGTACTTTGCAAAGGCTCCTTTATCTAGTTAAAAAGGAATGGTTTTCACTACACACTTCTTAAGTAGGTAAAAAGAACCTTATTTTTATTTTGATCCCAACTAGATTTTATTAGTCATGATCTAAAGGAAAGAATTTACATTGATTTGGCAATCTTTTCATTGAACACATTTCTAAAGTTCTGTTGTGCCTATGTATATTACTGAGTTTGAGCAATATCTTTTAAATTCCTATTGAAATGGAAGAGAAATTCAGTAGATATAAGCAGAGTAGAAAGACTAGTAATAGAGAAGGAAGGGGGAGCTAATTTGTTAACATTTGAGTATGTACTTGATTTTTAAAATATTGTAAATCATTAGGCTATTTTAAACAGACAACATTTAAAAGCTGCATCAGTATAGAACTGACCCTATTATTATAATTATTGTGTTTTTAGTCAGAGTTGTTTAAGTGCAGAATATGTTCAGTTGACAGTAGTGTTAAAATATTTGCATGCATCTGAAATATGTTGAGTGATTTGTTCAGAGATTACTGAATAGCCACAGCTGACCCAGAGGAACATTTCTGAAGTGTGGCCCCAGTTGTGTTTTGGCTCTGTAATGATAACTCAATTTTTAATAAATAATTCCTTTAGAAATATCTAGCAATGCTCAGCACAATTTTTCTCTTCATTTTCTTATCTCTTATTCTTAATGCACGTGTGTGTGTACAAAGTTCTGTCTTATGTACACATCTTTAACTCTGGTTCACCCAAGTGTATGCACGCTTGAATAAGTATATGGAATTGAGTAGCATATGCACACAGGCACAGAAGGAAGAAGCTTCAAAAAATGGCAAAACATATGAATACCAACATAGAATGAAGATTCAGTATTGACTTATAAAAATACATAGATGTAGAAAATGGAATTGTGTGGAGGGGGTACAGAAAGTTAAACAAGAGCTTCGAGTGGAAAATTTCAATCTGAGTGTGTAGGACTGTTCACTAGATTGGCTCTTGAGCTTTGTAAAGTAAAACAGAGTAAACCTCTTATGTGAAGGTTTACCTTTCTCTAATGTCTTTCTGTATAGCGCTATCTAAAATAGCACTCTTCTTGTCACTCTCTATACCATTACTTTGCTTATTTTTCTTACTACCTAACATTATATAATACATTCATTTTACTTATTTTGTAATGTGCTTCTCTGGAGCGTATAAACTCAACAGTGCATGGATTTTATTTACTTATTTTTAAACATTTTATTTATTTATTTTGAGAGAGAAAGAGAAGAAGATAGAGTGAGGAAGGGGGAGGGGCAGAGGCAGAGGGAGAAGCAGACTCCTGGTTGAGCAGGTAGCCTGATGTAGGACTCCATCCCAGGACCCTGGGATCATGACCTGAGCTGAAGGCAGACACTTAACCTATTGAGCCACCCAGGCACCCAACCAGTGCATGGATTTTGTATCTCTTTTTCATCCTTTTGTGGTCCCTACCATTTAGAACAATAACTGGGAAATAGTAGGTGCTCATTAAACATTTGTTGAGTGAATGAATCAGTAAATGAATTCCATATCTAAAATCTCAGTTTGTTAGAGTTATGAAGACCACCTCAACTTCCCAGCTATTTTTTAAAATGGAAGGAAATGAAAAAGAAGCACTATCAAGGAGAGGATTTAAAATGTCCATAACAGGGCACCTGGGCTCAGGTCATGATCTCAGGGTCCTGGGATCGAGGCCCGCATTAGGCTCTCTGCTCAACAGGGAGCCTGCTTCCTCCTCTCTCTCTGCCTGCCTCTCTGCCTACTTGTGATCTCTCTCTCTGTTGAATAAATAAATAAAATATTAAAAAAAATAAAATAAAATGTCCATAACAGACAGCCCAGAAAGTCCAGAAACATTCATGTGCTCCAGGCTAGAGGTAAGTAACTGGTTCTGAAATGAACTTCTTTTCTTTATGGAGAAGGAAAAAGACTACTGCATACTCTATTTCAAATCTAAAGAAGTAATGCCCCTGGAATTAGTAGAGAATCTTTCTAGTCTTACCAAAAACTTGAGGCATAAAAACTTTTGCAATTTTAATCTCAAAACATTTCATTACTGAAATGAATTTTGTTTATGTACTAATTGAAGAAGTAAGCGGTCATCTAAAATAGTCACTTATTTTCAACTAGGGACCAGGTTGAAACTAAGTTATAGTTCTAAATAAGAGATGGTTTATATCTTTGAGAAGTTGATAGTTTTGGTGGGGAGGCAGGGTCAAACTAGAAATTAAAGAAGTAATTATATGAATGATCAATTATTTAAAATCATTTTAAATTCTAAGAAGGAAAATTACAGGGGGTTACAGCACATATAACAGTGGGATATAACTCAGTGGTAATGGTCAAGAAATTCTGCAAATGACATTTAAGAGGTGATATAACCTGTACTTTAAAAAAGTGATAGGATAATTTATTATCTATATGGAAGAAACTTAAAATTGGATTGCTACCTTACACCACATACAAAAACAATTTCTAATTAGATTAAAGATCAAATGTGGAAAAGAAACAAAAATAAGACTATTGAGAAGAAATATTTGGGATAAGAAAACACTTCTTAAACAGGACACAAAAAATAAAAACTATACAAGAAAGGGTTGATAAATTCAATAAAAGAAATGACAATGAAGTTAGAACTTCTGTGCATGAGAAGATACTATGAAAGAAATGAAAAGTTAAACCATGAAATGGTGGGAGATATTTGCAACGCATTGAAACAACAAAGAAATACTATCTAAAATATGAAAACAACTCTCGTCATAGGGAAATAAGAAAGTAACTCGGTATAAAAATAGGTTAAATTATTAACAAGCAATTCCCAATAGAGAAACCCCAAATGGAAAAAATAACATGAAAATATGCTCAATCTCAGGAAAAAAAAACTAACTAAAAGTTCAGTGACACAGTTTCTTCATTTCCATGTTATTTAACACAAATTAAAAAGTATAATACTAGCAAGTATTAGGAAAGATGTACGGCTTTCCCCTCAGTGCCTTTAGTTCTTTGTTCAAGTATCACTTTCTCAGTGCCGTTTTCTCTGATATCTCTGTTTGGAATTGCATTTCTCAGCCCAGCAATCTCTATCCCTATTTCTTGCTTTATTTTTATTTATAGCATGACTACCATCTGATGCATCATGTATTTTATTTATTTATTTTCTACCACATTTGAATGCAAGCTCCATTTAGGCAGAAAGTCTTATATACTTGGCTTACTATTCAGTGTCTAGAACAGTGTCTGCCATACGAGAGAAAATAGGAATGAATAATACACTTCCATAAATCGCTAGAGGCGCTACTTATTGATATACTTTGGGAAGCTATTTGCCAATAATGTTGAAGATGTACTTGCCATAAATTCAATGTTTTCAATTCAGGTATATTCTTTCAGATAAACTCTTGTGCACTTGCCAAAGGAGATACATACAATACTGCTCATTTCAGCATTATGGTAATGGCAAAAATTTGGAAGCAATACAAGCACCCATCAATCAAATTACAGCACATTTTGATGCCTTCCTACATTGGAATATTGCATAGCAGTTAATGTAAATGAATTAGATCTACTTGTATTTCAACTTGGATAAATTTCAAAAACATAATGTTGAGAGGAATACACAAGTCATAGAACTGTGCTTACAGTTTGATATCAATTTGTAAAAGAACACGATATTGTTTATGAATACATTAATAAATAGTGCAAGTTTATAAACATGCATGGAAATGAAAAGCACTGAATTCAGGATAGAGGTTACCTCTAGGGAGAGAATGGAGAGGAAGTCAGGTAAGAATACAGTCAAGTTTTTTTATCTGTAATATCTGATTTCTTAAGCATACTGCTGAATAAATGGGTATTTGTTATTTGAGTCTCTCCACTTTTTGGGCAGATCTGATAAATATAAATGAGGTACCAACAACAGGATTTAAGAATGAATTGGACCAGGAAAAGTAGGTGAATGAGATTTAGATATTCTAATTCATTCAACTTTAGGGAAACTAAATACAGAAGTATCCAAATCAGTAATTACTAGGAAGAGAATTACATGTTTCATAGAGAACTGAATGCAAGATTCCTTTAAATCTAGGCATCCTTGGTGAATGAAATCTGTTCACAAGAAGTCAGTTTATATACAATAAGGTCAATTACATTGAGCAAGATCTATCTAGAGGTGAAACTTTCTGAAATGTTTATGTTCTCAGTGATCATTTGGAGAAATAAGAATTTAATAATAAAATGTCCAATAAAGCATCAATGAGGTATAGAAGAACCATTCTTTGGGAATACTCTAGTAGGAATAAAGTTTAAAAAAAGAATAAAGTTAATGAACTCCATATAGAAGCTTCTTGCAGTTAGAAATATAAGACCAAATTTTATGTCAGACTCCTTAATGCATCGTCTAAATATGCAGGTTACTTTGTGGAATATAAATTAACAAGACATCTTAAACTTACAGAGTTTTTATACTTTTTAAAGTAAAACCCATTGCGGATTTTTATCCAGAACTTACAAAGAGGAAAGAGTTAATAATCTTGAATTTAACAAAATGATAAATTTGGAAAATTTGTCTTTTCTATGTTCAAGATAAGAAAAATCATAATAATCATCATAGATCAAATTCCCATATTCTCTTTTTTAAGTCAAGTCATGAAATATAAAGTTGTTTCCTAAGCATTACTCATTCTAATCCAGAAGGTGAGGGCCTGGGAAAAACTGATTTTTATAAAAGGAATCAGTCTGAAATGACTGTCTTCATGCCTTTTAGTAATTATTTTTTCTAGTATGTATTCTTAAAGGGTTTGTAACTTTTTTCTTCCCGACACAACTGATTTCAAGGAAGTGCCTATGGAAATCAGATCTTAAATCACCTCCAGATAGCACTGTAAGCTTTAGCTCTAAAACCATTCATACTCTTTCAGAAATAAAGTTCTTGATCTCAGATCATTTCTTTTCCAATTTTCCTTGTAGATAGAAGTAGAGAAGGCATCTGGTATCATTGTTCAATGTAGCAAGGGATAAAATATATTTAATACCAATCAAATTACTTTTTATGTCTTATTCCTCTTAGCATGCATTCACTAAAGGAAGCTTCCTTTACTGGGGATAAGTCTATATCTAAATGTCAAAAACTATAACTCTCTGTGAAGGTTGCTTATTAAGAATTTGCTATGGTTCATTTTACAATGACACCTTCATATTCAGTGGTGTCAGCGTTTGGAACAGCAATCCAGGATCAATTCATCTTGGCATTAAAAGGAGAAGAAAAAAAAGTGAGAGAAAGAATTGGTAGATTTACAAGAGCATATGGAGTCATTCAAAGATGAAACAGATTCATAATGGCGCACCCACGCAATCCCCTTCCAAACCGCCCTTCCTACCCCCACCTCAAGCTGCCCAGCAGCGACACTGTCAGTGTGAACTCGAGCGCCCACAGGAATACAAAGCAGCCTTAATGCCTCATTTGCTTAAGCAGCAAGACTATTTTCTACTCTTAGATCATGTGCTAAACTCTTAGATATATTTGCCCAAGGGGCATCGAGCATGGGGTGAGAAAAAGAATAGAGCAGTTGCTTCAGAAATATTTTCTTCCCAGAATTATCTCCTTTTTAACTCTAATAAGTCCTTGGAAGGACAGTGTTAATGTACCCTGGAGAATGAATGAAGTATGAAACGAGCTACTCTTTGGGGGGGCTACCTGTGTCATTCACAGATTACAATGGCCATCCTTCTTTTTCAGAAGTTCTCTACGGTGATTTTAAAAAATGACAATTAGTTGGGTTAATTGAAATATTCAAGAGTGAATTCTTCACAGTGGAATTAAAGTTGCTCGGGAATTATTAATGAAAAATTACCAAACAATCTACACAGGGTTAGTATAGGCTTACTTATATATGGCTATGATGCTATGTACAATATGATAATTTATATGTAAAAATCACCTCACTTGCCTATCTAGGAAAGTCCAGGGAAAACCCATTCATTATTAGAGTCATTCATAATGTCACACACTTAGAAAGAGGGTTCAAATATCCACATGGAAAGTGAGACACTAGAGAGTTATATAATAAGAGCACAGACTTTCAATTAGCTTTGGATAATTAAAAAAAAAAAAAAAACCTGTATACCCGATCCTGTTGATTTTCTAGAGTTTTGCTGCTGAAAATCTCTTATCTCCATTGCATTATAAATTTCTGCTTGATACCTTGAATATAGCAAAATAAGGACTTATATCTAGAAAGTAACCGAATGTGACTTGGTGAGAAGTCTAGGTTGTGAGAAGATACCTCAGGCTTCAGAATGCATACTAAGTGGATATTAATAATGCTGGATTCTTGGTTCACAGGGTTCTGTAGCACATCAAAAGAGAAAAAGTTTGAATATCATGTAGTGTCTTGAACTTCACATAATAAATTATAACCAATTTTTAGGAAAGCTTATTTACATAAGACACAAAAGTCTTCTTCATTTCTTCACCTTTTCTTATTCCAGGACTGTACTTCTCACCCCCAGGGTTTTCACCTTCAGAGCTATATTATCACACGGCGAAGCACAGCAGTATAAAGGGCTGTGGCTTAGAAAAACCTGGGTTTTAACTCCAGTTTTTTTCTTTTTTTTCTTTTTTAAAGATTTTATTTATTTGACAGCGAGAAACACAGCCAGAGAGGGAACACAAGCAGGGGGAGTGAGAGAGGGAGAAGCAGGCTTCCCGCCGAGCAGGAAGCCCGATGTGGGGCTTGATCCCGGGTCTCCAGGATCATGACCTGAGCTGAAGGCAGTGGCTTAACCAACTGAGCCACCCAGGCGCCCCCTTAACTCCAGTTTTTTCAACTGACAGCTGTGTGAGTCTTGGGCAAGCAACCTGGCCATTTTGAAACTCAGGTTTTCATTTGCAAAAGGTAAGTAATAATATTGTTTGGGACTCTCCTGAGGAACCCATGCTCGGCACAGTTCTTGCACAATAAGTGCTCAGCCTCTGTTTCCTTCTCATAATTTCACTTCTTAAGAAACTTGGAGAGAAAAATACATCTCCCTCCGTAAAGGGAGCAAGTACCTTAATTAACCCATAAAAATGGCTGCATAGATTTTTTTTTAAAAAAGATTTTATTTATTTATTTGAGAGAGAGAGAGAGTGCATGCGAGAGTGAGTGAGTCAGTGGGCAAGAGCAGAGGGGGCGGGGAAGAATATCAAGCAGATTCCTTGCTTGGCCCAGAGCCTGAGGCTGGTCTCAGCCCCACCACCTAAGTCAAAACTAAGAGTTGGTCACTCAGCTGTGTTATCCAGGAGCCCAAAAATGGTTACATGAGGATTAACAATTTAATTAATTCTGAAATGTCCAAATTGTATGTTAGCTGTTGACTTGTCTTTATTTCACCCAGACTATTGAACTCATTCCAAATGCTTTAACTGTATTTTCTTTGAGCTAAACTTATACATATATATTCTCTTTACAATTATTTTGTAAGTGGGTTTCTCAAATACTTCTTGCAATGACTGTATGTCTTGCAATACTTTCAAGTATTTACTGCAGTATTCCTAATAACACATTTTTTCATTGATGCCACATTAATAATAAGTGACAGTAATTATAGTAATAGGTATCCACAAGTTGATAATAGGACATGTGTTGACAAATTGATAAGCTAATATTCACACGAGGGTCACTCTATCACTCTACTTCCTTTCTCATGTCATTTTTGTAACAACCACCAAAAGTAAAAGCTCTTATGGTCCCTTATTTGCAAGTGAGGGAATTAAGCCTTCCAGAGCACTGGGGCTCTAAAAACTTCCCAGTCATATAATAAGTGGCATAACTGGAGCTTGAACCCAGCTTTGCTTGCCACCGAAGTATTTGCTGTTGACTGATTATGTCATATTACTTCTGTTAAATAGGATTCTCTTAGAGGGTAGTATGTGATCCTTAAATAACCTGGTGATGAGTACTTTTGATGTTAAACAGAGTAACACAAACTTCCTTAAAGGTTAATCAGAAACTTTAAAATGAAAAACTGAAACTTAGCTTATTCTTAATGAGATTGGATTTTGCTATGATTTAACATTACAGCATTTTATAATGTTAGTCTATCATCTTTAAGCATAATTTGGCTCTCTTAACAGACCTATTTCAGAAACTAAGAACAAAAGTGTCTTTTTAAAAAAATATTTTATTTATTTGAGAGAGAAAGAGAGAGAGAGTGAGAGAGAGAGGGAGAGGTAGAGAGAATCTGAAGCAGACTCCTCACTGAGCATAGAGCGTGACATCGGGCCCAGTCCCACAACCACAAGATCATGACCCGAACTGAAACCAAGAGTTGGATGCTCAACCGTCTGAGCCAGCCAGGCTCCCTGAAAGTGACTTTGTTTTTAATGAAACTTCAATTCAAGTTATTATTTCAGTTCACACATTTCACTCCTTTGAGTATAAATAGAACCCATATTTACTTTTACATGTTTATTTTCATGTACTTATTATAAAAATAATAAATCTATAGCAGAGTCTCTTCTGTTTTCTCAGATGCTGTGAATAAGTATGGTTTACTAAATCCTGCAGAGACAAGCTGTCGTGTTGGCCTGTTAAAAATATTACATCAGTTAAGCTTGTACATGCTTGTTTGTAAGTTACATGTACTAATTCTACATATTGATGGGCTGTGAGTATAAATATCTACTTTAATAGAATAAAACAAACACATATTTAGAAATGCAAAGTGATTCCTGCAATCACTTGGAAGGAGGAGACAAGAAATGATTCATACGGTAGATTATAAAAGCATATGGCAAAGAGTTGAAATGTGAACTTGGAAAATTTGACTAATTGCTTTTCTTGGGATATGTACAAGAGAGTCATAATTAAGAGTTTTAAAAGTACAAGGGCCAAAAATATTTTGTAAACTTTTATAATAAGCAGAGATCTAGCATAAGTAAACATGGTAATTATTAAAATGGAAAATAGAAGAAAGCTGTTTCTTTTCAAAGTAATTAACTCATATTCCACAATGTTTGTCACTGTATCTTCCCTTTGACAGTAAATTCAAATATGGGTAGTAATTGATTTCTGGCATTAGAGAAATCCACCTTGATTCCAATGAAAGCACTTAGTTGCAAACAAATTCAAATTCCCGAAGTCTCAAGTGAATGTGATAGTCATTTCCTATATCTGTCTTTTGGCACTAGGTTACGACCTGAGTGCTTAAACATCATGTGAAGTCCATAAACTCTCTCTTTCTTGTTCACAAGAATCAGAATGATGAGCCTATCAGTACACCTTCTTCAACCAGAGAGCATAAAGGATTTTAGGACTAACAGCCAGCAAGCTAGGCTGCTGTTCAGAAAATAATTCTTACTGATTATGGCAACAATTATTTTCTCTAATTCAGTCATGAGCTCATAAAAAAAATACTCGAAGCACCTGTATGTGTCTTCATAAAATGACCAGATTAAAATCCTACCTCCAGATTCCATACACTGTTTCTTCAAATATTGAGACTTGAGCTGCTTAATATTTGCAACACCATTGCTCAGTCTTAAGATTCATATCTTTATTTTCTTATATGACCTATTGTATTTTTTTTGTATAACAGGATATTTAGAAAGAATGCCTTCACAGTGGGTTAATAAACTCTGACATTAGCTTTTTCTTTAAAAATATGTATTACAAATATATTCTTGAATATTTATAGTGCAGAAAGCATTTTGTTTGCATAATCTCTGCATAAGCCTATGAAGGCAGTTTTATACACAAGTAAAATACTACAATTATGGGTATGATATATGTTGTAATAAAAGTAAAAACTTGGAATCATAGGAAAGGGAGTAACTAATGAGGACAGGAAAATCTTTGTGAATAAAACTGACATTTGAGGAGAACCCTGAGATGTTGAGGATTTTAACAGGGGAAATGAGGAAGAATTGCACATCTGGTTTCAAATTTGATATGAAAAGTGGGTTTGGAATTTGGCAATTATTTGAAAGCTTTCGCTAGCATTTTAAGACAATTTCAGAGATTTTTAGTCTTGCTCATTTTCCTATGTGAATGTCAGTTCAGTTTTGTTCATTGTTGTAAATACCAACCAAGGGTTGAGAAAGCTTCAAGAAGTATCAAATCCTACAGCAATGTCAAATAGCATGGGTGCTGGAAAGAGAGTATTGAGGGAGACAATTAGGAAGTCATTTTTATTTTTGCAGGGAGATGTTTGAGAGGTGGTAGAAGTGATTAAGTTGGTTATTGAGGGTGGAAGAAGTTGAGTGTGAGGTGAGGGAATGGGGACAGCTCATGCAGAAATGGAACACTAGTTTGAAAGAGAAACTCAGCTAAGTGAGGAGAATAAATTGAGATTCAAGGTTGAAAGTGGGCAAAGTCCAGCACCAGCCTGGACAACATAGAAGGGTGGAGCTGTGGTTAGCCTATAGATCTTACATAGGTTCTGCTCCATGAGTCAAGGAAAATATGTAGAACACGTTACCTTTGGCAATAGAATTTAGTTAGCATTAGCACAGAATGTTTATGGTTATTGATTTCTATAAGAAACGCACCTTCAGAAAACAATGGAGAAGTATATTCTTTGTGAAATTAGAGTGTCGTCTTATGGAGGAGGAATCTCAGTATGTTCTCTGGCCTGGAATGTGTTTAAGCAGATATGTATATATCCATTTCATGGAGATTTGAAATTACAGAGCATTTTAAATGACTATGTAACCAGTAAGAGGAAAATGGCATTAACACCTTCTTACATTAATTAATTAATTAATATATTTTTTGAAGATTTTATTTATTTATTTGACAGAGAGAAACACAACTAGAGAGAGAACACAAGCAGGGGGAGTGAGAGAGGGAGAAAGAGGCCTCCCGCCAAGGAGGGAGCCCCATGTGGGGCTCGATCCCGGGACACCAGGATCATGACCTGAGCCAAAGGCAGATGCCTAACACCTTCTTACATTTAAAGACAAGCTTAAACAAAACAAAGAGGCAATCCACAGACTAGGAGAAGATATTGCAAATGACATTACAGACAAAGGGCTAATATCCAAGATCTATAAAGAACACCTCAAACTCAACAACCAAAATAAAGATCATTACATCAAAAAATGGGCAGGAGACATGAAGAGGCACTTCTCCATAGAAGACATACAAATGGCTAAAAGACACATGAAAAAATGTTCATCATCACTAGTTATCAGGGAAATTCAAACCAAAACCACATTGAGATACCCCTTACACCAGTCAAAATGGCCAAAATTAACAAGTCAGGAAACAACAAGTGTTGGAGAGGCTGTGGAGAAAGGGGAACCCTCTTACACTGTTGGTGGGACGGCAAGTTGGTGCAGCCACTTTGGAAAGCAGTGTGGAGATTCCTTTAAAAATTAAAAATAGAGGGCGCCTGGGTGGCTCAGTTGGTTAAGCAACTGCCTTCGGCTCAGGTCATGATCCTGGAGACCCAGGATCGAGTCCCATATCGGGCTCCCTGCTCCGTGGGAAGCCTGCTTCTCCCTCTCTCACTCCCCTTGCTTGTGTTCCCTCTCTGGCTGTGTTTCTCTCTGTCAAATAAATAAAAATCTTTAAAATAAAAAAAAAAAATTAAAAATAGAGCTACCATATGACCCTGCAATTGCACTACTGGGTATTTACCCCAAAGATACGGATGTAGTGAAAATAAGGGCCAAATGTACCCCAATGTTCATTGCAGCAATGGCCACAATCGCCAAACTGTGGAAAGAGCCAAGGTGCCCTTCAACAGATGAATGGATAAAGAAGATATGGTACATATATACAATGGAATATTACACCTCCATCAGAAAGGATGAAACCCAACTTTTGTAGCAACATGGGCCGTATTGGAGGAGATTATGCTAGGTGAAATAAGTCAAGCAGAGAAAGTCAAATATCATATGGCTTTACTTACTTGTGGAGCATAAGAGCATAAGGAGTAATATGGAGGACAGTAGGAGAAGGAAAGGAAATGGGAAGTGGGGTAAATCAGGGAGGGAGATGAAACATGGGAGACTTTGGACTCAGAAACAAACTGAATGTCTTGGAAGGGAGGGGAGGGGGCATCAGTGAAGCTGGTGTTTGGTATTGAGGGCATGTATTGCATGTAGCACTGGGTGTGGGGCATAAACAATGAATCTTGAAACACTGAAAAAATAAAAGAATGTAATAATTAAAAAAAAAAAGACAAGCTTAGTTGCTGGAGAGGTTTAATGACTTGGAAAGGACACCCATCTAGGAAATGGCAATGTGGGCCCTTGTCTCCTTATCTAGTGTTCTCTGGCCGCCCATGGTTTGATCCCTTCTCTAGTAACCGTCTGCTGAAGAACTGCCATACATAAACAGAGAAATCGAGGAAAAGAATGATAACATATAAATGATTTTCAGCAGAGTCTAAAATGGCATTACTCTGTCTATACAACATGGCTGGAGATGGGTATACTAAGCAATCTTAATTCCATTGTGGGAATCACTACCATTCATGCCCTTCTTCTGATTCCTCTGACATATATAAAAGCATACTTGCAGTAATTACTGGACTTGTACAGAAGAAAATGTGCACTGACAATTGGACATGTGTATTGTGGCTTCTTAGTTCTACACTTCTCAATATAAATTACTCTTCCTGTATTTTGATTCACTCTATTTGGATTGTGTCAGTATATTGCAGTCTCACACAAAGTGAGTGTTAGGTGAATTCTGTATGAATTTAAAAGAACAGAAACTTGAGGCTGAGTGCCTCATCTAAGAAAACTACATCAGTGTATTTCCAACCTCCAATACTCTTCCATAGCACTCAGTCAATCACCATTTTTGACATTTCTTTGGATATATTTGGAGTTTGAGATCTTAGAGGTGAGCATCTCTAGATCATTACAAATTCCTGATACTATCATGTATGTGTGAGTACTTGAGGTGAAATGAAAAGGGAGGTCACCAGATATAAGGAGATGAAGTTAGTCTGAAGACTGCTTGATGGATCATCAACATTAATGTCATATTAAAAAAAATTATGAGAAAGAAAAAACATTAATTCAGTAATATAACCATGAACTTTAGAACATGGAGGAATTTCTGGAAGGTGATAAGAACTGGGAAGAAACAGTAAAACTAGGTGTTTGTATTTTAAGATCATGGATTTCAAAAATTGTCAAAGCCAAGGAGATAAGTCAGTGGAAGGTTTGTAGAGGATTAGAGCTGTCCCTAAGACAGCTTCAAAGAAGGAGGTGTCATGTATAGGAAGTAAACTTTTAAGCATTGTGAGGAGGTGGTAGACCTACTGAAGTAAAAGGTGAAGATAGATGGGACCTTGATAATAATAAAGTAGAAGATTCCATGGGCTCTGGGGAAGAGACAAGGGAGGAAGTTGATGGGGATATGTTCCAGGGAATTGGGCAGGTTTAAATGGGGACGAGCACACACCAGTGTATGGGAGAGCAGTATCACAGAGAAGCAAGTAGATTTGAGAGGGAGGGTGAGGGGCTGAGTACAAAGATGAAAGATGTGTATAGTGATTGGTGAACATAAAATCAGATGTCTTGTGAATTGTTTCTTCTCTCTGGCATATTTGAATTTCAGCCCTACTCTTTTACTTCTTGCTCCAAAGTTCCTCTTCCTTTTGACTAAATTCTTCCAGGGCTTCTCACCTATCTTTTAGGACATTTCTAGCCTTGATCTATACAGTTCTTTGCTCTCTGTTTTCCAATTATATTTCCTGTCTTTTTTTTTTAATATTTCTTGGATCTGAAGAAATCCAAGCTGGGATCGTCTCCTAAAGGCTGATTTATAGCTGTTTTCTATTTAACATACATATTTAAGGAGAAGTTTTTCTCTGTAGTAGGGAGGCAATTCCACAATATTTTTTTCAGGTTCTGATGGTTCCCAAATGATTGGTTGGTCCTGTCACCATACTTACATATTACCTTGACTAATGACAAAAAATTAAATCTCTGTTTGTTTTATAGAGCAATATAGTATTAATAATAATTTGCCACAACATTTCAATTTTTTATCCTCCAATTTCAGGCACGGGAAAAAGCATCTGCTACTACTCTTAACCATGAGCAGAACAGTACCGTCAAAAAATGTGTACCCTCTCCTAAAAAAATAAGACTGTTTTACAGCTTTTTGCTACATAAAATGAAGACTTTTCTGATGTCAAACACTTTAAGTAGAAAGCAAAACAGCTTGGTAATTTTACAGAAGAACTACCCTTAGGGGTTATCTAGTTTTTGGGCCATAATTCTTCAACTAATTTTCATTTGAGTCAAACAGATCTATCTCTGTCTTTTTGGATTCCAACATTATATTAAGAGCGTCTAGTTGGACAAAGCAGATGTCAAGGAAGTCAAACAAATGTTAAGTTTGCTTAATCCAGATAGTGCTGTAAATGACACAGTTTCTAAATGCAACACTAATTTTGTCTTTATGAGTTTTCTTTTGTGTCTGGAAGGTAATAAAAATAGGTACACTGTCTCAAAATGTCACACATATTCAGGCCTGTACTTTCAGAATTTCTTGTTAATGCAAAATCAACCTTTTGAAACCTTCCACATGCTTATTCAAAAGAAATAGTCAAACTCAGGGACAGATGGATTGATTTGTTGAAATGTACAACATAATGCAGCAGATCTTAATTCAACTAATAATCACAAACAAGCCGTCTAACTTATAACTGCTCTCCTTAAATGAAAAGCATATTTTCACCATATTTATATTACCCTAAGTAAAGACCACTTGGGGACAACTGTAAAGATTAATAAATGGGTTAATTATAATCTGCATCAGAAAACAGAGTTAACTATAGTTTAGTGAATGAGGCCAAGCTACAAAAACTGTAGTTACTGAAAAAATAATGTTCACTCCCTCATTCAATGAAGAAAACTCTATGAATATTTATCATGTGTAAGGTATTACTGTGGGGGATATAAGAGGAATCAAGAGCGGTAAATGTAGTAGGAGATATGGAATTTGTTATATGAGAATATGTCATTGTATTCCATATGATTAAAGCTAGAAATTTTTTACACAATGGCTTAAATGGCATGTGACTGAGCATATGGGATTCCAAGTCCTTAAATAAAAACTGAAAACTTAAAACAAACACAAAAGTATTACTTAATGATTATTAAATAAAATGACTAATGCTAAGCACTATGGATAATAACTAAAACTTACTGCGTTCTTTTCATGAAGCAGATGCTTTCTTTGGTGTGTTACATGCGCTAAACTCTAAATTCTCACAATACCTCCATGTGGGAGTTTGTAGGGTCTCTTGCAGGTATGTCTTTACCACCGTACCTTTGTATATGCTTTTCTCTCTACCAGGAAAGTTCTTCCTCCCTCACTCTCCAGATCATGACTTAAATGACATCTTGGTAAGGTCTTCTTCCCTGATCCCCATTCTTTTTTTTTTTTTTTTTTTTTTTAAGATTTTATTTATTATCTGACATAGAGAAACACAGCTACAGAGGGAACACAAGCAGGGGGAGTGAGAGAGAGAGAAGCAGGCTTCCCGCTGAGCAGGCAGCCCCATGCTGGGCTCAATCCTGGTACCCTGGGATCATGACCTGAGCTGAAGGCAGATGCCCAACAACAGAGCCACCCAGGCGCCCCATCCGCATTCTAAATGTGCAACGCACCCTGTAACTTTTTATCTCCCTCTTTTGTTAGTCTTTTTTTTTCCTTAGTATCTATTACCTATTAACATACTGTATGTTTGACTCATTTGTCTTTCTATTGCCATCTGAATGTATGTTTGTGAAGGTAAGAATTTTTGTCTCTTTTTTCACTTCTCTATCCACAGTTTCTTGAACAATACTGGGCATGTAGTAATTATTAATGAATATTTGTTAAGTGAATGAATGTAGTCAATGTAGAGGTCATTTTTAGACAATCAACTTGAACAATGGAAACCTGAGTAAGATGGAAGGGCCCACAGTGACCCCCAGGCTCCTAGCTGAATACAAACAGGCGACCCACCTCAAAATAGCCATAAGTCCTAGTTGACCAATGAATAACTTATGCCCAGATAGAGGTCCTAGATAAGGTACCCAAAAAAGGAAAATTCCATATGTTCTCATACCTCCTCACCTTCCCCCTTTAACTACAGCTCCCTACCACCTCCTCCTGGCAGACAATCTCTCCCTCGCTTTCTGCATGCAGCTCCCTTGCAGTGTGTTCAGTAAACTTCTGTCTCCTTTGCTCTGTTTTGGGTGAATTCTTCCACTTCTTGCATCGTTGGCCTCTGCCCCATGGGGCCACCATTTGGCAGCTTGTAGCTGATAGGGCACTCCCACAGGCAGGACTGTTATAATCATACACACAGCTTACATGTTAATAGAAATCTTTATATTTTAATATATATTTGTATTTGATATCAATATATAAAATTATATAAGATCTACCCCATACATGTGTATACATACATACCCATACATACATTCTCATTTTAATATTCTGGGATATATATTATATAATATATATCATATAAGATATAATAATAAAAGATATATATCATATTTTATTTATTTATATATCCTTATATGCAAGTGAAATAATTTCTAATATGTATTCATAGGCATCGTGTTCAGGAACTAGCTACTAGGATTTATTTTCTATTTAAAAAATTAAATAGAGAGCACACTTTTTTTGATTCAGGCATAACAATAATATCTACTACTTATTAAGGATGTATAAATTATAATGTTAAAAATCATTGAAATTATTTTCCTTACTTATTTAATAAATGAAAAATACTAAAACTTAGGAAAATTAAATAAGTTGTTTTAGGTCACAAATCTTGGATTTGCACATGTGTCTGTTGGTAGCCAAACCCTACTTTTCCTACTCCCCTGGGTTTAACATTTAAAATGTAATGAAATATAAATAGACATTTTAACTATTTTGGGGTTTTTTTTAGCTTCTGTGTCCACACTTATTGACCCCATTAAAAGAAAAATAGGACACCCATAAGATGCTTTAAATTTTCTGATAATTATCTTTTGAGAAAACAGGAAAAGAAAACACTTAATTATTTCATGCTCAGAGTAAAATCTGTCATCATAAACTGCCATTAATCAGCATTAAAGATCATTATTAAGTTACATCTTAGAAATTTTAGAGTAATCAGTTAAAGCACCTATGTAAACAGATTAAAGATTACACCCATTTCTTTTTCATATTTGAAACTAATAAAATAACTTGATATTAAAAGTTATTGAATAAGTTTTTTGTAATTGGAAAAAAATTTACATGTTTATTAAAAGTCAACCAGGTTTAAAAAAAAGCTAAATAGATAATACATATTTCTATAAAAAGCTCTTACAAGCACACATTGTGACATTTTTTAAATGAAGGCTTATTGTGCATACTTAGCATATTCTATTGGAATGGTGATCTAATTTAACTTTCCCAGTGAGAGAAAAGACTGGAAAGAGTTAAGCACATGTATTTAGAATTAAACTTTGATGAGTCAAGCTCATTTAAATTTATGATGAGAATATTTCTTTCTGGTTCAATTGTTTACTATTTTCCTCAAGAACTTATTCATGACAACTCATTAGGAAAGCAATTTGCCAGTTTTTATCATAAGGCTTCAAAATGTGCAGACTTTCTGGTTTAGTAATACCTTTCTGGAAATTTATGCTGAGATAATAGTTGGAAATTTAGGAAGAGTTTTATACACAAATATGATCACTGCAGTGTTGTATTTTATTTTAAGATATTTTAAATTATAGAAATAATGTATACTCAAATAATGCAATATATATAACAAAGAGTTATAGGGCTTCTTCTCAAAAACCCCTTCAACCCACCCTTCTTCAGACGGTACCATATCAAACTATTATTTATTAGACTACAGGCATTTATTATAAGAATGTCTATTGTATACATGCATATCTATAATATAAATTGGACCACATCATATGATCAATGATTTTTATAAAAGCGCAAGGAGGATGCTTACATAAAGTTTAGTATAGCCACTGAAAGAATTGTTATAGGCTTTAAAGTGTTTGCAAAGAATTTATAACATAAAATATGATTATTCTGTAATATTAAAGAGTAGCAAGATATAAAATTATATGTAGAATTATAGTTATGTATACACATACATGCATACACTTTCCAGAATGAAATAAACTCAAGTATTATAAATTATTTTTGAGGTTATTGGGTAATTATTTTTGTCTTTCTGGTGTTTTTCATATTTTTCAAATTTGCAATGGTGAAATATAATGTTTAGTTAGATTTTTAAATATATGCTAATTTAGAAAAGGGGGAGGAAGAGTTCAAGTCATGTCCAGATAGTTGAAAAATAATTACTCTCATTTCTTTATCCAGAATCAGAAATTCTGAATTTTAATCTTTTAAAAGAAATCCATGTGTTCTGTTTTTAAGGTTACATTTATATGAGGTAGCTTTATTCTGAGTTTCTTGTGCAAGGGGAAAAGGAAGAAATGCTAAATTAATGAGTCTGATTCATGTTTTCAGGGTCAGTTTACAGATGGGTGAAGAAACACTTGAAAACTTTTCTCAAGTTTAGGGAAGACTTGGAATAATTGGAAAATTATCTGTGTTATACAAACTATTTGTTTATCATGCATTTATCCCCAAACGATTTATTAAGTACTTACTATATGGTAGGTACTGTGGTGCAATTGGATTCTTTCCCAGAGGCTCCTAAAGGCACGTCTTGATATTTGTATCTATGAATATCTAACTTAACAGGTGAAAGGAGTAGTCGCCCATCAAGCATTTGTTGAATGAAAGAATAAAGAATGGAAAGATCATGTTTAATCAGCACAGTAACATTATTCTCTCCATCATACAAATGGGAAAACTGAGGCTAAGTCACTAAGTCATGGTATTACAGCAAGAATAAGTAAGCAAATTTGTTATATTAACTCTATAGTATAACAAATTCATATGTTGAAGTCCCAACCTGATACTATAGAATGTGACTGTACTTAGTAGTGGGATCTTTAGAGGTAATTAAGTTAAAATGAAGCCATTAGGATGGACCTAATCTAATATGGCTGATATTTTTATAAGAAGATGAAGTTAGGATGAACATGGTGCAGAGGGAAAAAACAGATGAAGGCACAGGGAAAAGAGAGTTATCTACAAACCAAGGAGAGGGGCATTAGAAGAAACCTACCAACCCCACGAATACCTTGATCAACCCTTGATCAACCCTTGAACTTTTAACTTCCCAAACTGTAAGAAAATAAATTTCTGTTGCTTAAGCCACCCTGTGTGGCTCTGTATGTGGTACTTTGTATAGCAGCTCTAGGAAACTAACACACTACCTCTCCCATTATTGAAGGACAAAGCATTGTACCTTTTCTATGTTGAATTACTGAGTCAGTGTATTAAATTATGTTGTAAAATTAGGATAAATTATTCTACCTTTCAAGGTTATTGTAAAGACTGAATGAGATAACATATGTATATTTTCTCTTGTAGTGCCAGGAATATAGAATTATAAGTTAACTCCAGGAAATAAGTAGCAGTGGGGACATACAGGAAGAAGCAGAAGAAAATTTCCACATCTACAAAGTACTGTTGAGAGAGAGCAGTTCAGGCAGATGGGACAGCATTAGCCTAGATATGGAAGTGTCTGAGACAGCATGATATGCTTAGGAGAACAGGTCACTGGAGGTAGAAGTGTACACAGGTACACTGTACACAGGTACAGTGTCACTGGAGCTAGAAGCACAGAGATAAGGCTGGAAATACGTGTCTGGGGAAAGGAAACTCAACCCAACCCTTGTTGCTATTCCACCACAGGGTAAAATACTATTCCATCCAGCTTAGGGATCTACCCTGTGGCTCTACAGACAGGAGAGAAAAACCCTGCAATGGCTCCCCATTTCACTCAGTGTGAAAGTCAATGTTCTTCCAGTGGCCTAAAAAGCCCCAAATTTTCTGGCCCATGATTGCCTCTCTGACCTCATCCTCTCCTTTTCTCCTTCCTTGCCTTCTCCATTCCAGCTGTGCTGGTCCTTTTGCCATTTCTCCGGCACACTGCTATACTCCCACCTCACTGGGTGAGTCCTCTGAGATTTCCTCTGGATAACTGCAAGGCTCACTCCAACATTTCCTTCAAGTCTTCATTCATATGCTGTCATATCAAGGACACCTTCCCTAACTACCCTTTTTAAAATTGCAGACTACCTCTCCTAGTCCCTAACTCCCTACTTTTTCCTTTTCCCTTTCACAGCACTTTATTTTCTAATTTTTAGAGTATTTACTTATTTGTGTCACTCAAAATTTCTTTCCTCTCCTCACTGAAATGTAAGTTCTATTAAGGATACGATTTTTTTGTTGTTGTCATTTGGATCTTGAAGTTAAAAAGCTTTCACATATCCATTTTAGCACACACTTAAGGATTTTGTACTTTTACAAACATGAATTTATTCAACACATTTCTTGACATTAGGTGATTGGCGAACATAGAGAGTTAATTGATTTGTCCAAAGTCACAAGTTTCAAGAACCATTTTCATGCATAAGAATAAAAGTTCCATTGGTCTGTTGAATTGCTCTAGCATTAGTGGCAATCAATACTGATGAACTGTGGTGCTCAAGGTGCTGAACAATTTATTCTGAAATATGGTAATTCTTCTGTGGTGTATTCATAATCTGCTTACTTCAAATTACTCTTGAGTTTCAAAATACTGTCCTGTCTTAGGCTATTAAGTGCTAATAAACATTAGCATTATTCAGTTGAAGGGAGCTATTTTTCAGTGATGTGTGCAAAATATTCCAACCTCTGGTTAGGAAATGCTTTGGGGTGGAAAGTATAAGCCATTATTATTGCTTGTACAATACTGTTTTTACTTTGCAATTTAACCTTGAAAAAGTATATAATACATGAACAAGTGTATAACACTTAGAAGCTGAGTGAGTAATGCTTAATATGAAGCTGGAGACTTGTCTACCGTCCCCACCCCCGACCCCCGACTGTCCCCTCTTTCTCTTAACAGTGAAAAACAGTCAAAATGAAATCTTTCATGACTCCTGAGAAATGGTAGAGCAGAGTGGTTAGATGTTTGAACTGTGGCTCCACTGAGCCACCCCCTGAGATAAGTACTATTGCTATCTTCATCCACGAGATGAGAGGGTAGTAATAGTATTTATTTTAGAGGGTGGCTGTGCAAATTAAATTCCTACATAAGAAGCACTTAGAAGAGTATTTAATGCACAGTAAGTGTTCAATAAATCTCACCTATCAGTATAACTCAAAAGCTAAGGACTTTTCCTTATTAAAATTCTTATGGAAAAGGTAGTATTATGGTATAAGATAATCTTAAAAACTGCTAGCCACAAATTATCATTATGCTTTAAATGATTATCAGGTGACAGACTGTCCATTAAGAGACTATTAGATGAAGTGATATAATTTTAGTTATTTAAGTCAAGGTCTTTTCCAAGTTACTCTAGGCTTCATTTCCTTCTCTAACAATTTATTGACCTTGGTCTGTAGGAGGAAAACACTCTCTCTCTCTCTCTCTCTCTCTCTCTCTCTCTCTCTCACACACACACACACACACACACACACACACACACACAACATGCAATAGGTCCATGTTATTTGAGATGCCTAAAAAAGTTGAAAAACTAGTCAAAAATCTCTTTGATGGGGCTCTTGGGTGGCTTAGTCAGTTAAGCATCAGCCTTTGACTCAGGATCCTGGGATCAAGTCTCAAATTGGGAACCTTACTCAGTGGGGAGTCTGCTTCTCCCTTTCTCTCTCCCTCTGCATCTACTGCTGGTGCACTTGCTCTCTCTCTCTCTCTCAAATAAGTAAGTAAGTGAATAAATAAATAAAATCTTTGAAAAATCACTTTGACTTTATTACTTATATTTTACATATATAAGACCCCTTGTTATGAGTCATAATAAGGTAATAGTTAAGTCCCTTGTGAAATAAGAAACATACTGATAAACTGAGATAAATCTATGCATCTATCCCTCCATCCAACCAACTACCTATCCTCAATATTACTTGAGAAATTTTCAGCATGAAAAACTCTAAATATATGTAAGAATGTTTTTTAAAAAATTGCAAATTTAGTTTTTAGATCCCTAATGGGATCATAATCTTTCTTTAAAGATTATGATGTGAACTAAATTTCTTATATAAGAAAAGATAGCCATGAGGTGACCTATTGTGCCTCAAAATATTTAGAAAAATTTGGAAACAAAACAAAACAAAACACCCCTCACTTTTATACCCTGAAAGGTCAAATGTGATCACTCTGTTTATAATCCATAATGGGAGAGTTTAAATTCAACTCAAAACAGGGAATGAGATGTTAATAAGTTCTTATATATTCATACTGAACATTGATTACAGAAGAAGGGTTTGAAGTCCGAAATAGAGCAAATTTTGTGTCCAGGAATTTTTTCTCTTTTAAAGAAAAAGGATATGGTGTACCTGAGTGGCTTAGTTGTTAAGCGTCTGCTTTTGGCACAGGTCATGTTCTCAGGGTCCTGGGATCAAGCCCTGTATTGGGCTCCCTGCTCAGTGGGAAGACTGCTTTTCCCTCTCCCACTCCCCCTGCTTGTGTTCCCTCTCTTGCTGTCTCTCTGTCAAATAAATAAATAAAAATCTAAAACAACAACCACAAAAGGAACAATCTTGGAGACTGTAGACCATTGTATCTCATTGCTATATACTAAAATACATAATTCAAACATGGCCTGGCATTAAATTATGAGTAATTGAAAATAAACTTGAACACTTAAATTAGTGATATATTTTAATTAGGGTTGTGAGGATGTCTTTCTCTCGCAAGTGTGGGTGGTGGACAAGGATCAGAGCAAAGGACAGACCCACTGTAGGTGCCTATAGCTAAGACAGATAGGTAACAGCTAGCACCAAAGCAGGAACATAGAGGACACCTGCAAAATTCATTGGAAAGATAGAATGAAAGTGTCAAAACTGTAGAAGCCAAATATTTCATGAGTCAAAGGAGGAATTCTGGCATCCAAATGGAAGATAAAGTCAAAAGCCAAGAGTTGGAAAACAAATGCAGGGTTGAAGAAGAACGTGTAGAAGAAAAGCAAGAACAAGGACAGCTGGGGGGATGGGGTTACTAGTTGGTGCTCTAACGGGTGTGTATTACTCACAGAATTTAAAGAAGGAGTATAACCAGGCAAAGGTGGAGTCTGATGACATAAAAAGAGCCTAGGAAGAGACTAAGATTTTATGGTGTACTTCATAAATTTTAACTGCTACTCTTTGAAGGCATTTGAATTTGCAACTTCCTGGGGATTATTGCTTATCCAAAGTGATTTTGAATCGAATGTCTATGGTTTGTTTCATGTATGGCTTGACCTTACTTAAAGGACAGCTTTGGAGTTTGGATATGAAAAGATCTGTTTATATTCATTAGAATTATTTGGGGCGGGCCACATGGGGGGCTCAGTCAGTTAAGCAACCCTCTCTTGATTTCAACTCAGGTCATGATTCAGGGTCTTGAGATGGAGCCCCTTCTGGGCTCTGCACTCAGCCAGAGTCCACTTGGGATTCTCTTCCTCTCCCTCTGCTCCTCTACCCACTTGTGCATATGCGTGGGCACACACACACACTCTCTCTCTATCAAAAACAAAAATATGTTAATCTTAAAAAGGAAAAGAATTATTTGGGGTGGCTCAATTGTCAAAGAATAATGGATAAAAAGAAAATAGAAGATGGTTAGTGAAAACAATAAGGTGACTAAGATGTTTATTTCAAGAGTTCTTCCTCAACATAGGGTTATCATGATGCAATAAATGAGAAAAGGGATGTGAAAGCAGAATCTTAGAACAGAAGGGCTCTGTGCAAATGCAGGATACGGCAGCAATGGTAACGTTTTTGCAGTGAGATGGGAGGTATTTAAGGTTTTGACATAACCCTTTCTGTCAACTTAAATAATAGATAACTAAAATATTTTTTGCCAAACATAAAATATTTGTAATAGATTTTTCCACTTTCCTTGGGTGCTTGTAGTATATACAGGAGTTTCTGATGTCAGAAAGTACTGAAGAATAACAATGATAGTCTCAGCTTTAAAGAAAGAAGCTGTCAAATGGACATCCTGCTCTGTTTACTTTCTCATGTTATAATCTGGATGATGAGTACAGGAAGGTGGGTGTTGCTGGGTTTGCCCAGCCACCAGTGATACAAATGCTGGTGTGTAGTGCACTTCGGTCTTCTCACATTTGTCATCAAAGCTGAAAGTCAAGGCACCTGGGTGGCTTAGTCAGTGAAGCATCTGCCTTCAGCTCAGGTCATGAACTCAGAGTCCTATCATGGGGCCCTACATCCAGGCTCCCTGCTCAGTGAGGAGCCTGCTTTTCCCTCTCCATCTGCTTCCCACTCATGTTTGTTCTCTTTCTCAAAGAAATAAATAAAAATTTTTTAAAAAGCTGAAAATAATTTTGACTAGTTCTGCTGATAAATAGTATCCTATGCTATTTATGGCATTATACAAAACTGTTACAGAGATTCCATACAGAGACAATTTCCACTATGAAGCTTCAACTATGTAATCTCTTTATCATCCTTTTATATTCAACATGTAACATTTTATAGTTTACTTCTGGCTACCAAAGGAGAAAAGAGATTATAATTTTTTTTATTTTTCAAGCTGATGTGAGAAGAGGATTGTGGTCATCAAGCAACACTGTCTTGAGATGAAAAGAGAATGCCTAGGAACTGGTGAGGCATCTGCAGTGAACACAGGAGTGCAGGAGTGGGGGGTGTAATAATGGAGAAATGGTTGGGATTTTGCCCAGAATAAGGAACTCAAAAAAGGTTTCAGTACACAGTAGAGTATTTTCCTTCCCAGGGTAAAATATATAACAACAATAATTATTTCTAAAATTAGAAAAAATATTTGTGGGAATAGGTTGTAAATCCACAGAATGATTTATGATGGTAACTGTAAAACAGTTAATATTTGTGTAGCCTGAGGCAAAAGTCGAAATGAAGGCTGGTAAATTGCATTTCTAAAGATTTGAAGGTATAAGTCAAGCTATCAAATTGTAAGATATGTTCTTCAATTGTGGCTGCATGACTCTCTTCCCTTCCTACTTCTAGCTCTTTCCTGCACCTTGAGTGCTTTGCTAATACGAATGTGAAAGGCTAGGTGCACATCCACCCTTCATCCATACCCTCACAGACAGCTTTCCTTTAGCTCCTCTTGGGCCTAGGGAGTTGCACCATTGGTATGGAGAATAAATTGGGGACGAATGGCCTCCAGGCCCAGAAGACGGGACCTTGGAATATTGTACACTGGTTCATGGTGGCCATGACTGTTGGACTCTGCAAACTCCCCAGTGGATGAGAAAGGAAGCAGCACAAAGAAGCTCAGGAGAAGGGACTTGAAAGAGCAGAGCTCATTTAAGGATGGTACTGCTCTGATAACCTTAACAAGAACTAATGTAATAGAGCTTTGTATTCATAGTTAGCTTTCATGTTCCTAATCTCATTGAACTTTGCCAAACATCTCTGTGAGACAGAAATTATTACTGTGACTTTACAGATGGGGAAACTAATCTCAGAAAGATTATATGATGTATCAAGACCCCACAACCAGTCAAAAGCAGTGACTGAACTCACACGCGGGTATTAGTGTGGATTTTCTTTCTTTCTTTCTTTCTTTCTTTCTTTCTTTCTTTCTTTCTTTCTTTCTTTCTTTCTTTCTTTCTTTCTTTTTTCTTTCTTTCTTTCTTCTCCCTTCCTTCCTTCCCTCCCTCCCTCCCTCCCTCCTTCCTTCCTTCCTTCGTTCCTTCCTTCCTTCCTTCCTTCCTTCTTTCTTTTGAAAATGGTGTTTATGACTTATAACATCAGGTAATTACTTGTTTTTTTTTAACTGAATAAAGTTTGGAAAATTAATGTAGGTTGATTTTCATCATCAAGGCTCTGCTAATGGTCTCTTAACAGTTTATTCAGGCAAATCAGTGTAGTATTCTTTCCACTGCACTGTCCCAGGCAGATGTTGGCCAAGTTTGCAATGGGTTCAATACCATACAGTCAATGTAGAGCTCATATCCTAAGACTTCTGAATGTTTCCCCATGAGGGGAACTGTCTTTTGGATAACACATTTAACTTTCTTAGGCTCTTAGGATGAAGGAAAAATGCTCCATGACTAAACCCTTCTCTTCAATATAAAGGGTTTTATTTATTACTATTATTATTTTTAAAGATTTTATTTATTTATTTGAAAGAGGGATAGCGAAACAGAGCAAAAGCGGGGAGGAGAGGGAGAAGCAAGCTCTTTTCCAAGCAGGGAGCCCGATGCAGGACTCAATCTCAGGACCTTGGGATCATGAACTGAGCTGAAGGCAGACGCTTAACCAACTGAACCCCCTCCAAGGTGCCCCAATATACAGGGTTTTAGAAACTTGTTCTACTCACACTGGTTTTGCCTTGTCTCAGTGAAACACAGAGGGGCACTCTGAACCCAGTTCTATTATGCCCTCTTGTCAAAGTCTCAGCATCTTCCCTGTTAAATTACTCCAAAGTACAGTTTCGGATTTGGGGTGTATTTTCCTTAGACACTTTGATTCCCTCCCCACAAGTTTTTGTAGTAAACTAGAAAAAAACAAAAAACAAAAATGCCTTCTATTCCTATCTTATTGGCTCCTCTCACATCTTAGTGATCATAAATTCATATATACTCTCACAGAATGTTTGATTGTAAGATAAATATACATGGGACTACCTTTGTTAAAGTTTGATCTGCCTGAAAGGTTCTGATTCATTGCTATTTTTTTTTTCTTATTGTTTGTTCTAAAACATGGTGGCATTGGATGGACTCAGTGATTTTCAAATGATATTAGTATCATTTAAAATGAAACCTATTTGGAAAATGAGTACATATAAAATAAATACAAATAGACTTGTTTTTAGTAGAAACATGGGGATGAATTGCCTAGAACTTGGTGTAGCCATCTGTAATGGTTAATTTTATCTGTTGACTTCACTGGCCACAGAGTCAGATTAAACATCATTTCCCAGTTTTTCTGTGTGTTTCTGGATGATATTAGCCTTTGAATCAGTGGACTCTAGTAAAATAGGCTGCTCTCCCCAAGGTGGGTAGGCACCATCCAATGCTCCGGAGGTTTGAATCAAATAAAAAAGCAAAGGAAAGGAATTTGCCTTGTTTCCTGCCTCATTGATTGAGCTGGGGCATCTCATCTTTACCTGTCCTTGGACTGGAATTTACACCATTGTCCCACCTAGTTCTAAGGCCTTTGGACTTGGACTGAGTTATACCATTGGCTTTCCTGGATCTCCATCTTGAAATGACAGACATTGGGACTTCTCAGCTTCCTTAAGTGTGCAAGCTAATTTCTCATTGCTCTCTCTCTGTTTTTCTCCCTCTCTCTCTCCCTCTCTCTCTTTCTACACACACACACACACACACACACACACAATTAGTTCTGTTTCTCTGGAAAATTCTAATATACCCCACCTTTCCTTCCTCTACCTTGTGGCAGTGGGGCAGACACTGATGCATCCTAGAACTCTTCTGAATATTGTGTGAAAGTATCTATGGGACCCATTTATTACACAAGAAAGTAATTCAACTTATGGACAAAGTTTTGTTTTAATAAATCATAAAGCTAAGTTTGTGGGCCTAGAATTTCATGAGGGGCAAGTAAGGTTTGGTGATTGTTTTGCAACTACTGCTAGTTGCTATCTCTTTATCCATATGTTAGAGGCCATATAACTTTGTTATTCCCTCTTGGGTCTCTGTTATTATACAGGAGACAGTTTTCAGCTAGAATACATGAATTTATTATAGGATTTTAGTTTCCTTAAATTCATCTTAATATCACCTTAAGTTTCAGGGTTCACAGAAGTGGTCTCCTCACATAATCAGATATCAATGCTGAGAAGTACAAAACCATAGCATCACTGGCTCCAAAAAATAATTGTTCCAGAACTGTAACTGGCTCAAGGGACAATGACTTCAGATAATTGTTGAAAATGTGAAAAATCATTATTTTGGGCAAACTATATATGACTCTAATCACTAAGGTCCATTTTTCCATTAATTTATCCAGGGAGTTCATCAAAATGTTGTACTTGCAGAAAGTAGATGTTTCAAGGTATATCAATGAGATTTGAAAATAGTCACAATAGCCAGTTAAGTAACTAGTGCTTTGAAAAATTCCAGTCCCAAATCATCTTCAGATTTTATAGTAAGATTTTCTTATGTGCATGTGTAAAAGACTTGGTTCAGGAAGAGTAGGATTCCAGTGGAAGAAATGTGGAGTGCAAATATAAAAATTTTGAGAAGGAATGGCTTTCTACTATGCATACTACCTGGAGAAACATGTGTACCTTCTCCATCTACCCCTTGAAAATCATTAAAAGTTGTACTTGGTGGGAGTAGGTTATGTGAATATTATGTAAGGGAATGGGCAAAGTAGACAGAAGTCTAAACTTGAGGTTAAATTGAAATTCAGCCAGCTGAAAGACTGACTATATTACAGTTTATTTTCTTACTTTACTGATGTTGGTGTAAAAATTAATTTCATGTGTAACACTAATTTTTTTCCCAAATGTAGGAATTTCAGTAGAGTTCCAAAATAAGTCTAGTGGTATACTATTTTTAATGATAATGATAATAATACTTAGTAACCGATATTTCCTATACTATGCATGGTGCTAAATATTAAATATGAAAAGACAATAAATGTGTTTACCACCAGAAATTTTTGGTAAGTTGACTAATTAATGCTCAGGGGCATATTTTCCATGTATGATTATAAGGTTTACACATAGAATTCCATCCTGAGCATAAACTATGTCATCCAGAAATCATATTTAAAAATATGACCCCACCATTAATTCAGAGACTATCTGTGTCTAATAACTATTTTTGAATTTCTTTCATTAGAAAATGCTAACTAATAATACAAAGGTAGTAGAGATAAAACATGATGTACTATAATAAAATGTAATATGACATGATACAGCATAAATTCTCATGGTAAATACATTAACACTTCATTCACTGGGATGTGATTCAATAACAGAAAGTTAGCAAAATAAGACCCTAAATGTTTAAAACAGATGTCACAAGTAAATATGCAAAGCTCATATACTAGGATAGTGTCCTTGATCTTACTAAGAGTAATTTCTTCTTATTTTAGACAAAACTTTCACAAATATGTTTCTATTTTATAGCATATATTTTTCATCATGAGAGATGCATACACAGCTCTGTTCTGAATTCTGCCTTAGTCCACTGATGCTGAGCCCTTCAATCCTGCCTCAGGTCATGCTACAGTGGCAAATCCAGGGACAGACGAAAAACATTGTCCATAGAATAAAATCCTATTTATCACAATTAACACCTAGAATTGTAATTACTTTTTAATATTTCTATATGTTTTTTGCTTGATAGTTCTTTAAAGGCCAAGACCATGTTTTATCATTTAATCCCTAGCACTTAGTAGAGTGAGTGATACATAGTATATCTTCAATTAATATTTGCTTACATAAGTTTCACTTGAAACAGCATTTCATAAAAGGGAGCACTAAGGGGGAGACGGCAATAGCAATTACAGAATTGAGAGCAAACTGATAGCAAAGAAAAAGATGCAATATGAAAATCAGGTAAAAGAAATCAAAGGTCATCAAGTGTAGAAGATAGGTCCATCTCAGTAATGCCTAATGGCATCATGGTACAAAGACACACATTTTCATAATGATCATCTCAGATTAAAATAGTTGTTTGTGAAGACAGGAAAGGGTAGACTATTTCAAGGGAAAGTTTTAGGTATATGGAAAATTGTTCAAATTACCTGAAGGTGACAGAAAACTAAAATGATAGGAAGCTATTTAGCCATAGTTAGTACATAACAATCTTTGTGTCCTTGATTTATATGAAGAAAATAATGCTAATTTTGTAAGCACCCAAAGTTTAAGGAAACATCTTAAAGATAATAAAGGTGAGAGGCATGCTATATTGATCATCTTGAAAAGAAACAGCGTTATAGTGTACCTCCGTTTTTCAATTTCTCAGTGAGAAATTGTTGGCACCCATCTCAAGGTACTGTGTTGGTCCTACCCTGTATTCCGTTAAGTGTCAGGTCACATGGTGAATTTAATCAAAAGAAACAATGGTATGTGATCAATAAATTCAGTTGCTTGATCGGATCTTTATCAGAGAATAAAAGGTCTTATGATATTTATATGAGAATTTACTTTGGAAATTTTAAGGCTAAAACTTTAATCAGTATATTCACACAAACCCTGGTAAAAGCTTACAATTGTTTAAAAAATAGAAGTAACACTGATTTATTTTCATGACACATTTGTGACAAGATAAGATGATTTAACCTAGGACAATCACCCTTAAAGCTACTGCTGTCTATGAAACCCATCTCAGCAGACTTCTCTTTTGATCCTTTAAGGCCATAAAAGGTACTTCATGTTAAAATTATGCTTCCTCAAAGGCAGTGGAGATAGGCCCTCTACAAAGGTGGTACCTCCTGGCTATCACTAAGACCATAAAGAGCATAGATTTAAAAATGAAAGAAAGAATAAAGAAGAAAATCTGTTAGAATGTGAATCTACATACATTTGGTCAAATGGTTCTACCATCTAATAGTTAGGCCATGTTAGCCTGTCTTTGCCTTTCAAAATCAGTTTCAACACACTATTCTTTCAAGAAACCCCCTTTGCTTCCGAGTCTGATTCAGATCTTCTTCTCTATTCTCTTTAAAAACCAATGTATACCTCTAACTTAACCTTTCCTGTGATTTATTGAATTGTTCTAATTATTTCTTTCTTTTCTTTCTTTTTTTTTTGAAATTTTAATTATTTGAGAGAGAGAAAAACACAGTGAGAGAGGAAACACAAGCAAGGGGAGTGAGAGAAGGAGAATCAGGCTTCCAGCGGAGCAGGGAGTTCAATGTGGGGCTCCATCCTAGGACCCCAGGATCATGATCAAAGCCGAAGGCAGCCGCTTAACGACTGAGCCACCCAGGTGCCCCTAATTATTTATTTTTTAATCAGCTGTAATAAACCAGTTGGAGGTAAGAGTCATCTTTATTTGTCTTTGTATCTCTGGATCCTAGGAAAGAAACCATCACATAATAGGCTTTCAATAGAAATTGGTTCAATTAACAAGTAAATTACTGACTGATGAATGAAATGTTTTTATTTCATTATAATTAATATTATAGCATCTGATACAATCTGAAATCTGACAATCATTTGAAGAAATGTTCTAATTAAAAAAAATTTGTAATGATTTTTTTCCTTCTTAAATTAATTCTATAGGTCCATTCTTAAAGGGAGTTATGTTTCTTAAGGAAGGTCCTGGAAACTACTGTTGGGAAGCCATCTTAATAATCTGGGAAATTACTTGGTCTCATTCTTTTCATCACCTCATTTATATGAGACCCGGGAAGTCCTCTAATGAGGATATAAGCGACTGAAAGCTGTGATCCTCAGTGAGGCAGCAAAGTTGTGTCAACATCATAATGTATTTACAGTGCCTTCCTGGGAGCCAAGCCTGGGTGCTGTCCTTTAAACTTCTATTCTAGCTGCCACCATATAATTAATTCAACAAACAGCATTGATTGAGTGCTTTGCATATGCAAAGCACTGTTTTAGGTGCTTAAAATATTTATTGCACTGCTCGATTGGCCAAACCCCACATAAACACACCCAAACGCCATCTTCCTCTGAAACTCTTTAACTGCTCAAATACCACTCTGGAAACTCACTACCATCCCAATATACATGACGCATGATATTTAATTATTTACTCATCAGTTGTCAGCACATATCACATCATATATTAATTATCTACTTGCCAGGTTTTCCTTCAATATCGTAAGATCCTCTGTGAAAGGAATCACACATTAATTCATACATTTCTAAGTCCAAATTCCTTAAAAGTCATATAAAAACTCCAATTGTTGAATTAATAAAACTGCATTTAATAGCATAAAACTGACCTGGACTGTGAGTTATGCTAGAAAAATGTTGACAATGAAGACAGCAGATAAAAAAATGACAATATTAAGAAAAGAAGTGCATTATTTCAACAGACATTTGCAGACCATTTATTACATTCAAGGCATTTGGGGAAGTAAAACACAAGTCAGTTATTGTGCCTGCCCCTCAGGGGCTGATGGTCAATTGAGGACATCCACACAAGTAGTCTGTTATAAGATCTCCTCTGATGAGTGCAGTAGGGATGAGTCAGTGTAGAATGAAATGACTTCAAGGAAGAAGCGTTAGAACTGAATCTCGGAAAATGAGTAAAATTTCACATGGGTGAGGAATGGGGATATTTTAGGAAGGCAGTAGCAAAAAATATGATGACATGGCAATTCAGGGATTTCTTCAGGAATACCAAACGTACTCCAAAAGTGGAGTCAGCAGTGGAATCAATGTGACCATGGTGATAAATGGCACTGGAAATTTAAGAGGGGGGCTGTCCAAGAAGATACACAAAGATGTGGTACAAACAACTCAGTAAGTGTGAAACTCAGGACACGTAATTATCAACATAGGTTTTAAGATGTATTTCACTGGCACCTGACTGAGGGGCCAAGTATAACAACAAATAACCTGTTTTGAGGAGACAGAGTGCACTGGAAGTGAAACAACCCTTACTGCTCTCTGTGGACCAGCTTTGTGACAAGAATGGGAGACAAGTATATATAAAAGCCCCACCTTCACGTGGGTTGAAAGATGTCACATCAACAAGCAGGAAGGATGACCGAATAAAGGACACAGAGAGGTACAGTTGAATAAACCCGTGTCCAGGGAAGGCAGGAAAGCTGACAGGCCCTGATGTTGGCGGTGGAGTGACTGAGCTGGAGTCAAGCCCTATCGTTGCCCACCAGGGAGATTCGTCAGTCAGTCTGTTCTTCTGAGAATAAAGAGGTCTGTTTGGTTTTTAATCCAGGCCAATTATACCAGACACTGTCCCACTCGTAATAATAATCTATTAGGAGTAAACAGGTGTTTAGAAAGCAGAGTATGAATTAGAATTTTGGAGAACAACATGAGGCAGAGAAACCAGAATAGTATTTTTGATGGCTTGATGATCTGAGGCATTACATAAATTCCAAAAGAAAAAGACCAAGAATATTTACCAGTTTGTACCTAAGTTTCCACCAAACTGGTTGATGCTTTCGCTTTCTGGCTTAAGTGATGAAAAAACAACAAAACATCTATGAAAGTGCACAGAATACTGACAATAGTAAAACCAGAACAGGAGTTAAAAAGTAAAGGACCAATTGCCATGGTGAACATAGAAACTGGATGATATGGAAGAGGATCCCCTTTCTTACATGTTTAGTTAGAATCCATCTTTTTAAAACACAATCTTACAAAGTTTTCTGCAAATAGTTCTAATAGGGCTGTAAGAAACCTCATACCTAATCTCACGAAAGAGATTAGGATAAATACCACTTATTAATCACTTATATATACTTAGTTTTGTTTCATTTTAGCTTTTATTACAATGTTGTTTTATATGCTTTACACTGCTCCCTTTTTGAATCCTCCCAGCTCTATCCTACACATTGAGTTCTGTCATCCTCATGACACAGATAAGGAAACCGAGCCTCAGAAGAGCCGAGTTAATGCCGAAGATTGTATAGCTAACCAGCCACAGAGCAAGGGCAAATCTAACCCACATCAGGTAAACTCCCAAACCTGAAAGGTCTCATTTTCCAGAACTGATCTTCCATTTCTTAACACCCACCCACCGTAGCAGGTTCCTCCTCTGGGTCTCCCCTCTCATTAAATGAGAACTCTACCTTTCCAATTTTTCGTACCAACTGCCTCAGGTTCATGTTCGACTCTTCTCTTTCTTCCAAACCCCATAATTGTTCAGTAAATTCTCTTATTTATTCAGAATTGGACCACTTCGCATACCGTTCCCTACTACCATTCTGGACAAGTCACTCTATATGTTGCAGACGCTTCCTAGTAGGTCTCCCTGCTCCCACTCCATCCACCTCAGTTTGCCCACAGCAAAGTACTCACTGTGAGGTTTTTCAGCCTGTATTTAGATAGTAGCATAGTTCTGCTCAGCACTTTTAATGCCTTTTATCTCACTTAAAGACAAAGTTCTGACATAAAGTTGTGTATGATCTGATATTGAGCTACCTCTTCGACTTCAACTCCTACCACTGCCCCACTTGTTCCTTTTGCTGTACTTCCTTCCTTTCCCTTGGGCATGCGGATCATTCCCAAACTCAGGGACTTTTCATGGCCAGTCCTTTCATGTAGAACGCTCTTCCCCAGATATCTGAATGGCTTGCTCTTTCACTGCCTTCAGTTTTATGTTCATATATTACTTAGAGAGTCTATCCTTAACCAGTATAAATAAGTTAGTAATCACTGACCTACAACCCATTGCACTCGTTTTTCTCCTTATCTTGCATTATTGTCCTCTATAGCACTAGAATGCAGATTCCATAAATGCAGGATATTTTTGAGCAGAAATATATTTTTAAATTAGGTGATGTATGAAAAAGACTACTCCAAATAGCATAAACCAAAGTATAGACTAATATCTTCTCAGTAAGACACCATATGCAACTACTTTCTATATGAGAAAAATTTTCAAGTGAATCCAGTAATATATGAAAGTTTCAGATCCCTTTTTAAAATACAGGAATCATGAAAACTGAAGAAAAGCATTTTGTAGCCATGGATTAAATAATAAAAATGATGATACATATGGACCACCCATGGACTGAGGTCTACATAAAGACTCCTTCCATCATGAGGTCTTCCCTTATAAAGTCCTCTATCTCCTCCATATTCCAGTAGCACTTTATATCTTATGACTCTTACCCCAGTGCCATATGATAGTTATATATGTGTATGTATGTATATATGTATGCATGTGTGCATCTGACTTTGCCAAAATGTATTCCTGTTCTAAGTCTTTACACAGACTGCAGAAGCAGACAGAAGTGCTGCTCTCATAAAGGGCCCAAGAGTGACCCAGGTCAGGAGAGTAGAATTCTCACTTGGGCTGTAGCATGGCTTGAGCCTAATGAGGACTATGGGAAAATTGGCTTTGCTCCAGCTCTCAATGATTTTCATCCTTGATATGGCTGTGTGTTTTTATGATGGCTCATAAGCACCCAAAATGCTTCTCTCAGATAGTTTTGGTGGACATGAGCTGACAGAAAATCTTGAGAGGATTCTTCATGAGCACCTGAAATAACCCACATATAATAATGATGTGAACACTGAAGTGAGGCTGGAGGTCCTATGCTCTATGGGACATGACAGTGAATCTGAATGTTTGAGAGATGATGTGACCCTGTTGGCACTCCCTAGTTGGTGAGGCTTGGAGAAATTTGGATTACAACAGCACGAGGAAACCACCTGATGGTGAAACTCAGAATCAGTGTTAACACCAAACCAAACCGTCTGTTTCAAAGTTCGCTTGATGTTTATTCCATGGATCTGTGGTTGTCTGTGGCAACACGGTGAAGCACACTGGGCTCTCCTGCTCTCTCTTTAGGTGCAGAGAGAGGCATGTTTGTAGACAACCTGCCTTCTATTACTGGAGACTGCTTTTTTTCTTTAGGGATTAAACAAACTATGTGTTCTCAGTTAGTTAAATGAAACCTTCATGTTCTGTGGGCAGTTTAGCTAGGCTCTAATTGTTTTGTTTTCTAAAGAAAAGGCACTCTTTTAAGAAATTATAGAGACACAGCACATTTGTAAGTAAGTAGGGTTTTAAAATATATTATTGTTATTTTGATAGGTTAATATCAACTTCCATACTACTGAAAACATTGTTGTCAATGGAAAAAATGAAAAGATTTTCCATTCTTCTCTTTTCAAGACAGCTTGAAAATACCCTGCTACTTTTTTCTAGTAAGCTTTCTAGCCTTGCTGCACTGAGCAAGATTTTCAAGCTCTGCCTCTCTCAATGATTATTTACTTGTTTTGAAGAAAGGTACTCAGGAAGTTTCTTTGGAAGCAGATTCAGGTAGAGTTTATACTACTGCAAAAAAACGTCACTGAAAAGTCCAAGGGATTTGAAAATTTCATTTATTCAATCAATATTTATTAAAAATCTATTAACATGCAAGTACTCTTCTAGGTTCTGGGTATATGGCCATGAATAGAACAGCAATAATCCCTGCATATTGTGGGAAGGATACAGATAAACAAACATATGGCTACTGTTTATGTCAGATTGGTGGTGCTATGGAGAACAATAAATAAGGGATGGGTAACCAGGAGTCTGAGGATTGGGAGGGACAGGTTTGCGACTTTAATAGCTTGGTCAGTGATAGCCTCCATGAGAAAGTGACAGTTTAGCAAAGACCTGAAAGAGATGAGGAAATAAGTCATTGAGATATCTGCGGAACAAAGAGAGCTCTATAAGTGGAGGAAAAATAAGGGCAGGGTCCTTGAGGCAGGAGGCTGCCTGGAGTGTTCCATAAATAGCAAGGAAGCCAGGGTAGTCAGAGCAGAAGAGGGAGAGGGACAGAGGAGAAAGCTGAGGCCAGAGGCCACAGAAGCAACCATTAAGAACGATTAAGATCTTTTTTTTTTTTTTTTTTTTTTTTTTTAGACGGGAAAGTCATTGGAGAACTCTGAGCAAAGCTGAGCCATGATTACGCTTAAGTTTTATAAGGCTCCCTGTTGTTCTTTTGTTGCTGACAGGCCATGAGGGAACAAGAGCAGAAGCCGGGTTGTTGTCATTACAGTTGATTCTCATTATTCATGGCCAGTGATGTTCTGTGAAGTTGCTACATACACCGAATTAGTGCCTACTGAATCACTGCTCCTAGGTGAAATATGGGGTCAGGTTCCTGTGAGCCTTTGGTAATCACGTTTTCATAAACATATCAAAACGTAACCTTATTTTATGCTGGTTTCTGTTTAATGACATTGTATGTAATATATATTTTTGATTCACTAACCTTTTAAAAAAGATTTTATTTATAATAAATTTGAGAGAGAGAGCGAGAGAGAGCGCATAAGTTGGGGCAGAGTCAGAGGGAGAGAGAGAGGCAGACTCCCCACTGAGCAGGGAGCCCCAAGGATCATGGACCTTAGGATCATGGCCTGAGTCTAAGGCTTGACTGACTAAGCCACCCAAGAGCCCTTTGATTCACTAATTTTTAACTCAGGGCCAACAGCGCTGTAATTTGAGCCTGAATGAAGCTCGTTCATTCCCCGTTTTCTTCTTGTGATGCACCACAGCCTTCTCACACTTTGGAAAACTTGATAGTATGTTAGCAGTATTCAGAGCAATTTTAAATAGCAAAATACCCCCTCCTGCTTACCAAAACACACAAAAATGCAAACATGACACTTAGAAGACGACGGAAAGAACACCTGTACGCGAGCTAAAACAAGAAGGCTCGAGTGCCTTGTTTCACCTTAGCTAGGAGCTGGTGTGTCCAGGCAGCTCCGCACATGTCTGCCAATGTCTAAAAGGGCTGCCAGCATTGATTTAGGGACACAAGTAAATGTCAGTGAGTAAGTGAATTCTCAAATACAGAATTATAAATACTGAGGCTCTACCACAAGACAATATTTTCACTCTTGTAATAGTTTGTTGAGGGGTATTCTCCATTTGTTTCCGTGTACCTTGTAACAGCTTCTATCCTGGACTCTTGTCCAGGATGTTTGCCTAGCCAGCAGGCTTGGGGGAGAGAGGCAAACTCTTTTCCTGACTAGACAATAGAGTTAATGCCTCCTTCTTGGGTAAAGCTTGGGCAGGTTTTCTAGCAGATCCTGTGTAAGACTAGGATTTCCTGATTCCACTGTGAGCAGGATCCATTGGGTCTGCCTCTGCACTATTTCCCCTGGGCTTGGGAGCAAAGAAAACTTGAAAACATGCAGCTGATGCTGTTCACCCCACCACGAGTAACAAAACCCTTCACTTCTGACCCAGAGGTCTCGTGTCTTCTGCCAGCATCTGTGAAACTGTGGCAGGCTGGTTTGGTACCTGCGAGTAGTCTCAGACCCTTCACAATTCTTGACATAGTCTTAAGTTAAAGACTAAGAGTCTAAGACTCAGACTAAGACTAAGATGTAAGAGACTGACATCTCTTAGAACTATTGCTTACATATTGGAGGGCAGGTTCATGTCTCACTTAATAAGAGTGTTTCTCACATTTCTTGATCTTCAACCAAAATAGTAAAGTAAGCTCTTTCACCCACAATCATTTCTGATACAAATATCCACTTGAATTAAATAGTCTCCCTTTAACTTTTTTCCTTCCTTACTACAAAATTATAGAAAATGTTCTTTTTCCTTCAAGCACTGTCTTGGAATATAAAACTCCTTTAGTGACTACATGTGTCTACTGGTAAGTCAAAATAACACTATTTAAATGTAGTTTCACTTGAAGAAAAAAAACAGTATAATTTAAGAATAACCATAATTTTACATATATAGAAGCTATTTTGACTGGGATAGCATTCTAACTGACATTAAAACACTGGAAATACAGGATTCCCCTACTTCTCACGTAAGAATACCCTTTGTTAGAAATAATTCATACAGATAATGTTCTTAAATTCAACTCTAATTATTCCAGAGTCTTTTTTTTTTGTTAGAAAGGCCTCCAACTATGGATCAGAGTAAAGAAAAAAAATCACTGATAGTACTTTATTTTTGACACTCTTATCATAACAATGCAGGTAATGTAAATGTGAAATAATGAATCATACATTAAAGCTAATTTTTTAGTAAATCAGAGATTCTGTTATGAACAGAGGCCATTAAAATTTTAATTTAAAATCATATAGTACAAAAGGGTCAAATCTTAAATCTTGACAAGGTTTTCAATTTGAGAACTAGCTCTTACATCTCCAGTACTGAGTCCTTTTAACAGTAAAGTCTAATTTAAAATTTAAAAGAGAATGAAGAAGGAATGGAAATACTCACTGATGACTCAGCTGTGTTTAGGTCTGCAATCTGCCTACTTTATATCTTCTCTTCCTGATGTCTTACTCTTGTCTGCCAATCATCTAGTGCAGAGAAATTTATAGAAAAACACGAACTCTAAAAAGTCTAAAAAATGACATGCAAGCTTGCATTCGTTACTGCTTCTTAAGGTATGCCATCGATCAAAGAAAAGTTTTTTCTTTTCATATCAAAAATTTCTATTTGACAAACTGAAAATTCAGTATTTATATATTTTATTAAATATTGTAGGATGAATATATCCCCCAAATACACAAAAAAGATTAATGACTTGTGGAAGAATATGTAATCTGTTGTTTTCAGCATGTACCTGCCCACCTTATTTCTTGTTTACCCAGAGAGGAAGGTGTGATGACAATTTTGGATTCAAGCAGGATTCATCTCATTCATCCTCTAGCTTCTTTGTTTCTTTTCAATTAATTTTGGGGGTCATGTGTGAAAGTTCTTTAAGATCTCTTGGATTTGGGGCTGCAAGGTGGCCCTTTTCCTCCAGTTCTCTAGTTCTCGGCACATTTTGCCCAATCCTACGGCCTTCAGAACCATGAACGTCTAAAGAATGTACCTCTTCACCCTGTTGTTGCTGCCAGGGCTGGGGTCTCAGTGGCTGTGCTCGGATGTCTTCCTGCAGCTCGTGGTGCTGCTGAGGCCAGGTGGGCTCTGCCTTACACTTGCTAGGGCCCCTGTTTCAGGTCCTGCTCCAGTGCCCGGGGGTCTCCATAGAAGTGTGGAGGATACTTGATCCATTGTGCTAGCCTCTGTTAACTGGTCACAGAGCTTTAACCTGTGCTCTCAAATTGTTGCATAAATTTTGGGTAAAAATAGTTGTTTCAATTGCTTTGTTCAATTTTTCTATTTAAGAGAAACTCACTAGAGGTGGAGCATGATGAAATACTAAAATTGCTCTTGCCCCCTGATGGTGAGGATGTGATTCAGGTCACCATCCTCATCCCTTATGACTAATTCTTGCCCTAGAGGTAAGTCAGAATCTGAAGGTACTTAATCGGGTGGCCCATCTCACCAGATCTTCAGACCAGTAGTAGAGTCTAGTGGTTAAAAGCATGGAGTCTGGATCCAGACTTTCAAGGTCTGAATCCAGATCCATCACTTGCTACTCCCAGGATCTTGGGCAGGTAATTTCACCTCTTTGTAATGTCCAGTTTTTTTTCTTCTGCAAGTAAGATAGTTGTGAAGATATACATGATGATACATGGAAAGATCTTAGAATAGTGTCTGGCATATATGCCTTATATAGGTTTTTGCTATTAAAATTATTAGAGTGGTATTATTTCAATACTCAATAAGAACACCACTTTAAAATTTGCTAACATTTCTGTAATTTTATGCCAACTTCTATTGACATCTATTTAATTTTTATCTCCTTTCTCCATTAATGAAAACTTGGATTCACCATAGTGTACCATCATCATGTTTCAATTACCTACCATCTGAAGGTGTTGGAATCAGTTCAATAGGTTCCAGTTCAAAATGATAAGGTTTATCTCATGCTCTAAGAGTAACCCCAAATCACATATAAATATCACCCTAAGATACAAATGGTAAACATAAAGCCTTGTTTTCGGCTCCTGAAAATCCCTATCACTATTAGTAGAAGGTAAGAGCAGTAACCTTTTTGTGTAGCATCCCAAAGGAAGTAGGAATGAATGGTCCATTTCAGCTCAATACTCATTCTGAAAACGATCCAGGTCACTGACTCGGTACAAATGAAGTTCCTCTCTGCTTCAACTCAATTACTAATGAACATGGTGATTGCCCTCAAAAGTAAATTGGCAGCTCTATTATGTTCTACAAGATATTTGTACCTTAGGCAATCCAAGTATAGATTTCTGCCTTCAGTGTAGTTTCCAGATAGTCCCCCAAGGAGAGACTTACGTAGAACATTTTGCTTTCTGAATATGAGTGCTGGGTAATATTTTTTGTTTGTTTGTTTGTCCAAGTCTTTATTAGTTTGCTAAATTTAACACCAAAGTGAACCCTACAACAGCACAGCCACATGCAAAGGTCTATTCTATTCCACAAATATTTTAAAAAGTTTACTAGATACACAGTACTTTGTAAGTGAGGTTGAAAATGACCAAGAACATGTTTTGACATGCATTATATTGCAAACTGTAAAGACTGATTGACTATGTCAAATGTATGAAGTCTACAAAATACTGAACTGAAGAGCTTGGTTAATATTTGACTTCATCAATCAGAGAAAGACAGGAATTTGAGAGGCAGGGCAGGGGTTCATGGGGGAAGGGAAGGAAAAATGAAATAAGATGGGACAGGAAGGAAGACAAACTGTAAGATACTCAATCTCAGGAAACAAACTGAGGGTTGCTAGGGGTGGGGGAAGGGATGGGGTGGCTGGGTGATGGACATTGGGGAGGGTATGTGCTATGGGGATTGCTGTGAATGTAAGACTGATGATTCACAGACCTATACCCCTGAAACAAATAATACATTATATGTTAATTTTAAAAAAAGAAAATAACAACAACAACAACAATACAAATTTGACTTCAGAAAGATGATGATGGTATTTTACAAACTCTGGTTGATATGGTCATGTTCTTGCTACAATATTGTCAAAAACAGTAATATTAAATGTTATCAGAACCTTATAAGAAGATTTATTCTCTATCAGGATATAAAAGCATTTAATACATATAAGCTGGAGCTAATAAAATACCAGAATATAGTGAAAAGCCATATAAATTTAAACTTGAAATATTTAGGAGTTAGTGGTATTTCTATCCAAAATAATAATACTTAGAGAAAAATAGCAGAAGTTCAGATATCTATCTATTTATTCATTCAAAAGAGTACTAATGATGGGCACATGCTAAGACTACAATAGTGAATAAAAAAAAAATAAATAGACATCTCTATCTTTCCAGGCTTACATTCTAATGGGAGTGAAAGGATATGGAAAATGAATGGGAGTAAAAGGATAAAAATATGAATGAAATATTACCTGAAGGTAGGACTAGCTAAAGAAGAATTTATCCTTAAAGAAGTATCTCATCCATTTATAGGTAGGTAGAGTTACTCAGATATCGACTCCTGTACATATGACAGGCCCAAAGCATACCAATTTGATACTATACTGATACTTTCCTCCACTCCAGGGCATTAAACATCTATGAGAAAAGTCACACTTTCAAAACTATCTAAACAAAGAACTTGATTGTGTATGCTTTTCTGAAACAGTCATTAGTGTAAAAAGGAGGTCCAAGAAACACTGACCTTCTTATGGGATATTTTATTGAAATGACAGCTAGAATTGGTTGTCTCCTTGGCATTTTGGGCATGGTAACTATGAATCAAATATGGAGATGGAAGTGCATGACTGAGATATGGAATGACTGAGCTGTGTGCATGTGTGTGTGAAAGAAGGTATATGAGTTTGTGTAAATTGTGATGTGTATATGCAGATGAGGAATTTAATCTTATAATGAGAAAATCTGCTAAAAATATCAATTCTCTAGTTTTTTTGGTGATTTATTTTAAAATTTCTACTGTGTAATCTACTCTACATATACTTTACTTGATAAAGGTACTTATATGTTGGTGAACAGACTAAATTTATTTTATTTGGCAACTTAAACATAATTATCTATAATAATTCTAAGCTGACACAATGGTTTTTCAAAAATATTAAATGTGTTAATTAATACAAATAAATTACATAATACATATTAAGTTTTTTTGTCCTGAAATTCTCACACTTTATGGCACTTGTTATTTTTAATGTCTCCCTACCCTGGAAATAGAATTAAGGTTGAAAATATTTACTTCTTCAATGGAAAATAAATTTAAATTGTTCCCATATAGCTAGAATATATTTATCCCTTCTAACACATTAGGAAGAAAAATACTTCACGAGAATGACTACTGACTCCAACAAACAATTCTTCTTTTTTGTTCCTTAGAGAGCAGTAATTGATTCCTAGAAACAATTATTTTTGTTCTTCTAAAATAAAATTGATATTTTAGTAAAATTCTTAATGTTTTAAATTTGTTTGGATGGATGCGGTGAAATATGTATCGAAAATATTTTTGTGATATATTTTGCATACTTTCTGAGTCATAATTACTTTATAACTTAAAAATTCAAGAATTATTTTAATATTCTACAGAGTATTCTTTTAATAGAAAACTTGTTTATAAATATTTAGTTATGCTAATGAACATATGTCTCAAATTTTTCTGAACTCTATCCATGTATATTTCACTGTAATGACTTTTTTACCTACAAATCTAGAGTTATGCTAATAATCAGATGGTCTATGAAGAATCAATAAATACCAAAAAAACCATTAATATTTGCAAAAAGTTCATAACAATGAGTAGGTGAGATGATGAGTGACTTAGAAAAATTTGATTGTGCTGAGTGAAATAAGCCAAGAAGAGAAAGTCAAGTATCGCATGGTTTCACTTACCTGCGGTGCATGAGGGGTAAACTGGAGTACAGTGGGAGAAGGAAAGTAAATGGGAACTAGGGTAATCTAGGGAGGGAAACGAAACAACAGAGACTTTGGACACAAAAACAAACTGAGGGACTTGGAGGGAGGGGGGTGGAGGGATGGGAGAGCCTGGTGGTGGGTACTGGGGACACCTAAAGCGTGGAGCACTGCTGTGGGGAGCGGGGAATGAATCTTGAAACACTGGAAAAAAAATTTAGTAACAATAAAAAAATAAAAAATAAATAAAAAAAAGAAGACAAATTTGATTGGCCTAAAGTTTTTCAAATGTGAGTTTGACATTTCATCATGAGGATTCATGCAAAATTAAAGCAACAATCCCTCATTTCAGAGCTTTAATAACATGTACATTGAAAATAATTTCTTGAGAAGGAATTAACCTTATTTCTGGAGACAGAGTAAGTAAGTTAGTAAGTAAGTAAATAAGTAAGTATATGACCTAAATCTTTTAGTTTTTGGAGAAAGGGCTTTATAATTTCTTCCAAACTGTGGTTCTTTTAGAGGTTTTCTACAGTTCTTATAACTTCTTGAATATTATTTTAGAAAAATATATTAAGGAATACATGGGTGGAGAAAAATTACAAAGTTATATAAGTGTCCCAAAGAAAAGAACAATACAATTACACTTTTTTTGTTTTTCTCACCTATGACATTAATAAAAATGTTTTAGAATTATATATTTTATTAATTTATTTTCAAAAAGAGATTTGACAAAGTAATTATTATGGTTTATTTCATTTTATTATCTTATGCTTTATTCAAGACTTTAAATTTAAATTTAAGTAATTCTAAAGGAGATCCATCTCTATAGCCACTAATATACTCTGACTCTAAAATTAATTTCTCTGGTGCTTCTTGAGTGTGCAGTTCTGAAATATGATTATGGTCAAAAGGTGGAGCAAAGAGCTGGCAAATGGGACAAAGGTCTTCTGTTGGGTGACAAGCTCAAGAATGATAAAGGAGTAATGGATCTGGAGTTCTGGTTATTTCCTTAGAGCTTTCATTAAGTTTATTTTTGGTCAAAGCATGTATTTTTATTATATTCTCTGTTGTTCAGTAGTGAGTCTCATGCTAGAATTCAATTGACAGCAACCATTAGCAGAGCCTACTTAAATCTCTGATTACTGGAAAGGAAGTATGCAATATCCACTTAGTTGCTGATATTGGGGCAGTGGAATTTTCAATTGGCTCCTTATCTTCGGCAAAAAAAATTTACATTTTTCTTCATGGGTTTTTGAATTCTACATGCCTATTTTGTAATTCTACATTTTGCTGGTCTTCTTATGCATCCATTTATATGCATTTATTCTATTTTTATTCTCTTGTATCTATTGTTTTATCAGGCAGTTTTAATATTCTGGTACTACATATGCTTTTTCTCCTTACTCAGGCACTGTAGTCTATAATAATAGCAATCAAGGCAGTTCATTCTGACAAATGTGTGTCAGAAAAAGCCTGCTGTGACTTTGAAATATTGAAAGTGACTGATAACATAATGTGTGAAGCGGAATAAATGCATACAAATGGAAGTTTTAGCTGAGCAGTCAAAGAATGAACTAAATACAGTGTCAGAACTCGGCCCTGAAAGCTCTGGGTGTCAGTGGTTACAATGGCAAATTACTAAATGCACTTTGCAAAGTGTTTTATGAATAAAGCAGGGGCTGGACCTTTATCATTTCTCTTTTTGTGCTTGGGCTTCTGCAGGAAGCACAACCAAGTGATGTTCCCTTAAAAACTTTCTGGTTTGGGAAGTCACGCAGTGTTTAAAAAGAAGACAAAGGCACTAGCCGGCAGTTGGGAAATACGGTAAGAGAGAGGATGTGATCACTAAATGTAGAACATGAAAAGTTTGGCTTCTGGACGGACAGACATCTGGACTATGATAAATCCACTTACAGAGAAACACCCGGGACATAAAAGAATAAATCTTGATTGGCAATTTGCTAAAACCTGTCCTTATTTTTGAAAAGCACACTGACATTTAAAATGGAGTGCTTTGAAGAGAGGGATAACGAAAATAAATCCTTCCAATATTTGAACATGGCATAGATGGCAAATAGAGTTTTCTCATGTGTGAGACTCACTGACTTTCTGTATTTCTTGCTAACCCCTGCTTGCTGGTGTGCACAGGGCCTAACAAAACTAGACACATTGACTTCATACAGATCCAGCAGTGATTGGACTGTCATCTGAGAGAGGAAATCATTCTTTTGCACTAAAAGTAGGTTGTTTAGAGAAAGAGATTGGCTAAGCAATCTAGTGGGGGAGAAAACAATTTCTCTCTCTTCTCTTTCCCTCCACTTCCTCTCCTTCCTCCTTCTCGCTTCCTCCCCCACTGCTTTCTCTTAGCTAACTATATTTAGAAAGCAGTTTATTCTTCCTCAGGGATGTCAAGGCTGGAGGTACAAGTTAAGAGGGTCTGTGAGTATTCTGTTGGCAATTTTCACACATACAAAATAAGAACACTTCTGGGCAGTGTTATAAATATAGGTATTAGAGAATATGCCTCAATCCATGTTCTTTTTAGAAGTGTGAATGAAATTTAGTGTTCTTGGGTCTCAGAGTTCAAGAGTATAAGCATGAGATACACTGGTGTTGGCAGGTGCCTTAGGAGATGTTGCCAAATATATTAACTAATAAAAATGGAGTTTGCTTTGAGAGGGCTAACCACTGGTGTGGAAGTATGACTGTGTGGGGAAGGCTCAGAGACCACTCGAACAACTATGTTTTCATCTTCTGTTCTATAGCCTTTTTTTTTTTCCTACATTGTTCTTACACGTCTCAGTTTATCTTTTTTTTTTTTTTTTTTTTTTTTTTTTTTTTTTTTTTTTTTTTTTTTTTTTTTTTTTTTTTTTTTTTTTTTTTTTTTTTTTTTTTTTTTTTTTTTTTTTTTCTCATTTCCATTGTATTTTTTGGCTTGCTGTCATCTCTCATCTGGATTATTGCTGTAAATTTCTGACTGGTCTCTCAGCTGCTAGAGTCTTGCTTTAAGATAATCAATAATCAACACTGCAGGCAGAGAAAACTTTATATAGTGTAAGCTTTAACTGTGTAATCTCACTTAAAAACCCCTCACGCTCAGGGGCAAGTGTGAATGCCACGACCTGGCCCCCTGTGTGAAGGCCCTGTGCTCTTCCATAGCATCTTTTGCTGCTGCTCCCTGCTTCATACTCAGAGCCCCATGGTGCCTTCTCCTCCCATTTCTTCTGTTTAGAAAATACTGTATTGACTGGATGACTCTGTGAGGGTGGCCGTAACAAGGTACCAGAGACTGGGTGGCTTAAACAACAGCAATTTAATTCCTCACAGTTCTGAAGGCTAGAAATCCTGGATCAAGAGGTCGACAGTGCAGGGCTGATTTTTCTGAGACCTTTCTCCCCTTGGCTTGTAGATGGCCGTCTGCTCCCTGAGTCCTCACGTTGTCTTTCCTGTGTGTATCTGAGTCCTAGTATCTTGTCTTATGAGGACATGAATCGGACTGAGTTGTGCTTGCCCTAGTGACCTCATTTAATCTTAATTACTTCATTAAAGACCCTATCACCAATTCTCATTTGGACGTCCTGGGGGTTAGAACTGTAGATATGAATTTTGGGGGACACAGTTCAGCCCATGACAGCAACCAACTTCGACCGTTCTTTAAATTGTCCATTCAGATCCATTCTGCTGGGAAGCCTTTCTGATTCTGTTCACATGAGTTCTATGCTGATTCCCTGTGCTCCCAGAACACATCTTGCATGCTCTGACTGGAACATTGTCCATTCATTTGCTTACCTTCCCTCCTAGAGACTAAGCAGTATGGAGGCTGGGGTTGTGCATAGTCTACCGCTCTAAAGCCACTGCCTGACAGACCATCTGGCACACAGTAGGTGGTAAATAAATACTTGTTGAATGAGAGGAGGTATTACCTTGTTTGCTTTTTCCTTCCCTTTTTAAATCAATTTACACTAACTTGAAACCTAGTAAGTCTACTGTATGTGATTGATTACACTGGTTACAGTATAAATTTTCCTTTCAGGTTGACTATAACATTTTTACAACATTTTTGAACTTATTTTTCATATTAGCACTGTAGTGTGACTGCTTCAAAACAGGCATACAAATAGGAATATTGAGATGATGTAAGGCCCCACTTTACATGTTCTGCCTAAGAGCAGTTGCATGGATTTCCAAAGGGTAAAGCTACAGAAGAAAGGAAAGCTGACGAATTCAAATAAGCTCTTTCCCAGGTGTTTCATTGTGGAGCCTACTGTTGTGGACAGTGTAAGCTGCACCAAGTGATCAAATCCTTTTGGAACAATTCCTGTGCAATTCAACAGTTCTGAATTTGAAATCCTATGTTATCAAAAGAATGAATCCCTTGTGCTACTTGCAAAACTGGTCGTGCACATAAGGTCATTTTTGGTGGAGAAGAAAAGGAATATTCTAACTGTGGGAACACATCAATTGGTTGTTAAGATAGATTTTCAGTGTTGGCAAAGCATGTGAGGAACTCTGAAAGTGGTATGTCGTGGCCTGTTATTTAAATCTTTCCTAAAGGGACTCTCTACCATCTTTTGTGAGGTTGTGCAGAATCTGTGTCCTAGAGGTAGCCACTTTTCAGAAAAATGATTTTATAGATGGTGGTCACAATGGCTATTTGAGACCTCAAATGGTCACCTCCCCATCTGAATAAGACACAGGGTCTGACCATTCTTATAATGAGTAAGCAGGCTCGATTAGCCTTTGTTTCAGAATAGAATTTTTTTGCAGTATGTATATAAAAGGTTCAAGGGACGATTCCTTTTAAAGCTTTTGGTTTTTTACTTTTTATTTTAATCAGTGGTAACACAGAAAAGCTTTGCTAGAACATTTGTTTAAAAGCTTCTCTTTGAACATGCTACTTTCTCATTTATTTTTTACATTTTTTACATGCACAGAAGGTCAAAAGTTTTTAAAGTAGGACACAGAGTTTTGCATAAACCATCCCAAAAGACTTATTATTATTATTATTTTTTTTAATGTAAGGAATGTGAAAGTAGAGTTGGGGCATCAGCTTAGAAACTCCTGTGTTTCAAACTCTACACCAAGCATGGACTCGCTTAAAGAAGGAAGCAAGAAGGATCTTCTCCAGCAAGCTGCTTACATGCTTATGTTTCTTGGTTTCTTCTCCCCTTTTCCACTCCTCTACAGTAACTTGGAATAAGGAATATGCAATTCCAAGACTTAGAATTGAGTAAGAGAAAAACACATTTAAGGGTTTTGATCAAGATGGCTCAATTTTTATTTCCTGAAGGAAGGACATTAAGCAATCTGTGCTAAATTCCTGAAGGAAAGGATATTTAATTCTGCAAATCTAAGACGGATACCAAGTCAGAACAAATCATAGTTCTTTGAACTGAATTCATTGAATTAACATCCGACTTCATTGTCCTTATTTTGTTTCCTTTCTCACTTCACAACAGGCTGGTGAACAACTTCTCCGAGCTGGTATCTGTGGAAAGGCATTGGTAGCTGGTAATTACAGGGACTGGATTTCACCTCGTGGGAAGGCTGTTTAGACTGAGATGGGGAAATTGAGCAGGAGTTTGCCAGAGGAAACTTGAATGCAGGAATAAAGGCCCTGAGGCAGAAGCAGGCACCATTGCCTTGATATGCAGTTAGTGGGGAAGAGTGGGAAAATGAGGTGGGTATGGAGATGCCAGACAGAAAAGTCTCATAGGGGATTTTTTTTTAAGTCTCCTCTGTTTTCTTTTTGTCTTCATAATGTCTAACTCAAAATTCCCATATCGGGCACCTGGGTGGCTCAGTTGGTTGAGTCTATCTTTGGCTCAGCTCATGATCCTAGGGTCTTGGAATGGAGTCCCAAGTCAGGGCAGGGTGTGTGTGGGGGTGATCTTTCTGCTTCTCCCTCTGCCTCTGCCCCTCCTCCCTACTTGTGTGTGCTCTCTCTCTCTCTCTCAAATAAATAAGTAAAATCTTTAGAGAAAAAGATGCCTGGTCTCTAAAAAAAATTCACATATCTCCTTCAATTTTGAATATCTTAGAATTTAGGAGCTGGACTAGGATTTTAGGGTTATCAGTTTATGAGATAGAAGGAAGTACAAAAGACTGATCGTAGGGAATTCTGGACTTTTCTGTAATCCAAACTCTGCCAGTTTAACCTGTATCCAAACTCTGCCAGTATAACTGTATGATTACAGCTCATTCAGCTCTCCTCTCAGGTGTGGTGTTTCCTCACAGTGACCTGGATAAGGTTGGCTAGGAAACAAATAACAAATCATCACTGAGTTTCAAGAATCCATGGTTCTCTGATTTTAAGTTAACAAAGGTCCTACAAACTTTATAATGTAATGTAAAGGAAAAAAGTACCACTAAGAATAGAGCCTTGAGAATATAGGAGGAAACTTGATTCCTTCTTTAAGCAAAACCAAACCAAAACAACAAGCAACTTATTTTATTAGTAAATTTTCCTTCATCCTCCATGAAAGCCAGAGAAGGTTTAGTGACAATAAGAGACAAAGTTTCTACTTTCAAGGGATTATTTTGCTAATAAATAAAATAAATATGATTTTTTACTCAGATAGGAATGATGGCCAAGTAGAAGGTACGTTTAGCTAACAATCTGGAAGACTTCTATTCAATACACCAGTTAATATCATGTTTTGAAGTCCCTGTAAGCAAAGCACTGTGTGAGATTCGATCAGGTTATGGGAAAACAAACTGATTAATTGCAAGGATTCTAAGAGAGACAAAAAGAACAACTACCACCACAAAAGGATTCAAAAGATAGTATGATATGGTCAATGTAGCAGTTATGAAAAGTGCTGTTGGTTATTGAAGAAGACATCTTGGCTGATGAGGCAGAAGGAATCACACAAGCGGAATTGAAGACAAAGTGCAAAAGGACTTAATGACCTTAACTGCTTAGCCCTGTATAATTTAGGTTTATAGAATCAACACTAAAGTGTTTTTTACCTTATGCTCTCCAAACCTTCGTTTCTTAATCTACAAAAGAGGCACAATAATCGTTCCTTTAATGATGTTTTGCAAGAATTAAATGAGGTGATATAGATAGGGAATGATCTGTACATGATTGAAGGTGAAGATCAAAATATTGAAGACAAGGGCTAGAAGCAGAAAACAGATGCTAGTGACAGCATAAAAGGTAAAACAAGGAAGTCACGAGCACGTCTTAGAGCAGCAGTTCTCCAAGTGTGGACTCCAAATCAGCAGCATCCAGTCTCATCTGGAACTTGTTAGAAAAGCAGATTACATCCACATCATCAGCAACTCTGGGGCTGGTGCCTAGTGATCTGTGTTTTAGCAGTTCTGCTAAGTGATGCTGATACTTGCTCAAGTTTGAGAACCATTGAAGTAGAGTCAGCCACGGCATAGCTGGGGCAGCCCAGAGTAGCAGTTCATGAATTCTTTTAAGAAAAGAATTGCTGTCATACAAAAAAATAGATCAACAACAACAACAACAACAACAACAAGAGAAGTAGCTATAAAGCCCCAACTTTGTGGCAAGGATTACTCTAGATCTTGAGGATATAGAAATTGTATAATTTGCTGTCATTACTCATGCTTTTTTCCAGTCTCCTTTCCTAGTGGCTCTTCATGTTTTTCCTCTAATATCAGTCTTTGGTGCTGGGCTCTCTTTTTGCTGCACCTATTTTCTCTTGATTTCCCCCACCCCTTGTTGCTTTGAAATGATAAATCCTACATCTGTATCTTTCTCCCCCATCTAACCCACTCTCCTGTCTCATGTTTTCAACAGTTTCCAGATAGACCTCTTGATGTCACTACAAATTTGGCATGGGCAAAACCAATAGCATGTGACCCCTTTCCATACTGTCCTGCTTCCTTTGTTCCTATTTACAAATTTTCTTACTTTTCTTTTTCTTTTTTTTTTTTAAGATTTTATTTATTTATCTGACAGAGAGAAACACAGCTAGAAAGGAAACACAAGCAGGGGGAGTGAGAGTGCTTGCAGCTGAGCAGGGAGCCCAATGCGGGGCTCCATCCCTGGACTCCGGGAACACAACCTGACCCAAAGGCGGATGCTTTAATGGCTGAGCCACCCAGGCACACCTATTTACAACTTTTCAATTGAGTATTTGCTATCATCTCTCTTTCAGTTTTCCCCCTTTGGTCAGAGTGTATTGGTTAAGAGAGTGACCTCTGGAGTGAGGGTTGAGATCCCAGTTTAGCCAGTTCATTAACTGTAACTTGAGCAGTTTACTTAATAGCACCTTTCTCTTAGAGTGTTATGAGGATTAAAGGAGTTAGTCCATGGAAAACCTTTAGAGGAGTAACAAAAATAAATATGCAATAAATGATTATATTATGGGTATTATTAATTCATTCTTCTTTGTTCTGTATATTCTCTAATACCTAATAATTCTTTCTTCAGATTTGTTGAAAGGGGCATTGTAGTTGGATCTTTAGTGTCTTCCATCCCATAAGACAGAGAGTCTAAGCTCATAAGTATATATTCTCGTGGGGATCTGTTCAGTCCAGGGGTAAATATGTGACATATGATGGACTAATTAAGCCAAAGGGATAGATTTGTATTCATGCTTGAGAGGAGAGAGTTCTCATTTTCTTCCCCTGAATGGAAACCGGGGAGCACGTTACCCCTGTTGCTGCTATAAGCCTCCTGTCACAAGGCTGGTCAGCCTGAGGACAGTCCTGTCTCACTCACTGAGGATGGGTGGGTAGAGACATGGGAGAAACTTGGTCTTTGGTCAGAGTCCTTCAACCAGTGCCCAAGTCTTGTAATTCATATTATTTGTAATTCATATTATAATTCATATTCAATAATTCAATAATAATTCAAATTATAATCCATATTATTTTGCTTTCTCTCCTAAATTTCGCATTTATATATTTAAGTTCATGTCTAATAAAAATGTCAAGTTTACCAAACCTAAGGCCAAAATCTTAATTCTCCTGGCTCATAACCGACTTCTGGCCCAAGCTTGACCAGCTCAGGTAATGGAACTAACCACCATACCCTTACTTGTTCAGAAGAAAAAATTATCTTGATTCCTCTGTTTACTTCAGCAATCACAACCATATCATCTGCTAGCCCTATTAGATTTATAGCTATTGTAGACTGGAACCTGTCACTTTTCACCATCTTAATTTTTCCACCCTACACCTAATCATTGTTGACTCTCTCCTGGATTACTGCACTAGCTTCCTAACTGATCTTCCTACATTTACTCTTGATCACTGCCTCTGTTGCTCTCCTGCTTTCTACCATATTTCCTTCTTTACCTGAACAGCTAGAGGTAATAAATACCCCTCTTTTAAAAACTGTAACAGCTTGCTTTTGTTCTTTGGAAAAAAGAAACTATAGTTTTTATTATGTTTTTCTAGGTTCTGCAATGCATCTGGGCCTGACTAACTCTTTAATGTCCTTTCATACTATTCTCTCGTCTGTTCACTCTGCAATGCTGGACTCAGTGCCATTCTTTAAATACTCCATGCTCGTTCTTACTTCAGAGCCTTTACACTTGTTGTTCCTTATACATAGAATACTCTTCTTGCACACTTTACATTCAAGGCTGTATCAATGTTGCTTCCTCAGAAATATCTTATGTGACCCATCCCAACATTGATCTATCTCTAGTCTCTGTCCCAGTTATGTTTCCTTCATAGCATGTTTTTCAATGTGAAATTATCCTATTTGTTGTCTACTTTATTATGTTTTCTCCTCCAACTCTCCAGTATAACATAAGCTCTAGGAAAGCAATAACCTTGTCAATCTTGTTCACTATTCTTTTTATCCAGAGAAACAAAATTATATGAAGCACTAAGTAGTTACTCAACAAATATTTGTTGATTAAGAGAATAAACTGGAATCCTATTCACTAATATGTTGCTTGTCTTAGTAATCACAAGGGCAAAAAGGATTTTTTCCCCTCTAACATTATTTAACAATTTATTGAATATCTACTAAATATATATTACCTATTCATAGAAGATTTTAAAAAAGAGGAATAAGAGAGGTTTTGCTATTCTTTTCAAGTTAAGCATTTAGAACATATTTGAAATGTCAAGGTATAAACACAATAAAAATAAAAAGTGACATACATGGTACAGAGAAGAGAAAATACAGAAACATGATGAAGAGTCTGATAAGAGCTGAATTTCCTAGGAAGGACTTATGCTGAGAATGGATTATGAGCTGGAACTCACAGAGTATGTAAGATTTTAGTAGGTTTAGAAGGAAAAGAGTAACTGTGTTTCAAGGCACAATATGCTAAGATTCAATTATCTTTGTGACTATGGAATGGAAAGGAGAGGAAAGCAAAAAAGGGATATTTGGAAGCAATTTGCCTCAACCTTTTCTTGTTTATGTCTATGCTCTTTGCATAAGCTACATCTCTTGCTTTCATTATCTTAATGGAGAATGTGCCCAAGTCTATGTCTATTGCTCTACCCTGTCCCCAAGTCTCCACCCTGCATTGCCATTTGTCTGTCATTGCCTCTACATTTCCCTATATGAACACATCATCTTCTGGCACTTCAAACTCAGCATGTCAAGACCAAAATGAACTCAAAATTAGTTCACTAGTATAACTGGTTGTACTCTCAAGCCAGCTTCCCCTCCTGGCTTCTCTTCTGTGATTTCCCCATTTCCCAGCAAGGCTAAGGATTTCACTTATGTTTGGTTCCCCTTTGCACCATCTCTGTGTCTAGTTAATGACCAATAGTACCTGTACAGTATCTTTCTTTTTCCTTCCATTTCCACTGCCTTCAATCTACTTCAGGCATTTCCCCTTTTCTAAAGGATTCATTCACGTATCCATTCAGTTAATACTTTTCAAACATCTACCATTTGGTAGGCTTTCTCCTGGATGCTTGGAATACAACTCTGACTAACGCAGAGAAGAACCCCTGCCTTCTTAGAGTTTATATCGTAGATACAGTAATGGCTTCCTAATTGGTAGCCTCCCTTCTAGTCAATTTCTCCTTTATTTCATTGTATACATTCTTCTAGCCTGGTCAAGAAGCATGCTACTGATTATGACTAGTCTTTCTCAAATTCTTTAGTGACTTCCCATGACCTAAATCCACAAAGCTTAGCCTGATATTCAGGAACCCCAGGTTTTATGCTCTCTATCTCATCAACCTTAAAGAAGTATTCACTACCACTCTACTGAATATATTCTGGTTGGGAGGTAATTTGTTTGGCAAATTTCTGTGGTTGCTAAAAAAATAGAAAAGAAGAAATTCACATTAGTAAAATTCATGTTGATTAGTTCAAAGAACCTGAGTTTGCTTAGAAGGATCATGCTTACTTTTATGGGGATTGCTATAGATATCTTGGTTAATTAGTGGGAAAAAAGCCCCCAGAACATTGATTAAAATCATAAGAACAAAAATGTAACTATAGAGAATATTATTAGAACAGAAAGCCTATCATATTTTTTTCAGGTTGCTGGCTCCTCCCATCCTATCTCCATATCTGACCCTGGAACATTGGTGAGAATATCATAAAGGCATAATTTTTATATACATATTCTGAGGTCAGTTATATCTAAAATAAAAATGTTGGATTTCAATTATTTTTAATAGTTACTAACGTTATTTCAAACACAATAGCTTCATAAAATTATAGTTGTAAAATAGATTGTTAAGAAAAAGAATGAATATACACTTTGAGGTATATGTATCTGTCTCTTTTTGAAACTGGTGCTAAAGCAGGGAATTACGTTCATTAAGACAAAAATCATTACTGCCTCCATTAGACTTGTCATTCTGGGCTGTATGAACTCATAAATGTCATTCCATATGGAAATTGTATACTTTTATCTTAACCATACTTTAGTTCTAGAAATAGGCTCTACATAATTAGTAAGCATTTGACATGTGAATAGACAATCTGACCAATTATAATGTTAGCTTTTTTTGAGCTGCTCAAAGGACTATGAAATGAGATAGTAAGAGGTGATTATGGATTCCACCAATTAAAAAGTCATGATGAATGAAAACTTCTGTGAAGGAACAATTAAAGTTTTGGCCTAGTACCGTCTCAAGCTATTTGTAACAAAAGAAGATAAGAGAGGGAAAATAAGTATAGTATCCTTCACAGCTTTCTGTTTTCAATACTTCTATTATTTCCTTCTAATCAGCTGATACAAGACAACCTCAAATTCAAATGGATCTTCCCCCTCACATAAAGGAGGACTTTTGCTGTTGGCATGCTGTTTAATCTCTGGAAATCACCCGTAGGCATTTCGTTGTGCAAGAAGGTGGCTACTTGCGGGGGCGTGAAGACCGTTTGGGTGCTTGTTATCCCGGTGCGCACAGGTGCAGGTGCTTAGACCTACGGTAGTAGGAACTCTGGTAGTATCGTTAGTATCGTGTTGGACAGCATGGGTTCAAACTTGGCTCTGCTACTTACTAGCTTTATGACCTTGGAAAACTGAAAATATTTTCCTTGACTTAGTTTCCTCCTCTGTAAAGTGAGACTAATCATAGCATTTACCTCATAAGTTTATTGTGAAGATTAAATGACTTAATATAGTTAGGGCATTGGATAGTACCTGGCATATGGTAAGGCTTCAATGATTATTTACTATTATTTTAGGCTACAGGATGGTTTCTTTCTTCCTTCCTTCTTTTCTTTCTTTCTTTCTTTCTTTCTTTCTTTCTTTCTTTCTTTCTTTCTTTCTTTTTTTCTTTCTTTCTCTCTCTCTCTCTCTCTCTCTTTCTCTCTCTTTTAAAATATTTTATTTATTTATGTATTTGACAGAGAGAAACACAGCTAGAGAGCCACACAAGCAGGGGGAGTGGGAGAGGGAGAAGCAGGCTTCCTATCCAGCAGGGAGCCCGTTGCAGGGCTTGATTCTGGGACTCCGGGATCATGCCTGGAGCTGAAGGCAGATGCTTAAAGACTGAGCCACCAGGCACCCCTACAGGATAGTTTCTTTATAAGTTAGGGATAACACATGCATAGCACCTTATTGATTATTTGTGCTATTTTCCTGTATGTCTATAAAGTAATGACAAGTTTTAAACAAGCATTCTAGTTATGTTTATGACTCTGTTAAACATATTTGCTAACTGATACTCCTGCTCCTCTATAGAGGACATAACTATGCTTCTGGAAACATTTTATTTTACTGGTAAATTCTAGGGATACGAAACTGATTTTTTTTTAAACAAAGAGAATGGCAGAATAGGGTAGGGGTGGAACTCTGGACTGGGAATCTGTAACTGTGATACTCAGGGCATGTTCTGACGTAAGCTGTTTGTTTTTTGACCTAAGTTTAAATTCTGGACAGGTGACCCAACTTCCCTTCTTGGTTTTACATTTGTAAAATTAGGGAATTCATCTGAATGCATGCCAAAATCACATGCCTGTCTCATCTTCTCTGGTTGTTCCTTCCATCAGTTGTAATTATCATGCAAGCCCATGTGCTTATTCCCATGCTATTAGCATTCTTACAATATTTTAAGAGTCTATTAAAAAAGAACTGCATTCTCTGATTTTCCTCAATGACATCAAATTTTCCCTTTAAAAAGCATGTTGGGGCTAAGTCTGGTGAGTAAGGCGAGTGCTTTGGATAAAAATGTGATGCAAATTAAGTAGAATTATAATAGAATTCTATAGTATTTTTGAGAGAGGCTTATAATTGAGTCTCAGGCATGTGTGCGCACGCATTTGTATTTTCAATGCAATATACATTTGTAGTTTTAAGTTCTGAAATGTTTTCTTAAAAACTCAGCTTTTAGTCACATCTATTTTATACCACTATAATAACCATGCTTTTTGTAAAACAACTGCTTTTTGAATGAAATCATACTTACTAAGATCTAGAAACAGCCCAAATCTTATAAAATAATGAAAGGCTGATCTGACTTCTTGCCAAGCAGCTTGGTCTAATGTTGTGGGCTCATTACTCAGCTGAAGTATTGCTCTTCATTTCGTACTAGTCATTTATCTTTCTTGTACCTCAGTCCTTTTTTCAGAAAGGTCTAATAAAGATGCTTGTTTATAAAAGGTACTCTTGTACTTTGGGTGAAGTATTCCCCAAATGCTGTATGATGTAAGTACAAGGAAAACAGAATCTTGTAACACTTTAAAATCTGCTCCATGGGATTGCATTGTCTTATGGTTGGGATTGTATTCAGCCCTGAGAATGCTATCTGCTCCTTGACAGTAAAGTCTGGCAATTTTCTTAAAATTTGGCGACTGCTTTACAAGATTAACAAAACTAATCTCAAATCATATAGTGCCCATCTGATGAATATTTTTGAAATATTTACGTATGGGAAATATCACCATTTGTTCTTATATTCCCACTTAATTAGGCCAAACGTTGAAACAAATGTAAATTACTTAGGTTTTCCATTAGAAGCAGCAGTCAGGGTGATAGGTAAAGTCCACAGAATATTACGCACAAAGAGGGCTTCATGAGGTCAGGAAATAGAAAAAAAAATGACTAATATGCTACTTCACTTTTTTCTCTTTTGTCATCGTTTCCTAAATTCAAAATTCTAAATTTAAAATAAATGTTTTAAAAGGGACTGCTCTGAAATAAGAATAGCATATTTTTAATGGCTTCCAGATCCTAATCCATATTTAATATATGTATATAGTATGTGAAAAGAAATTAATTTTCTTTAGCACTTCATAGGTTAAAATATATTGTTATTTTAAATAACAATATATGTACAAATATATATTATTTTATTCTACTCCAGTCTCTATTTGAAAGTGAATCTTTCATGTCCTCTTGCTTTTTTTTCTGACTCCTGGAATATTTTTCTTTACTACTTTATAGAAACATGACCATCTAAACTATCTTGTTTTCTTGGTACAGAACAGAAAATGTGGATGTGATGAAACCTGTTGGCTTCAGTGGTGTGTGTGTGTGTGTGTGTGTGTGTGTGTGTGTATTTTCTAAAATTCATTTACTTATTAATTTTTAGAAGTAGTTTCTGATGTTTGAGACAGAAGAATACCGCTAGGGATATGTTAATGTAATTTGAGCTACTATAGAACAAAAGCTTGTAAGCTGAAAAATCATTTGAAATAAATAATTCTCAGTAGTGAATTACATTTTTTTAAAAATCATCATCACTTTTCTAGAAACCATTTTCCAGTTGTTTTTTTCTGGAGGTGCAATTGAGCTGATGCAACACTTGCAATAAATGACCAAAAGGAAAAATGAGAGTTGGAAGGAGAATGTACGAGAAGGCTGTTGGAGCACTTGAATCTGCACATCCTTTCCCCTGCAGCTTCCTGGATCCTCTGATTGCCACCAAGTCCTCTCTATCCCTCTTCAAACAGTACCTTTTTTCCTAATCATTTCTCAATCTCATTGAGAATATTCTCACCGCTTCACAGCTGGAACACTACAAGAGCCTTAAAACAGCTTTTCTCAATTAAGCTTTGTCTTGTTTAACTCAATAGCTTGAATTCCTCAAATGGTTGTGTCCAGATGTTCTCTTCAGCGCCTCGAAAAGCTGGTGTGGGGTCCTGAGTGAGGACACAAGCCCCGACCGGGCTTTGAGTCCTAGTTCCACTTGTTATTACTCTGTGACTTTGGTAAGATGCTTAGCTCTGAGTCTCAGTTTCCTCAAATTTTTAAAACACAGTGAATAAATGCCCACCTTACAAAGTTGTGGCAAGTACTACATGAAATATGTCAAATGGTCAGCATAGTGGTACATAGTGACAGCTATTAGTACCCTGGTCACATTTAGTTTTAGCTTTTCTGCCTGTCTTCACCTGCACATTGTCCTTCAACACAAGATGACTGTTTGATGATTTCCTCATGTTTTCCTGAGTACCTATCCGGACCTGTCCCCATGTTCAAATTCTATGTATCCTTGAAACTTTCAGCTCAAGTCTAATAAAATCTTTCCATTCTACTCAGCAATGACTTCCTTTCCTCTAATTTTTTAATGGGTAAGTTCATGTTTAATGTTTACAAAAGTATCTTGATAATGTCACTCCTGCTCTCAGAGCTGAGGGACTGTATATATTTTGCAAGTCAAAAGGGAAACAATTATTTAACTTCTGGTTATAAGCATCTACAGCTCCTTCCAGCTGACTTAGTGCAGAGGATAAGCCAGTTCTTGACTGATTTTGGAACTGCTAACTGGGAAATCAGCTTCTTTCACTTCCTGAAGAAGGAACAAAGCGGTTTAAAAGTACGTCATTCTTATTGGTGAATAAAAGGATTAGAGCTCTATGCTTTCAAGTTAAAGGAATCTTTCCTACATTCCTTATGGGAATGAAAGCATAAAAGTTCTTATAGCAGGGCATTGGAAAGAAAAGTAGACAGATGCTGTGTTTATTTTCTTTTTTTCTTCTGAGTTTTTATTCTTCATTATATTAAAAAATGGAGAAACCAAGAAAGAAAAAACAGAAGACTTTTTCTTTCTTTCTTTCTTTTTTACTAACAAGTATGAAGAATAGTTATTTATTGGGATGTAAGTAAATGGGGTAATCTTTGATTGAAAAGTTAGGCAGATCTTTTTTCATCAAATATTCATTGAATGCTTACTTTATGCTGGCAGGAAGGTAGCCACTAGAGTTGTAGAGATGTACATGTGAACTCAAAGGCCTTGCTGACATGAGGCAGGACCCAAGAAATAAATTGTAAGACTTATGAAGACAGAGGTAGAGGAAAAGATGTCATGTGCTTTTTCTGAATCCAGACAGCAATCAGACAAGGAAAAGAAAAGAGGAGCCTTCAAATTGGTAAAGGAAAGTAAAACTGTCACTCTTTGCAGATGACATAGAATTATATATAGAAGACCCTAATGATTCCACCAAAAAAACTATTAGAATTAATAAATGCATTCAGAGGATACAAAATAAATGCCCAAAAATATTTTGCATTTCTATACATGAATAATGAACTAGCAAAAAAAATTAAGAAAACAATTCTATTTACAACTGGATCAAAAAGAGTAAAATACCTAGGAATGAACTTAACCAAGGAGGTAAAAGACCTATACTCTGAAAACTATAAGACATCGTTGAAAGAAATCGAAGATCGAATATGGCACAAATGGAATGATACACCACAAACATGGATTGAAAAGTTAATATTGTTAAAATGTTCATACTCCCCAAACAGTGTATAGATTTGAGGTAATCTCTATCAAACTGCCAGGGGCATTTTTCACAGAACAAATAAGACTTGTAAGGAATCACAGAAGACCCCAAATAGCCAAACCAATCTTGAGAAAAGAGAACAAGGCTGGAGGTATCACACGCCCACATCTCAAACTCTACTGTAGGCCCTTAGTGATCAAAACAGTGTGGTGCTGGGCTCGTATGGTCAATTAATCTACAATGAAGGGGAAAAACATAGACAATGGAATATACAATCTTTCTTTTTTAGTCAGTAGAAAAGTTTTATTTCTTTTAAGGACAAACACTTAAACCACATCCAAGGCCTTAACTTATAGACGCGAACCGAAGTAGCCATTTCAAGCATTAGCTATTGAGGTACAACACATACATTGGGGGAAATGCTTCGCCATCTGAAGCTTATGCCAAACTGCTGGATCAACCGCTGAGCTCTGCTAGAGCTTGGATGTGGCTGGAGGAAGAGCATATCTGCAGAACCGAAGAACAACTATGTTCCCCAAGTACGGAAGCACTTGGACTGCATTTGGGGGGGGTAGGTTTCACATAGAAGGGAAGGGAGGGAAGGCTGCATTTTCCCCCCTCCGCTGGGCAATAAATTGTGCTGGGAAAATTGAACGGTACATGCATAACAATGACTTGACCATTTTCTCATACCATGAACAAAAAGAAACTCAAAATGGCTTAAAAACTTAAATGTAAGACCTGAAACCATAAAAATCCCAAAAACAAACAAACAAACAAACAAACATAGGCAGTAAACTCTTGGACATGAGTCTTAGCACTTTTTTGGGGGGGTCTGTCTCCTCAAGCAAGGGCAACAAAAGTAAAAATAAATAATTGGAGCTACATTAAACTGAAAAGATTTTGCAGTGAAGGAAACTACCAACAAAACAAAAAGACAATCTACTAAATGGGAAAAGATATTTGCTAATGATGTATCTGATAAGGGTAGTTACTACTAAAAATATGTAAAGAACCCATACAACTCAACACCAAATAGTTTGATTACAAAATGGGCAGAGGACCTGAAAGAACTTTTTTTTTTTTTTTTTAAAGAAGACATACAGATGACCAACAGACAAGAAAAGGTTCTCAACATCATTCATCTTCAGGAAAACGCAAACCGAAACCACAATGAAATACTACCTCACACCTGTCAGAGAGGCTAGTATCAAAATGTCAATAAATAACAAATGCAGGTGAGGATGTGGAGAAAAGGGAATTCTCGTGCACTGTTGGTGGGAATGTAAACTAGTGCAGCCACTATGGAAAACAGTATGGAGGATCCTCAAAATGCTAAAAATAGAAATATTTTTACAACCTAGTATTTCCACTTCTGGATATTTAACCAAAGAAACCAAAACCATTAATTCAAAAAGATACATGCACCCCTATGTTCATCACAGCATTATTTAAAATGGCCAAGATGTGGAAGCAACCTAAGTATATACTGACAGATGAATAGATGAAGATGAGGCATTTATATAATGGGATATTACTCAGAAGAATGAAATCTTGCCGTTTGCGACAACATGGATAGACCTAGAGGTTATTAATCAAAGTGAAGTAAGTCGGCAGAGAAAGACAAATGCCATATGCTTTCCCTTATATGTAGAATCTAAAAAAAAAAAAAAACAAAATAAACAATACAAAACAGAAACAGATTTATAAGTACCAGGAATTGGTGATTGCTAGAGGGTAGGTGGGTGGAGTGATGGGAGAAACAGGTAAAGGGGATGAAAAGGTACAATCTTTCATATATAAAATAAGTCATGGGAATGTAAAGACGTGTAATAGCATAAGGAGTATAGTCAATAATATTATAATAACTGTATGGCGAGAGAAAATAATTATACTTACTGTGGTAAGCATTTTATAATATAAATAAACACTGAATCATTATTAACACATCTGAAAAAAATAATATTGTATGTCAATTAAACTATACCTCAATTAAAAAATATGCCTGCCTGGCTCATCCAGGTTATTCTGGAAATTAGGGCCTTAGGAAAACAAGAGCTGGGAGCACCTCTTGGGACTCTATTCCATGACTCTGAGATCATCGCCTGAGACAAAGGTAGATGCTCAACCAGCTGAGCCATCTAGGCACCCAATACAGTCTGATTCATATGATTCTTATATGTTTTTAAAAGAAAGTTGAGGGAAAACAGGGTGCATGATGATGAGAAAACTGGACATGGAATTAGGACTCTTGAAATTTTTCCACTTTTATTGCTTTTTGTGATTCCAAGTAATTTACCCATTTTGGACTAGTTCCATCCTTGATAATAAAGGAAGTACTGATCATTACCTTTGTGAAAATTCTGAAAATCTGTGACTAAATTGAAATACTATTTATGCACCTGTACCAATATCATGAATCCAACAAAATTATTCTTTATTCAGTTAGAAATACATCCTTGTTTTTGTGACTAGGTGGTTCATTCTTGAAGTTTAGGGACAGAAGCCAACAGGCAAAAAGGGGCTTTTTTTTATTGATGAGGTATAAAATTAAACTCATGAATTAATTATTCCTTAATATCCACTAAGACTTAAGAACAGAGATGAGATCATATCAAATGCCCAATAAATATTTTTTATCACATTTTTAGTTTTATGAATAGTGAAGATTCTAAAATTAACATGAGTTTATTTTATTAAAAGCATGATATCACTGAAAAATTCAGCTCTCTTCTACTCTTAAATGTTTTTAATATAACAACTTTTGACTAAACAATTTTTATATGTAAAGAACTCTTACAAGACAAGGGCCACATAAACATTTGATGAATCATGCTGGAGAATTCACTGTTTGTTTGTTTTTTTTTTTAAAGATTTTATTTATTTATTGACAGAGAGAAACACAGCTAGAGAGGGAACACAAGCAGGGGGAGTGAGAGAGGGAGAAGCAGGCTTTCTGCTGAGCAAGAAGCCCGATGCAGGGCTTGATCCCAGGTCTCCGGGATCATGACCTGAGCTGAAGGCAATCGCTCAACCCACTGAGCCACCCAGGTGCCCCAAGAATTCACTGTTAAACCTTACTCACCATGCTAGAACTCTGACCTATTGATGAGGTTGTAGAAATACTTTAACTTCTGCCACCAAGTTATCTAGTATTTAGGCAGACCAAGGAAACAAAATTCCTCTATCTAATCTATGATTACATATATTGTAGCACTTACTGATCTTTAGAAGTCATTGCTGTGTGTACAAGTGTAAAAGTGAATATATCCCTACAGCCCATGTTTCTGATGCCTAACTTAATGCTTGCCAAACTCAGACCATCTCCTCAGTGTATACATTTATAGTATAATAGTTGTGCACTAATATGCAAGTGTGTAATAAGCAAATGTACAACATTTCATATGATTGCTTTGGAGTATCATTAAAATACATAAGCATACAAGATATTGGGTAGATAGTGCATACATGTAGCTATTATATCAGCATATAATATTTATTTTATGTATTAATATTTATTGCATATTTAAGTACTTTAATGTCTTGTAAGGTGTGGTATAGATATATAGTCACCTGAGAAACAATTACTGATTACTACATAAAAATCACCCTGGGGGGCACCTGGGTGACTCATTTGGTTAGGTAGTTAACTCTTCATTTTGGCTCAGGTCATGATCTCAGGATCATGAGATTGAGCACCACATCAGGCTCCGTGCTCAGCACAGAGTCTGCTTGAGATTCTCTCTCTCCCTCTGCCACTCCCCCTGTTCCTGCTCTCTCTCTCTTTCTAAATAAGTAAATACATAAAATCTTTAATTAAAAAAATTACCCTGAATACTTACATTTTCATTGAAAGAAATTATAGTAGCAATTAGTGATCTAGTGTAATCAAGGGCCTAGGATAAGTTGATACATTAAAGTTACTTATAATAATTTCTAAGGTGTACTATAATGATTAAATTTTATGGTCTATATAATTTTTAAAAATTAGTTAATAAAAAGAGACCTCTTTTCCCTAATGGCCAGAGCATAGGAAAATGAAAGCAGATATATTCTGAATTCAGGAAGAGTCTGGGTAATAGATGACTGCAGCACATGTGTGTAATAAGATGAATTGTATATCAACAATTTCCAGATCATGTTTCTTTCCTGGATCTCTCTTCTTCCAGATGTCCAGGGAACCAGGATACAGATGTCATTATTAAGGAACTCCACAGAAAGGACAATTTAAATTGTTTATATCCATAAAGCAAATCAAAGGGAAAAATAATGCTCAGTTCTTTATATTATTTTTCATCAGTTCACTGGAGTGGACTTACTCAGAATTAAAATCTCACTTAGATAAAGCACCACAGGGATGATAAGAAATGCAACGCTTCATGTGATTTATTAAACATTTCTTTAATTGCTATTATGTCTGCATATTGATTTTATTGGTTTCTTCTTTTGCATGTAAGATCTAGAAATCAGGTCTGGAAACAAAAAATCTGTAGTGAAGGAAAACCTAATTAACTTAACTAAGGAATAAATAATCCTTCTTTCAACAACATGGTTCATGTTCAGTATCTGTTAGACTTTTCTGCTGGTCTTTCTCCATGAACCTTGGCTTCTCCTTCATTCTATTATGCTTTCTATCCTCACTTCTAGGTTAATGAAAACAATGGTGTGCCTCTTTGCATAGAAATATCTCCTCTGTCTGTTCCTTCCTCCTCATTCCCCATTGCCCAGTTCTGAACTTGGCATTCCTTATCTCATGTTTCCAGGTTTGCTCAAATCTTTGCCAATCTAAATCCATCCTTCATCTCAAAGCTAGATTAAGCCTCTCTTCAATACTGTCTTCTTCATTTTACTCCTGGGCTCCAGAATTGACAATAAGTTCTCACAGTTGTTTGTGGCTTACAATATGACTCCCAAACTTCAAATTTCCTTTCAAATTAACTTGCTACCCTTGTTGTTCTTCAACATATTCTGCTTTTTCCTAATTTCATCCTGTTGCCTTCATCATTTCTCCAAGAATTATCTATTTTCTCCTTTCAGCCTAACTATTCTCTACTCATCCTTCAAGGTCAAATTCAGGGCTTACCTTCTCTGGAGAGCTTTCATCCATGTTTCCTTTGATTAACTCTTTATTCAAAATGGTATTCAATTCTTTCAATATCTCAACTATATAATTTAATGCAATATAAATAATTCATAGTGATATTGCATATATATAAATGTCAGCAAATATTTATAGAAATGTCTGTATTGTTCATTGTTTCATGTGCGTGGGCCATGTATCTCCAAGTAGACCGCAGGTATCTTCCAGGTAAATTACCTCCAGGTAAATTTTCTATGACATAACTGATTTTCCAGTTTGTTCTGCTTAGAATCTACTCATCAATAAGTGTGTTTTGAAGGATTAATTATTGCTTATACCTTAATACTTACTTCCCAATTTATGCATATTTCATTTTTGTCATTTTTAGATTTTTAAATTTTTATTTACTTTTTAAATATTTGATTTATTTATTTGTCAGAGAGAGAGAGAGAGAAAGAGAGAGAGAGAGAAAGCATAAGCAGAGGGAGTGGCAGGCAGAGGCAGAGGGCTCCCCACTCATCAAGGAATCTGATGCAGTACTAGATCCCAGGACCCTGGGATCATGACCTGAGCTGAAGGCAGATGCTTAACTAACTGAGCCACCCAGTAGTCCCTATTTTTGTCAGTTTTAGAGTTTTTTGGAACTGCAAGGGACCACTGGTAGATTGTAATATCGTTCACAATTATTTGCTCCCTTCTTCCCTTTATGTGCAGTACAGTTCCTCACCCTATCGATTTGGGCTTGACCATGAGACTCTTTTTCGTTAGTGGTTTATGGGCAGATGTGACCCTGCATCACATCCATGCAAGAAGCACAAGGAACACTGCAGGTTTCTGGCAGCCCCTGGGGCAACTTCTCCCTGCCATCGAAACAGCTGGTCTCAGATATGGCTGCTTTTTCAGCCTGGCCCTGGAATGAGAAGCGGCCCAGGAAGACCTGCAGGCGACCAGCTGCTTGCCTGCCGCACACCTTCGCCAAATCACAGCCCTATGTTTCACGAATGCAAAAAAGTCACTGATGCATTGGGGTTATTTGGTCCGCAGAAAGGCCAACTAACTTCAGACCTTGGGGTTAATCTAACTTCCGCTTTTGTAGATAAGGAGAGAGGCCTAGATTTTTTTGTTAGCTCACAGAAGAGTTTTAAATAAATTCCAGTCTACTTAGTGTTTTTGCTTTTTGTTTTTGTTTTATTTAACACAAAATACCTGGATTTTTGCTGTCTTAAAAATTGGAGGAATGCAACTCAAGGAGTTTGAAATTTATGGTCTTACTATCACCTGGTACTACCTTCTTGGTCTGGCATTGACTTTTGAAAATAGAAAAATATCTAGAAAACAAACAACACACACTATCATTGTCAAATGAAATGTATTCCTACCTGAAAGATACTGCTCTCCCATAGGCCCACACTTGTTCGGTAGGAGAAAAAATGAAATGCAGTGATCCTTGGGAGTGCCTCGTAGGCCCAAGTCTTTCATATATGTTGTTCATCTAAAGTGTACATTTCAAACCCTCTTCTCTTAAAAAACTTATATATGAAAATTCTAATTTGAGGAAGGATGTAATTTTTTTCTTTCTTTCTTTTTTTTTTAAGATTTTATTTATTTATTTGACAGAGAGAAACACAGCTAGAGAGGGAACACAAGCAGGGGGAGTGAAAGAGGGAGAAGCAGGCTTCCCGCTGAGCAAAAAGCCGGATATGGGGCTTGATCCTGGGACTCTGGGATCATGACATGAGCCGAAGGCAGACACCTAATGGTGCCCCTGAAGGATGTAATTTCTTTCTTTCTTTCTTTTTAAAGATTTTATTTATTTGACAGAGAGAAACACAGCGAGAGAGGGAACACAAGCAGGGGGAGAGAGGGAGGAGCAGGCTTCCTGCGAGCAGGGAGCCCGATGTGGGACTCGATCCCAGGGCTCCAGGATCATGACCTGATCCGAAGGCAGTCACTTAACCAACTGAGCCACCCAGGCGCCCCAGGATGTAATTTCTTAATAAACCATCCCCTTAATTCCATGACAAAGTCTCATGTACTTTGCCACCACATGAGGGACTCTAAAATTCTCCATCCTTTTTCTTTGCAAAATTTAGTTGGAAACATTCTTATCATTATGTGCCTCAGTACATCAGAACTTTGACGTGTCCTGAAGTTTATTTTATGCTTTGGTGCTCTCAAAATGTACTAATTTTTCTAACTATGATATTTAAAATTCAGAGTAAGCTGCTAATTAAGTTGTAACGAAATTATTAACATACTACTTCCTTTTTATATCAATTTTTAAAGAGTAAAACCAATTCTATGCAGCAATATTTTCCCTTTTTACGGAAAAATAATATTTCAATACATGCTTTAGTAACTGAATGTCTTATTAAATAACATTTATAACTACCTTCTATTGTTGTTGTTTATATGTTTTTCCAAACAAAGAAAATAAAATACAATAAAATTACATGCATAACCAAGTGGATTTTCTTTTTCTGTTTTCTGTTTCTCCTTATTTGGAGCTTACACAAATCTTACCTTTGTGAAAAAACATCCCTATAAGGACTGCCATGTTGCAGTGCGATTCCATAGCCCCGATCAGCAACCGTGTTCCCGATGGTGTAAAACGAACAGTCTGGGTCATTGATAGCCACATATTCCAACACAGCTGCATCCCATACAAAAGCATAATTTCCATATTTTACCTATGAAAATATAAAGAGCAAAAGAAGAAAATAGGATTTAAGTTTGGAATTTGTGTTATACAGTTAGGGTAAAACATATCATTAGAATTGTGTATATGTGATTGGATAAAACATCATAGGACCTATCTTTTAAAATACCTATTCTCAATGAGAATTTGGCCTTTGGTTAATTTACAGCTCTGTTCTCCTGGAAATGTGATAAAGTTAGAATGTTAAGTATGTTTCCAGGCAACATAGTTTATAGGAAAATGACCCTTGAGTGGTAAATGTCACTTGGGCTGGGAGAACAATAAATGTATGGAAAGAAGCCATGTCTTTGAGCTTCTCTGAGTGCAGTTATTCTTGTAATTGGACTTCTCTTTTTGGGGACCTGGAAGTTACATTTTTGAAGAGATACTGGCTCCTTTAGGTTAATAGGCTTCTAAGTTAGATAGGCTTTTGTACCTACCCAGTATAGGTATGATTTCCTTACATGTGACCTATGTTTCAAAAGAATGTTGGAAGTCCAAGTTACACTGAAGAAAAGTAAGCAACACTACCCTGCTGGCAAGATACATTTCTTAACTTCTGTTATTCTAAGATAACCTGTTATCAAGTGTGGTCTATGGCAATTTGGCAGCTGGATATAGATAAAATCCCTTTTCATTGCAATGAGCATTGCAATGAGGAACAAATAATTATACAATCATCTCTATTATTATTTAGGGAACATAACTTTATTCTAAGTTGTTTACCTTGTAATGATTACCTTTTATTTATTAAGTGTGACTTTTTCCCCCTAAACTACAAATGTATCAAAGTTAAAAAGCAAGCTTAAAAAATTAATTTTAAAAATATCATATAGGGAAGCCTAGGTGGCTCAGTTGGTTTAGCCCCCAATTCTTTTTCTTTTTAAATTTTTTTTTTTGAAGATTTTATTTATTTATTTGACAGAGAGAAACACAACTAGAGAGGGAACACAAGCAGGGGGAGTGAGAGAGGGAGAAGCAGGTCTCCCGCCAAGCAGGGAGCCAGACGCTGGGCTTGATCCCAGGTCTCCGGGATCATGACCTGAGTTGAAGGCAGTGGCTTAGCCAACTGAGCCACCCAGGCGCCCCTAGCTCCCAATTCTTTAGCTAGTTTGTGTGTTTGTTTATTTATTTACTTGAGGGGAAAGTAAGTTCCTGGTAAATCTAATAAAGAGAAAGAGAAAAATTTCTCTTCAGAGAATTTATTGTTTGTGTATAGCAATGCTACTGATTTTTGTATGCTGATTTTGTATTCTGCAACTTTACTGAGTTCATTTATTAGTTCTAACAGGTTTTTTTTGTTTTTTTAGTCTTTAAGATTTTTCTATACATATGATTTTATCATCTGCAAATAGAGATAATCTGACTTCTTCCTTTCCTGATTTGTATATTTTAATTTCTTTTTCTTGTCTAATTGCTCTGGCTGGGACTTCCAGTACTTTGTTGAATGGAAGTGGTGAGAATGGGCATCTTTGCCGTGTACCCTTATAGTACCAGAATCAACTCCTTAGGGGATAGGCTGCTTGCAGGAATGCAGACAGGACAACATTTGGTCAACCAAGCACTGAGATATAGCTCTGTCTCTTAAAAGCATTTTTTTTTTTTTTTTTAATAAGAGAGAGAGAAAGGGGGAGGGGAGGAGTAGAAGCTGAGGGAGAGAGAGAATCTTAAGCAGGTTCCATGCCCAGTGTGGAGCCCAATGTGGGGCTTGATTTCAAGACCCTGAGATCATGACCTGAGCTGAAATAAAGAGTCAGACGATTAAGTGACTGGCCACCCAGGTACGCCTCTTGAAAGCATTCTTATTCAGTCTTAGGTTCTGTCAGGATTTCACAACTAGGATCCCGAAGTTCTCACAAAGGTATTTTGTTCATGGATGGTGGCCAAATTTTTGTTTCTGTGAGAGGACCTCATATTTCCTCATGCTGCTGATACTACTTCTTCTATCTGTATTTATATGTAAAATTTTTATCCACATGTATGCCTCATGTATACATGGATGATATCCTGGGAAAAAATGAGTAACTCCAAGAAGTGGCTTTAGAATTCAGGATTAAAAGCCATCTAGTTTGAAAAATTAAGCGGGGTGGGGGAGAGTAGGCCTCTTAGGGGAGAGTAAATCATATTTATGAAAGATGAATGGCCTTTGGTAGAATACATTGGAGTTGTGATAGTTTGTGACAAAGTTTGTCTGGATGTGGTGCTCACTTCTAGTCTCTTCTCCTGTGATGAAGGTCATTCTCTGTTGATGAAACTGCCAGGGAGGAGACTTATGACACTTGTGTTCCTTTTAGAGGATTTATCTTTAGGTAAATAAAGGTTGTTTAGAGAAAGCCTCTCCCTGTATTTGATGTTTTTCAAGTGCTTATAGCTCAAGATCATCAATATACCAAAGTAGCATATTTTGGGGTGGCATAGTCTATCACCCTTAATCACCAGCTTTCCTTTACTTTTAGCCTCCTGGGTCTAAACCAATAATAACAGAGAGATAGCAGGGACCCTGAAGCTTCCTCTAAAAACCTACTTTGATTTTTGCTATCTGGCCTCTGGATCCCCTTGGACTTCTTTATAATGCTCAAGGGACCTTCCCAGTTGGGGACATATTGCTTTGATAGAAAAGTGTTCTAGCATTGCTATTACTGCTTTGTGAACCGTAAAGCTCTATTTAAATGTATATTAACATCATCATTGCCATTATGTACATGTTTCTAATAATTCTAATGTTACAAAGCATTATGAATCCATTTTTAAAAGGCGAACCATTAAAAGAATATGATTATAGCCTATAGCGATATCAATGGAATGTTGCATAATAACCCAAACTACTCTAGCTTTTAAAAAATCCCTGTTTTTTTTTTTTTTTCTCAACAACTAAAATATACAATCATTGTCTTTTGGATAGTTTTTAACTATTAGGTTAAAACTATCTAGAAAATATTCATCAACAAAACCTAAAGTCACTTTCCAACAGAATAACAATTGAAGGTTTGGAATTTTCAATCTGTCTGACTGGGTGATGGATATTACTTAAAAATTACAACTACTCTTTTCTCTTGAAGTTATGTTTGGATAAGCAGTTACATTGTGGTCCACTGATTTATTAACAGTGGATTCCATGCCAACTGAGTGCTTCATAGCAGGCTAAAGAGAGGGCAAAAGTGCATCTGGAAGCTTTATGCCATCATCTTCCAGGCCCCATTATGAGAAAGAGAAAAAAATCCAAAATGGCATCTACCTCTAATATTACTAATCTCTAGTTCCTAAAATAGAGATACCAGAATGCTGTGGTGATTAATGGACAATGGTAGCTGCTAATTCTTAACACCTGTGTCCTTATAATAGAGCTGGAATGCCAGTAGCCTTGATGGATTTCTCATTGCTGAGATAACACAGGCTTCATTTCATTTTTACAATATTACAGGAACATTTCCTTGAAATCTGTTTTACTCACAATCATTATGTGATAATTTGAAGATCCTAACGGGATCTGTAAGGAATACAAACATAAGGCTTGGGTTCCTGCCCTCAAGCTGCTTACAACTCAGTAGTGGAGATAAGTACTACTTGCTGTAATATAAAGCACCTTATGGTAAGTACCATACAAAAAGCTTAAAATGTTAAAGTGGTTTAAATAAAGGGAAACTTAGCCTCCCTAAATATTTTGTTAACTGAAATAGTTGTACAAGAAAACCCTAAATTATATTCCTTATCTTCAGTGCCTGATTAAACACAGATACTCTTTGGAAACCATTTCTTTGTTCATGCACACTCTTTTTTTTTTTTTTTTTTTTAAAGATTTTATTTATTTATTTGACAGAGAGAAACACAGCTACAGAGGGAACATGAGCAAGGGGAGTGAGAAAGGAAGAAGCAGGTTTCCCAGGGAGGAGAAAGCCCGATGTGGGACTTGATCCCAGGACTGTGGGATCATGAGCTGAGCCGAAGGCAGATGCTTAACGACCGAGCCACCCAGGCACCACTCATGCACACTCTTTTAACCTTCTAGTTTTCAGCATTTTTCCAATGTCAGGTGAAGAACCATAAACATTCAATGTTATTTTTTTAAATATTTGCATTTCTTGCCAAGTAAGTGAAGGATGGGAAAATGTATTTTAAAAACTTACACCTGTGCTCCTCACCATGTTATGGATTATGTCATATTTCCTTTCCTCTGTGGAATCCTCTTGTCCTGAATACTCCTGTTCTGATACCTCTATCATGACTTAATGCTAAACACACTTTCTTTTCAATTCTTTAGGCAGCCATTCTCTGAAAAAGTTGCAGAAGCCTACACCACAAACAAATAGACTTTCATTACCTGTTATCCCAAGGACTTAGGTTTTAATTGGGATGCCATATTCTTTCTCACACAAATCTTTAGCAAATTCCTTAAAAGCTCACTTCAAAATATATAGCTACAGAGATACATCAATGATAACCCCCCTTTTTTTTTAACTAAAAAAAACCCCCAAAAACAGTGGGACTATTATGGAAAGATGATAGTTAAACTGAAGGGTAAAATGAAATATCCCTTCACCGAAGACAGAATATTCTGCCTCTGTCCTCCATTTCTTTCTCATGATAATAGCTAACATTTATAAAGCACTTTTTCCATTCTTAAAAAATGTCCTTTACACATAAGTTTATTTGTTCTTTACAACACTGTGGGGCAGCTGATATTTTGATGCCTAACTCACAGATCTGGTAATAGAATCTGTTCTAAGTCATACCAATGACTAGTGGGAGATTTGAAACTTGAGCTCAAGATCATCTTCTAGACTTTTTCTACTACACTAAAGATCAATTTCTGGGAGATACTTGCTATAGGAAGATAAAAATACGTGAGATATGATAGTCTTCGCCTTCAAGGCAACCCTATCTAGTCTGAAAAATAAGATTTATATAAATAAAAATAATGCAACATAGGCAAGAGCCAAGAAAATAATGCAACTCCTTTAAAGCTATGTGATCACACTATTAAAATAAATAAAAGTTAAGCTTTTAAAAAATAAGTTGCTTATTACTCAGCCATAAAAAAAATGAAGTCTTGCCATTTGCAATGACATGGATGGAGTTAGGGAGTATAATGCTAAATGAAATAAGTCAACCAGAGAAACACAAATACCATAGGATTTCACTCACATGTGGAATTTAAGAAACAAAACCAATGGCCCTGGGGGGAGGGGGTAAGAAGCAAACCATAAAACAGACTTTTAACTATAGAGAACAAACTGAGGGTTGTTGGAGGGGAGGTGGATGAGGGGAATGGGTTAAATGGGTGATGGGTATTAAGGAGGGCACCTGTGGTGAGCACTGGGTATGGGATGAATCACTAAATCCTACACCTGAAACTAACAATGCAGTATATGTTAACAAACTGGAATTTAAATAAAAATTGGGAAGAAAAAATAAAACATCTTTTAACTAAAAAAAAAAAAAAAATCATTGGGATGAATGAATATCTGGTTTATATGATTTTGGATCCCTGAAGCCTGATGATTTTGTGACCATTGCTATCTAATTGTTTCAGGTTTTCAGGATTAAAACCAAAGCAAAGATTTTAAAATTCAAATAAAGACTGTAGTATGGAAATTTATTATTTTTGTTCACAAAATAAAAATTGAAAGGCCTGAGAATAACATGGGAGAAATAAGCTTGCACAATAAGCTGCTAAGTTTTTCAAATTTAAACTAATGGTCAGTAGGGGATAAAGTGATTGTGAATTACAGGCACAAAGAGTTATGATTAACCCAGAATCGATCTATAGTGGTCCTTATAATTCATTGCCCACATAAGTCCTTAAGATGGGATGGCTTTAATATTTATGACATATGGTTCTAGGTGGTGGCCTTTCCCATTTTGAACAAATTAATAATTTAGTGTCATTCATCAATTCTTCTGAATTTATCTAGCAAAATCAATCATGCTCAAGTCCATACTTTAGTGCTTAAGACTGACTTTTAAAATATATATGGCTTTGTTTACTGTCACCTTAATTGTTGGCCCACCATATTTTACCTGCTATTATTTTGAAATTTGAATTTGTGCTCCAAGATAGTCATCACAGGACACAAATTTTCACAAGGAAGATATCAATGTTTTTAAAATAAATATCACTGATTCATAAAATATCTTTTTTTTAACCTAGAAAAGAAGCAGTATATCTACCTCTAAATTTTATCTTTGCCTCTCTTTTTTGACCCTATTGGAATACTAATTTTGTAATGTTTACTAAAGCATTTTGGGAATGTGGAAAACTGATCACAGCTACCTTACCCTCCACTGACAACTTGCTCTTGAAACAAATGGCTGCTAGGGTCTAGGATACAGAAGGCAAGGCCTGGACTTGTGGATAATTCTGCGTGGGGGAAAATAAAACTGGTAAATCTGTCTTTCAGGGAGGGTGAGTGCCTTAAAAACAACAACAACAGGGGCGCCTGGGTGGCTCAGTTGGTTAAGCGACTGCCTTCGGCTCAGGTCATAATCCCGGAGAGCCGGGATCGAGTCCCACATCAGGCTCCCTGCTCGGCGGGAAGCCTGCTTCTCCCTCTCTCACTCCCCCTGCTTGTGTTCCCTCTCTGGCTGTGTTTCTCTCTGTCAAATAAATAAAATCTTTAAAACAACAACAACAACAACAACAACAACAACAACAACAACAACACCAGAAACAAAAACAAAGCAGTTGAACCCCCAGGAAAGTCAATGAAGAAATTAAGTTTGGGGGAATGTTTGTTTCACAATTTGGATCTCAAATCTTTCTGCCCTCCTTCCTTAGTATTTGTTCCCATGAATATGTCTGTTCTGTTGCCTTTAAATTGGTCAGGAAGGAATCAAATAGGTTGGCAAAGGTCTCCCCTCATGGAGCCTGGGACAGACCAGAAGACTGGGAGAGCCCCAGCTTCTTCCAGTTTCCTCAGTGGAGGGATGTGTGAATCACTTTTTTACATACTACTAGCCCACAAGGAGAGAGGACATTTCAACTTCTGTAGCAAGACTGACAATCCCTAGGATGATCTAACAATCAGACTTGAGTTCCCATGAAGTGACAAAGAAGAATGACAACCCATAGAGAAGTGCCACTAGAGAGGGAAAGATGAATCAGAACAAGTAGAACATATTCTGGGAAAACAGCATTGTGGTACTAGTAAGATTCTAATTAAAAAAATAAACAGAATACTTAAGCAGATTCAGTTGTGAATCTAAAAAGATCTATGTGGCTGCCAATTGACACACCTACCTCAATTCCTGAACCATAAAATTGAACAGATCAACTGAAGGAGAAAATGCTCATATGTCCCACAGGCTCAAGTGGAAGGACTGGGATGACGACTGTCCCAGCTGGGTCGGGAGGCCCGAGTTGTAGCACTGGAAGCTCTACATCAAGGGGAACTTCCTGGGAGGAAAAAGTCTGGCAATGGGTACAGAAGGCTGTTGTTGTTGGGGTGCAAAATCCATACCATAGCATGAACAATAGGGGCTGAGAGTGACAATTTTTGTAGTAGGTGGATATGACATGGCTTATCTGCCTTCTGCAGTTGCTGTCAGTATTTCTCCCTTTGACCATATATGTTAGCAACTGTGACTTGCTATTTACAATAATCGATCATCCATTGTTGTATCATTGCAAGTGCTAAGAGATAAGTGCACCATAATCTGATTGTTAACAGCCCTTTGCCTGTAGATTGATTGTTGTTCTTGGCATCAAGATGATGCTAATTTAATTTTTAACATTGTGAATATCGAGATTGTTTTTTTCTAAGAGTTCAGATGATGGAAATGAGAATGATTATAATATGAATATCAGCATGATCCAAATATCTACAAAAAAGAAAACTAAATGACTGTGTTTTTTTATTACAGACGGAAGGACACAAATTGCTGGATTAGTGAGGTAAATAACCAAAGCAGAATACTGCATAACCTGGAAGAAAAAATTTGGAATTGAGTATGATTGAAAGGGAAATGAGAAAACATATAACGGAGACTGAATCTTATTAGCTGGGGCTGAGAGGTAGTAGTTCTAAATCTATCAAAAGCTTTTTTGTCTCCCAAAAGGCACGAATGCTCAGTTGAAGGTAGCAATGGCTAGATTAGTTTAGGCATACCACAAGGAAGAAACACACATTGTTTCCCTTGTTACATGGTCACCAGGTACCCAAAATGGCAGTTGTGAGGCTAACTAGGACATCCGACCCTAGGTGAGCCCAACAATATAAACATTTCCCAGAATTCGGAGCTGGAAAGTACCCAACAAGGTCTGGCTGATTACAAAGCAATAATAAATCATCCCACTGTGCTATCATGCATAACCAGCTACTCCACTTCTGTAAAAGAATAAGCTTACTGCTGTTGCTTTGCTATCGAATGGAGACAGGTCCATCTGGATATGTTCTGTTCCTTTGGAGACATACCTACCAGGGTTTGTTTCATTTCTTTGGAAATATGCCTACCAGGACAGGTTTCGTCTCTTTCAAAACCTGGACTGCCCTAGGGGCGGGGCCCTCGCAGAGACTGGACTCTAGCGAGTGGTCGAGTGGTCCCTGACAAGCTATAATAAACCTCTCATTGTTTAACCCTTAATGGTGTTGGTGGTGATTCACTGAGGGCACCCTATAATAGTTCAGTGCTCAGTCCTCACCGCTAGTTCTGGCCAACCTTGGGAGTTCGAGAGCCAGTGAGGATATAGGGGCCAACCTTCCCAGGTAGCTGACGTTCTTTCACTTTGGCCAGGGGGAACCTATGTAAGGCCCGGCACCCACAGCTTTGGGTGGACTCACATAGACAGATCCTGAGAGGCACCTGGTTCACCTCCGGAGGTAAGTCTGTGGCAGTGTGCACACATGTGTATGGGCCAATAGGAGGCTGGACACAGTCTTAACTCCTAGGCCTAGGGTCCCAGTGAGACATCACTGAGCCCACCGGTCTGCTGTCTGTCTCTGGGCCCACCAGTCTGATCTCTCTCCCTGAGCCCACCGGTCTGCTCTCTGTCTCTGGGCCCACCAGTCTGATCTCTCTCCCTGGGCCCACCAGTCTGTTCTCTCTCTCTGGGCCCACCAGTCTGTTCTCTCTCTCTGGGCCCACTGGTCTGTTTTATTTGTTCTGTCTTTGGGCCCACTGGTCCCTTCTCTGTCTCTAGGACCACCGGTCTGTCTCTACCTCTGGGCCCACTGGTCTCTTCTCTCTCTCTGGGCCCACCGGTCTCTTCTCTGTCTCTGGGTCCACTGGTCTCTTCTCTGTCACTGGGCCCACTGGTCTGTTCTCTGTCTCTGAGCCCACTGGTCTCTTTTATATCTTTTCTGTCTCTGTTGTTTCGTTTTCCATTGTGTGTTGTCCATACTTAGAATAATGGGACAGCAGTGTTCCAATCTTTCTACCCTAATGCCCCTGGAACTAGTCCTCTGTTATTTTAAAGATTTTCAGGATGAAACCTGGAAGTCTGGAGACTGGACCCACAAAGGGAAACTAACCACCTGTTGTTCCCTGGAATGACCAACCTTTAAGGTTGGATGGCCCCCTGAAGGGACCTTCCACCTGGAAACAAGTATAAAAGTTCAGAACATCGGGGCGCCTGGGTGGCTCAGTTGGTTAAGCGACTGCTTTTGGCTCAGGTCATGATCCTGGAGACCCGGGATCAAGCCCCACATTGGGCTCCCTGCTCAGCGGGAAGCCTGCTTCTCCCTCTCTCAGTCCCTCTACTTGTGTTCCCTCTCTAGCTGTGTTTCTCTGTCAAATAATTAAATAAAATCTTTAAAAAGAAAAAGTTCAGAACATCATCTTTGGAACTCCAGGCCACCTAGATAAGATCCCCTACATCATGGCCTGGAGGCTTCTGATTAAAGATCAGCCATCTTAGATAAAAATGGCCCTGACACGGGGCTCCTTGTCCTCTAACTCTTCCTCTATTCTTGTTTCAAAGGCAATTTCTGACAAAAGACCCCCTAGGCCTGTTCTACAGAACCCTCCAGAAGAGGCAGACATGTCCCCACCTTATCCTGCAAGCCCAAGGTGATATGATAGAGGGCCTCTTAGCCCGACCCACACATGGAGTGGTTTATCTTACCAGCCCCTGCACCTGCTGGTTCCCCAGTTAACCTGCCTGTGTGGTATTCCCTCCCCCATGAACAGCCTACAAGCCCCCCATGAACAGCCTATAAGCCCAGATTCTTCTTCTGGGGCCACAGACCCAGAGGAAAACCATTCTGACAATCCTTCCCTTGAGACAGGCTCCAACCCTGGAGGGTGGAGGCGAGAGAATGGACCCCCAACCCATGATATGTGTCCCCTTCTCCACCAGTGATATATATTATTGGAAAAACCAGAATCCTTCCTTTTCTAAAAAACCTCAGGGCTTGATCTCCATGTTGGAAACCATGTTCTTTACCCATCAGCCCACCTGGGATGACTGTCAGCAACTCCTCCAAACCCTCTTTACTTCTGAAGAAAGAGAGCGCATCTGCCAGGAGGCCAGGAAACTCATTTTAGGACCTGATGGGAGACCTGCAGAAATCGTACATCTGAAACGAGTCTTCTCCACTGAGAGGCCAACCCAGGACTCTAACACTGAGCATGGTAGGAAGTCTCTCACCACCTATGGCCAGACTCTGTTGGGGGCGTTCTCTGGGCAGCTGCAAGGTGGCCCACAAATTTATCTAAGGTAAATGAGGTTACTCAGGGCCCAGATGGATCACTTGCTGCTTTCCCGGAGTGGCTCCGGGATGCTTATCAAATCCACACAACTATAGATCTTGAAGCCCCAGAAAATCGGTGGGTCTAACTATTACCTTTGTCTCCAGTCTGCCCCAGATATTAGAAAGAAAATTACAAAGGATTGAGGGCTTTGAGGGGAAACTGTTAATGGAGTCAATAGAAGTTACACAAAAAGTTTATATCAACTGAGACAGTTCCAAAGATAGGCAGGCTAAAAATACGGCCAAAGTTATAGAGGCAGCCTTTGAATGGGAAGGGGAAAAAAAAAAAAAAAAAGGAACTCGTGACTCAGTAGGAAAGGGGAAGAGTACAAAGACAAAAAGAAAACTCTTAGAAAAAAACAAAACAAAACAGTGTGCCTAGTACAAAAAGACTGGACACTAAAAAACCAAATGCCCTAATTAAAAAGCCTAAAGTGGCACCAGTGTTCCAACTGGGGACCAACTGATAGGGTAAGGCTCTGCCACCAGCCCCCTGGAGCCCAAGTGAAATTGACTGTAGGGGGCAAGTCTATGGACTTTTTAGTAGACACTGGGGCCATATACTCAGTCCTCCAGCAAGAAAATGGCTCCCTAAATAGCAAAAGGACTTTCATTCAAGGAGCAACTGGGATGCAGCTCTGTTCCTGGACTATGAAACAAACAATAAATTTAGAAAAGGGAACTGTCACTCACTCATTCCTAGTCATACCTAAATGTCCATACTGCTTCTGGGAAGGGACCTGCTCCATAAACTCCATAAACTTTGGGTCAACATAAACTTTGAGAAAGCTTCTATTAATATAAACCTTAAAAAACCCAGCAAATCCAGCAAAATTCTCCTTACTCTTTCCCTGGGGGAAAAATACCTGATCTTAGGGCAGGAAACACAACCGTCAAATCTGAACCTCCTCTCCCAGCTGCAAGTTGAATACCCTGGCGTGTGGGCAGAAAATAATCCCCTAGGGCTGGCAAAACACCAACCGCCGATAATAGTCCAACTGAAAAGCCAGGCTGTTCCAGTCTGGGTAAAACAATACCCGATACCATTAGAAGCCCAAAAAGAAATTAAAAATCACATTAAACACCTCCAAAAGGCTGGGATCTTAGTCCCTTGTCACTCACCTTGGAACACTCCTCTACTCCTAGTCAAAAAGGCAGGGACAGGGGATTACAGGCTGGTACAGAAAATGCCTTCTTCAACATTCCTCTGGCTAAAGTAAGACAACCCTTGTTTACCTTCAGATGGACTGACCCTAAGAGGGCACAGGGTGGCCAGCTTACCTGGACACAACTCCCCCAGGTGTTCAAAAACTCCCCTACCCTGTTTGACAGGGCACACCATTGAGACCTCCAAGTCTTTTGGCATGAAAACCCTGATGTAACCCTCCTACCAAGAAAGAGGGTTACTCACAGCTGAGGGCAAGGAGATCAAAAATAAAACTGAGATCCTAGATCTCTTTGCAGCCATCTGGGCTCCAGAAAAGGTGACTATAATCCATGGCCTCGGTTATCAAAAGGGAGACTCTAAGGAAGCAGTCAATAACCGGCCGACAGATCAGGCAGCTCAAGAGGCTGCCCTCCAAGTGCCACCTGCCTGTTGATGCTCCCTCCTCTGGGGCTGCCCGAACCTCCTGTCTACTCTAAGGATGACCTCCAGACAATCCAGAACACAGAGATCTCCAAGGACCTCCATGGATGGATATGGCTCCAGGACGGTAGAGTCGTCCTTCCACAAACCCTGGGTCGACAACTTCTACAGCAACTTCATAAAGGAACTCATCTGGGAAAAAATAATAGAACTAGACCAATCAGGAAAAAAAAAATTCTTCCTCCCCCACTTATACCAACTCACCCAAAAAAATCATTCAGGGGTGTGTGGCCTGTCAGCAGACTAATAGCACGAAGGTCAGTATAACCCCCCGAGGCACCTGAGACTGTGGACTGACCCTTGGTAGACATTGGAAAATAGATTTTACAGAAATCAAGTCAGGTCAGTACAGTTATAAATACCTCCTAGTTCTGGTAGACACATTCTCAGGATGGGTAGAAGCATTTTCTACTAAAACTGAAACTGCACAGGTAACTGTCAAAAAAATTGTAAATGACATTATCCCACCATATGGACTACCCATTTCTGTGGGATATGATAATTGGCCTGCCTTTATACCTAAAATTACTGAAGGAATTGCAAAACCATTGGTGATCAATTGGAACCTGCATTGTGCATATCACCCCCAGAGATCAGTCCAGGTAGAAAGAATGAATCAGACCTTAAAAGAGACCATAACTAAATTATCCATAGAGAACAGTGAAGGGTGGGTGACACTCCTTCTCTTTGCCTTCCTTAGGGCACGATATACACCATACATAAGGAATTTAACTTCATTTGAGATTTTATTTGGCAGACCACCGCCACTGCTTCCCAAAGTAGGGCCAGAGATAATATCAGAAATCTGTAATCATAACCTGCTTCCGTCATTCTAAGCTCTTCAAAAAGTTCAAAAAGAAATAATAAAGATGGTTTGCGCAGCCATCCAAGGACCTGTTCCTGTGGACCCCCATCCCTTCCAGCCTGGCGACCAAGTGTGGATCAAGAGACATAAGGTTGAAACTTTGTGCCCCAAGTGGAAGGGCCCTCACCTGCCGATCTTTACTACCCCCACGGCAATAAAGGTTGGTTGATGGCAACCGTTCCTGGATACACCACTCGCAGGTGAAAAAGGCCACTACGTCTCCAGAAGACGGACACCAACACAGCCTAAGACACGAAAAGTTGCCAAACTCAATGCTGGACAAGATCCACTAAAGATAAGACTTGTTTGGGTCTCCTCCCCGTCACCCTTATCTTTCTAAATTGGTCCCCTGCCCTTGAGGCCTACCAGCTTCAGTCAAAGTACCAATATGCCCTGGGGAACTTCTCTTGGCAGATAAGAGACACTGTCACTGAGGCTGTACTTTCAACCCACCATAGAAAAAGACAGCCTATATTCCCATTTAATCACTGTTAAGTTCTGACCCGGGCTGCAAGTGTCAAGGTCGCAGGCCTCCCACTTACCCAAAACGCTACCCCCCCCAAATTATGTATATTAGTACACATAGTTCCCCAGGTTTATATCTACGGGGGAACTGAGGAAAGGGAGCACCTGAATCTCATTCAGCTTGGCAGAGCCAAACAAGCCATCCCAATTCTAGTGCCCCTGCTTGTTGGGCTAGGGATAGCCAGCTCCAACACTGTAGGCACCGCCTCTTTAGTAGTGGGAGATAAAAATCTCGAGGAGCGGGGCACCTGGGTGGCTCAGTTGGTTGGGCAACTGCCTTCGGCTCAGGTCATGATCCTGTCTCCGGGATCGAGTCCTGCATTGGGCTCCCTGCTCTGCAGGAGGCCTGCTTCTCCCTCTCTCACTCCCCCTGCTTGTGTTCCCTCTCTGGCTGTGTTTCTCTCTGTCAAATAAATAAAATCTTAAAAACAAAAACAAAAACAAAAAAACAAACCTCGAGGAGCTAAGCCAACAAGTAGATAAGAATCTAGGATTTTTAGAAAGTTCTATATCCGGGCTTGAACAACAAGTCAACTCTTTGGCCGAGGTTGTCTTACAAAATAGACAGGGCCTTGATTTGTTCTTCCTTAAACAAGGAGGCCTCTGTATGGCTCTGGGAAAAACTTGTTCTTTCTACACTAACCACTCTGGAATTAATAGGAACATCCTAGCTCTATTCCGAGATAATCTCAAACAAAGAAAACTACAAAGGTAGGCTCTACAACTGGTTTCAGTCTCTGTTCTCCTGGTCCCCTTGGCTCACGATTTTAATATCTGCAATAGCAGGCCCATTGCTGTTGCTATTATTAAAAATAACACTGGGACCCTGCATAGTTTGAGGCATCCTAAACTATGTCAAAGACAGAATCCATGCAGTAAAAATTATGGTACTTAATACAATCCTTTGGCCATGGAAGAGTCAATGATTTAACTCAAGGTACAACTCAAGGAGGGAATGTTAAATGGTCACTAGATACACAAAATGGTGGTTGTGAGGCTAACCAGGACATCTGACCCTAGGTGAGCTCAACAATATAAATATTTACCAGAACTTGGAGCTGGAAAGTACCCAACAAGCCCTGGCTGATTACAAAGCAATAATAAATCATCCCACTGCACTATCATGCATAACCAGCTACTCTGCTTCTGTAAAAGAATAAGCTTACTACTGTTGCTTTGCTATCGAATGGAGACATGTTCACCTGGATATGTTCTGTTCCTTCGGAGACATACACACCAGGGTTTGTTTCATTTCTTTGGAAACATGCCCACCAGGGTTTGTTTCATTCCTTTGGAAACATGCCCACCAGAGTTTGTTTCATTTCTTTGGAAACATGCCCACCAGGACAGGTTTCGTCTCTTTAAAAACCCCGACTGCCCTAGAGTCGGGGCCCTCGCAGAGACTGGACTCTAGCCAGTGTTCGCTGGCCAGCTATCATAAATCTCTCATTGTTTAACCCTTAACAGCGTTGGTGGTGATTCACTGAGTGCGCCGTATAACATCCTCATAGCTCTCTGAAATGGAGTAAAAATAGATTTTTTGATTCTGAGGTTTCTTTTTTAAAATTATTCTCATATGTATGTATGTATGTTTGTATGTATGTATTATGTTCAATTAGCCAACATATAGTATGTCATTAGTTTCATTAGTTTTTGATGTAGTGTTCAATGATCCATGAGTTGTGTATAATACCCAGTGCTCATCGCCACACATGCCCTCCTTAATACCCACCACCCATTTTACCCCATCCCCCCACTAACACTGTAGTACTCAGTTTTGTTCTTGGAGTCCATAATCTCTTATGGTTTGTCTCCTTCTCTGATATCTTCCCATTCAGCTTTCTCTCCCTTCCTCTGTGGTCCTTTTTGCTATTCTTTATGTTCCACATATGAGTAAAACCATATGATAATTGTCTTTCTTTGTTTGACTTTTTTCACTTAGCATAATCCTCTTCAGTTCTATCCATGTTGATGCAAATGGTGAGGGTTCATACTTCCTGAAGGTTGAGTAATATTCCATTGTATATATGAATCACATCTTCTTTATTCATTCATCTATTGAAGGGCATCTTGGTTCCTTCCACAGTTTGGCTATTGTGGACATTGCTACTATGAACATTGGGGTGCATGTGCCCCTTCTTTTCAGTACATCTGTATCTTTGGGGTAAATACCCAGTAGCGCAATTGCTGGGTCATAGGATAGCTCTATTCTTAACATCTTGAGGAACCTCCATACTGTTTCCAGAATGGCTGTACCAGCTTGCATTCCCACCAACAGCATAACAGGGTTCCCCTTCTCCTCCACATCCTCGCCAACACTTGTTTCCTGCCTTGTTAATTTTTGCCATTCTAACTGGTATAAGGTGGTACTCATTGTGGTTTTGATACTGAGGTTTCAAGTAGAATGTGCTGTGGTAAGCAAAAGGATAAAATTTTATTAACAATGAGTTGATCTTTTACAGTTTACAGCTGATTCTTTCAGAATTTACCTGAATGAGGTTTTCTACAATAAAATTAGGCATCCCATAAGGACAGCAACAAAAATGGTCACCCCAGGTCTTAGATATTTTGATTTAAAAAAATGTAGTGACATGAGAGACTCTTAACTATGGGAAAGAAACTGAGGGTTTCTGGAGGTGAGATGGGTGGGGGGTAACTGGATGACGGGCACATGTAGTAATGAGAACTCGAAGTTATATGCAACTGAGGAATTACTGAATTCTACATCTGAAACTAATGATGTACTATATGTTGGCCAAATAGAATTCAAATGTAGTGTCAAATAATCTTAATTTCTATGAAGATTTTAGTAAAACTGCATAGAGCGTAAAACAGAAGTTGACTGATAATTTGTCCAAACATAGAGACTTTAAATCATCTATCTGCATATTCTGCAGACATTGCAAATGTAAATTTTGTCAAATTTCATTCAATAGGTAAAATTCTTATCAAAGAAAATTAAAATATCTTATCAACAAAATATTCTCTACACCTTGTATATAACACTGCAGAAAGGGGCATGATCTGCTTATCTGGGATAGTGAAGCTTTCTTTATTTAAAATTCTGATCACTTTTTAGTTTTGTCAAAATGTGAGAAACACCTGTGAGTCTTTACTTAACAGAAATGGAAGGAGATGGTCTTCTTAGATATATGTCTACAGGATGGCTATTAATTTTTCAAATATTGGATTGCTATAAAATCACATTTTCAAAATGTGAAACAAGAAGAATATTCTCTAATTTGGAAATATATTGATGATAACAGTGAAGCAAAAGATTACAGTAAAACAGAAATTTATATATATTTGTTCCAAAACTAATGATTTTTTTTAAAGAAACCATAGAGTGCTTGGAAAAAGATGAACTGACTGCACCTGTGTTGTTTTATTTTATGTGTAGATTATGACAAAAATTCATAGGGAAAAAATGCCATGTTTTTTGAAATGAGATCACGGAATAATAATAAAAAAAGAATGTCACCAGGAAACAGAAAAGGCAGCCAAGTTAGACAGGATTTTCTCATTCTCCTTATTAAAACTGTAACTTCTGGAATTCAGCATTAATTTCACACATTCAAATTACCTCTGTGCTTTAAACTCATTTTGCTAACAGGACTTTAACTTAGGATGATGTCTTGTGTGCTTCAGAGTGTTTAAAAATGGTGGGCATCTCAGACATATTTAGTCTTTATGATATATTTATAGATGCAAAGTTTATAATTGGCAAAAATCTGGTCTTTTCAGAGCAGACTTGTAGAATCAAAGTGTATGAGAACCTAGAAATGAATTCCTACAAGTTAACACACCCACTATTGCCAATAAGTGAGTTTGTAAGTATTTTGTGCTCAAACATTTTTGTTAAGAGCATATTTAGCCTGATGTCATCACATTGGAATGATAGCAGAATCAGTATAGTATGGACAGAGTTGCAAGTCAAAGTGAACTTTATGTTTAAGTATATTTAGTTTGACTACTATGTAAAAGGATGTCCTAAAGCTTGTAAGCAATTTAAAGAAGTATCATTGGAAAGGGAGACAGAAAGGGTAAAATTATTATAGTATTATGGGACAGAAAGAAACGTGCCACTGTTATTAAATATACTTAATGTTTAATTATATGTTTAAATCTACTTATGTTTAATTAGTATTTTTGCATTTTTTCCCTTTTAAAAAGTCCTACCCTTATGGGGTCTTAAATATAGTCTTAAATTTAGTACAGATTTTAAAGGGTAAAAGTAAATGCTTTTTCAGAGGCCAAAAAGAAATCTGATTAAAATATTGTTATACTTTATTACATGTATTATATAATTAATAACACTAGTGGTATATAAATATTTATATATAAAATAGAGTATATAAGAGAGTTATTACTATTTGACAATTAACTAGTCTTATTTTTATTTAAACTATAGCATTTTTAATAAGAAATGAATAATACATAATTCCAAATAAAGACTTAATTTCATGATCCTATGTCAAAGTAGTAATACATGTATATAATTATTTATTACATATATATTACTATATGTTTTTGGTGTAGTGTAGCTATGTTCTGGGTTATTGCTCTAAAAAGTCTGTCAATATATTAAAGAATATTCTTGGCATAGTTAGCTTTCTGTGAGAAATAAAATCAAACATTTTCTTAATTCCTCTCAAAATAATTTCCAGTTGAACTAAATAGTTCAAAATAAAATAGTAAAAGCCCTGTAAGAAAAACTAGGGGAGCATATTTAATACATGTAAGGAAGGACTTTTTAACCAACATGCGAAATCCAGAAAATATATATGTAAAGCAGACATTTTTTACATAAATCATTTTAATATACACATGTATGGCAAGAATACATGTGCAAAGTGAAGACAAATAGATTTACAAAAAAAGTTGGAACACAGGGGACAAAGAATTAATATTCATAAATATACAGTGTTTCTCTAATTAAGCATCCTCTAGAGGATGCAAAAGAAAAATAGATAAAGCATCTGAAAAAGAAATTCTAAATAAAACAAATAGACATGTCCAACAGGCATATGCAAAATACCCAAACTCATTAGGCTTAGGAGAATACAAAATAAAATAACAGTAGGCTACTACTTTATATCTATTGGTCTGACAACATTTAACATATATTGCTGGTGGAGATGCATTGAAAAGTGTATTCTTACACATTTTTATTTGAAATCAGAAAATGTCATGCCTTTTTCAAAAGTAACATCTGTGCAAATTAAAAAAATATATATATAGATGACTTGGCCCAGGAATTACATTCCCAGGAATATATCCAAGACAAATAAAAATTTTAGATGAATGTACAAGGATTCTTGGTGTATCATTTATTGTGGCACCAAATTTAATAAAAAGTGGTAATCTTCATTAATCATAGAATGATGATGCATTCCTGCCATGAAACATTATGGAAACTTTAAGAGGAATATATTAAAGCAATACAAGATATCATGGAAGGATTTCTTTATTTTTCTAAGATTTTAATTATGCATTTATTTAGACAGAGAACTACTCAGCCTCTCAGCCTCAGTCTGAACATGTAAATCAAAAATTAATAAGAGATTCTGCTCCAAAGTTGACTAGTCAGTGAGCTAATAACATACAAATTGCTTAGAAAAGAGTGTGGCATGTGGTAAGTTGTATAGAGAGAGCAAGAACAAGCAGGGGATGGGACAGAGGCAGAGGGAGAGCGAGAATGTCAAGCAGACTCTGTGCTGAGCACGGAGCCCGACATGGGCCTCAATGTCATGATCTTGAGAACATGACCTGAGCCAAAATCAAGAATTGGTCGCCCAATCGAATGAGCCACCCAGGTGCCCCTCATAGAATGGTGTATATTATATACTTGCAGAATGAAAAAGAGCAAGATGCAGAAATTACTTATAATGTAATCTCATTTTCAAAATCAACAATGACCCTCTATTAGAAGCGTTCGGAGAAAAATATGGAAGATTACAACATATCCTGTTGCTTATCTGTCAAGGGTAAAAAAATATGGATGGAGGTACATAAGAAGAGAAGAATGGGAGAAAGTCATGAAAAGTAAAAGGAAACTCAATGCTTTGAAAATGACATGCATAGTTACGTTTATACTTATATGAAAATTACATACATGTGTAAATATGTAATTAAATAAGTTTGTTTTAATTAGGGTTATTGAGATCTAATTTATATATAGTCAAGTTTACCATTTTCAGGTATTCAATAAAATATACTGAACAAAAATTCTGAATATTTTTATGTTTAGAATTTTTAAATGGCATCATTAACATATACAAAAAATAATAGCTTTTGAAACCTTTGATGACTTATAAATCTGTAAGTATTAGGGTACTCGTAAATACATATACTGGTCACTCTGCTTTAATAACTAATTTATTTCTATTCATGCTGGGGGAGCCATTGACATGTACTTAACTTTAAATAATATGTTGATAAAAGATCAGAACTATATGTTAATACAAAATGATAATGGCAAAGGTTTGGAAGAAATCCACAATGCATTTACTAGAATGGCTAGGTCTTGCCAACTATCTGTCTACACTTCCCGTCCCAAACCATGCTCTCAACTGGTATATGTGTACATATTCTGAAAGTATATTAGGTAGGCAATTTACTTTTGAAACTATATTGTAAAACAAAATAAATCCTAAAATGTACATCCCAACTTTCATATAAAGTCAACTTTATCTATAGCTGGGTTCATTTTCTGTGCTTTAGCTCTAATTTCTGATGGTCATAATTTCTTAAATGGCTTATATGCTTTCTTGCCCTTGCTTCTTTTACACTCATTTTCTTTTGCTAGGAATATTTTCCTATCCACTCTTTTCTTTCAGTCTTACTCTGTCCTAACTGCTTTAACTTGTGCTAATCCTCTCAGAGTTGGGATCCATTTAGATGTCACTAATTCCTGGAAGTTCTCCTTGACTTTCAGGCTTAGGTTAGTGTCCCTCCTATAAGACCTCATTACACCTTATATGTATTCCTGTAACACTGGATTATACTTGCCTCTTCATTTTGCTCAAGACCATGTAAATGGACACTCCTGGCAGGCTGGGACAGCATCCTCTTCCAAGTCCCATTGCCTCTCCTATGCCAAGCCTAGGGTTCAATATTATCAAGAGCATGCACCTGATACATATTTCTTATTTATGTAGAATTGCTTCATTTCCTTTCTTTTGGTCACTTGAGACCACCATACTTTGAACTTCCTATTCTTTCAACAATTACTATATTCCAATTCTCCAACATTGATGAGAAGGACCAAATAAGGACAGAAAGTTGTCATGGCTCAAAACTTCTGCCATACTCAAACAGATCATAGTGCTCTCTCAAGTTAAAGGTGTATAAGTAAGGTAACATTATTACATCACACCATCTTCTGTGAAGTATATTTTAACTCCAGACTTATCAAGTATAGGTATGACTCAGACATCACTGTTCAATAGAATATTCTGAGATATTGTCAGTGTTCTGCATCTCTATCGTCCAATATGGTAGCCACACTAGCCACATATGGCCACTGAGCAACTGAACTGTGGCTAGTGTGACCAAGAAACTGAATTTTAAATTTTCTTTAATTTTAACCCAATTATATGTAAATAACTATATGGCTAGTCATATTGGCTAGTGGCTATAATAATGACACCGGTAATTAGAAGGTATTTGCTTCTATGAAGGAGTATGACCTTGCATTCTTCTGGAATCACTAGAGAAACAGTCATTTTCAGCATATAACCGTAGATGGCCTCAGATAACTCTTTCAAGTGTATGTATTATGATTCCCAAGTACAACAAAAGCACCTTGAGGGCAGAGAATTCTTTTTTTTCAGACTCACTATATAGACAATACTTAACTGAATTAGTTTTATATGAGAGTTAAGGAAAAAATTTAGTACTTGGCTATTGCTTAATACTAAAAAGGCTTGTGTAATGTCACAATCCTCCCTGAAAACGAAATAGGAAGATTTTCTTATAAAATGAAGTGGAAAATGAGTAAACTAACTCTTAGATTAGGACTTGGTGTTGGTGATATCACTCACTGCTCATGGCAGATTTTAAATTACTAAATTCAGCATTTTCACATTATTACTTTGTCATGTTGTGGAAACATGATGACATTTCAAGATGATGGTAGTTCACAGTCTATTACACATTACAGAAGAGCATTAAAAAGGAATTTATATGGTGATCAGTTGTCACAATTCAGTATCACACCAACTTCTTGGGCCAGCAGTAAGAAAAATAAAACTGTAATATAACAGGTTTGTTCATAACAATTTGGTTACACAAAAAATAGAGGGTTTTTGTTTGTTTGTTTTTTCAAAGAAGCTGGAGAGTTTTTGCATCAATTTGGATCAAATTCTATTCAGTGGCTTGATGAAAAAATTATCATCATAAAGGTTTACAGACAGGCAAACAAAGGAAGAGCACAAATTTTGGTCAGAACTGAAATAGAATCCCAGTAAGCATTTTATAAGAAACAGAATCCCAGTAAGCATTTTATAAGAAGTTTCACTGAAGCCTCAATAATACAGCCAAAACCCATGTTTTGATTGGTTCTATCTTGTACAGATTCAATTACTGTACTTTAGTGTAGACGAACTTTTGGAAACTACCAGCATATAAAAACAATTCAGCACTGGGGATTGGTGTTACAGGGATGCCTTAGCTAAAAATGGTCCTCAGTTTTTGGAGCAGTTCCCAATTTGAGAAAAGAGTAAAGAATGAAGAAAGGAAATAAGCCTAAGGAATAAGAATGAGGGAAAGATATGAAAATGGGACATGTTCTAGGACACCCACATTTATATGGTATGATAATATGATGAGAGAATGATGAGGGGAGGTTGCTGAGTCAGGAACTTCCTAGACTAGGTATATCCTCTGTTTTTAATTTTTATAATCTGGCTATGCTAGATGTAATCCAAGTTATTTAATCCAATCCAAATCATAATCATGTTATATTTAACCCAGATCCAATCCAAATACTATAGTACAACCACCTGTAACATTTTTATCGACATAAAATTTACATATCATAAAAGCACAAATCTTAAAAGGCTAATTCAGTTAAGTTTTGATTAAAAGTACACTTGTGAATCCACCATCCATCACCCTAGATGTTTTCCTTGTCATCTTTAAATAAAACATTTTAAAGATTTATTTATTTATTTTAGAGAGAAAGAGAGAATGCACATGAATGGGGGGAGGGCCAGGGGCAAAGGAGAGAAAGAATCCTCAAGCAGTCTCTCTGGTGAGTGCAGAGCCAGAAATGGGGCTCCATTGCAGGAACTCTGAGATCATGACCTGAGCTGAAACCAAGAGCCAGCCGGTGAATCCACTGAGTCTCCCAGGCACCCCTTTCTTGCCTTCTTCTAGTCAAACTTCACCACTGTTTGGATTTCTATCATCATGATAGATTAGTTTTGCCAGTTCTTGAAATTCATACAAATAAAACCAAATAGTTGTACTCTTCTGTCTCTAGCTTCTTTTCAACAATACAGTGCTTTTGAGATATATCCATATTGGTTTGTGATCAAAAGTTCTTTCATTGGTTATTTCCTGTAGTATTGTGGCCTGACTAGATCATAATTTGTTTTCTTAGTCCTCTGTTGTTGGATATTTGGAGTTCCTGCTTGGAGCTATTACAATAAATCTGCTGTAAAAATGATTGTATGTCTTTTATGGATGACAGTTTTCACCTCTCCTGGGTAAATACCTAGGATTGGAACTGCTGGGTGATGGCCTAGGTATATGTTTAGTTTAGTAAGAACTTGCTGAATAGATTTTCAAAGTGGTCTCTGCATAATTTACAATCCAATATCTGCAAGTTAATTTGCTTTGCATTCTTACCAGTATTTGGTGGTGTTAGTCTTTTTAATTGTAGCTATCCTAGTGCATGTGATGTAAATTATTGTGGCTTTCATTTACATTTTCTGGAAGACTAACAATGTTAATTAAACATATTTCATGTGTTTATTGGAAATGTGCCTATCTTCTTTTGTGAAATGACTGTTCCAGTCTTTTGCTAATGTTTATTGTATTGTCTTTTTACTATTGATTTTAGGAGGTTTTCATATATTGAGATACAAGGTCAGATATTTCTGTATGGTTTGCCTTTGCCTTTTCTTAATGTTGTCTTTGACAATTAGGAATATTTTTTATCTTGATTTTATCAAAATAAAATCCAACATAACAACCCCGTTCTTTGTTTAAGGAAATTGTATTTTATCCTGAGACATAGTATTAATCCTGCAAAGTTTCTCTGGGATTTAAATGGAACACCAGATGCAGTTACCCAGCCCTGCTAATTTGGCAGGGCGTAAACTCCAAGCTTTGTCTACTCTGTAGTGTATCGCAGCTACTTTATGATGAGCGTTTTTGTTCTTTTACCTCTAGCTTTCTACTTTTCTTGGTTTCTCCCTGTGTATACACAGTCCAGGGTCAACCAAGTGTTGGAGGGCAGTTTGTTTCGTATGTAGATTTTGTGGTTCTTCCTTCTGTGGCTCTCTTCTCTCTGGGATTCCCTCTTAATTTTCAGGTATCTTGGCAGGCCTGAACTCCATCTTATGACGCTGCAAGCCTATAAAACTGAAACTAGCTGCCTTGGAAGTGTACTCAGGGAGCAAGCTATATAAATGTGAATCTCTTCTTGTTCAGTTGCCTTCTTTCAAAGGTTATATTCTTTACAGTTTGTGCTAGCTTTTGTGAGAGGGTTAATCTGACACTAGATACTTAGCCAATACTGGAATTAGAGTATAACTTTCTTTTTTACGTCTATAATCACATTGTTTCCCAGCAGATCGATGGAAGCAAATGGAAGCCATACTTTTAGGATTATTTTATCACAACCTTAAGTGATGCATTTGGAAGTGAAATTTACTTAGGAGAAAATTACATGGTGTTTCAATGATGATAAAATTAGTTTCATGAGACTTATGTAATCATCTAAAAGCTTTTTCACTTAAAGAAATGCCTGCAATTTACTTGTAATCTATTTACCTGAAGTACACCTGAAGTGACTGGTCTAACTACATTTTAGGGGAAACACTTTTAACTCTCCTTATGTGTACAAGTGCCCATTAGTGACAGCTTTAAAATTTTTTTCTTTTCCAGATCTATTTCCATCGAGTTGTCTTGTGGAATAGATACTGAACTCTTAAACAGAATGATGCTGGTGATTCACATTCAATCCTAGCCAATAACATTTGCTGAATATGGACTGTGAACAATACTCTATAGGGTGGTAGATCAGAAGTGAAAAAAAAAAAAACCAGTATCATGAAAATCTTGGAATTAAATTGGGAATAATATTTTGTAGCAATGTTAAACAGTATATGATTTTTATAGTCAAAATTATATACTTAGTCATTGAGAAGTGAAAATGATCAGTAAGGGTTGAAGTTATTTAGTGGCAGATTAGAGTGAGTCTTGTTCTACACCTTGAGGGAATATAAATAAAAAAAGACAAAAAAATTTACTCATTTTGAAGCTACATTTTATCCAGTTTTTGCTGCATCTCTTCTCTAAACACACGTGCATGCAAACACACAGGTCTGTGTTATTTTGTCCGCATAAGACATAAACAAAACCAGGGAACTGTTAAAGAAAATAAAGAAGACAGAACTTAGACTTAGCTTGTATCTAGAGGTCCATAATATTACCCTGCCTTCAAGGAGAATGCATTTTAGTAGAAATAGCAAAAATGTTTAAAGTCCATATTAAAATGCAAATATAAACAATAGTTATAATTATGCTCATACAAGAAAAAATGCTTAGGACTAGGTTAGGATTAGGATTAGAATAAGTGAGAATAATCAGAAGAAATTTGGCTGAAAGGAAACAACAGAGCAGCAACTTAAAAGAGAGAAAGGCTATTATTTATTGTTTTTGCAATGAGAAACTAATTATAAACCTCTTAGAGACTGCAATTTAAGAAAAATATCCCTCTGTGCTTAGCAGAGCAAAATAAACATTAAAAAGGTTGAATTAGGGAGGGAGGATGAAAAAGATACAAGTGTATGAGGGAAAGAAAGAGTTATAGAAGGGGAGATGGCAGCTGGCAGGCATTAAAAAATTTCATAAAGTTGTGGAATAATTTATGTGGAGTGGAAGCCATAACAATAAGTAATATTGTTTGATATCTAAGAAAATTGAGTCTAGAGTCAGACCACTTTGCAGGAAATGTGAAACCTGATATTCCTTTCATTGGACTCTGGTAACTCTGATGAGCTTCAGTTTCCACAGAGTTGATGATAATCCCTAACTCTGATAGTCATTGGGCAGGTCATACAAGAGAATGTATATAGCACATAATAACCCATTGTCTTTTCACAGTTAACCGTCCATACTTTTTAGGCTTTCCTATCGGTGTTAATAAGGAATAGGCTTCAGTCCATTAGTCTGGGCTAACTACTAGAAAGCTTCCAATGAAACAGTTTCTTTTTGATTCAGGGATGTCTCTCTTTGAAGGAAAAGCAGGCAAAAAAAAAAATATTGCAAAGCAGGAGATGGAAATTTAGGTTCAAAACACAGAATATAACATTAAGTGCCTAAAAATATGGTTGTAAAAAAAATAAGAACCTATGCAAGGACTTTTATTGAAGCACAAAGACATATTTAGATTCAACACAGGAGAAGAAGCAGTGGAACCTACAAGATAAGAAATGTGGAAGCCAAAGGAGGATAGACAATGAAGTGTCTTGGGATTGCCGGGCTGTGTGATAGATTTGTGAATGACTGCTTGCATAAGGATGAGGAACAATAAAGATGGCTGTGAGGGAATTATAGGAAGTTCCTTCCTACGAAAGAGAAATCACAAGTGAGCAAGTGAGCATTAAAATTTATATTATGGGTGAGTCAGGCAAAATGATCTTACACTTAAGCTTAAAATATATCAACTCCTAATGCTCCCTTGGAGAAGCTAGTGAGTTTCTTGCATCCTGTTTCCCTATCAACAAGATCAGAAAACATTCATCATGATGTTTTAGAGCTGTAGATTTTCAAGATGGAAACACACAGAAACCACAAATAGAAATATGTTTACTTCAAGTGACAGCTGATCAGAAATACATAAATTAGTTCCTATTACATAAGAATAAAGTGGATTACTATTTCATTTGTTAAAAAAAAACAGTTGACTTTGGGAAGCCTTATATGCCTATTCTTCACTGTTGTGAAGAATTAAATAAACCTGAGAAACCCATGTTTATCTAAACAAAATGAACATATCTCTTTAAAACATATTTTCACTTTAGATTACTACTGTAAAAATATAATTATTTCTGTATAATAATACATATGCTCACTGTCTACTGATAATCTTTTATAATTATCTGCATGGCCATGAGCAATATATTTCTTATCAAAGTATACACTTAAACAGTGAACCAAAATGCCAAATATCAAACCAAGCACATTAAATACTGAGACAGATATATTTTTAAGCTAAATACACTAGCAATAAACCAGGTCAATATTCAATTAATTATGTTGTATGTACAATAGCTTCATAAATGTCCATGTGATACATTAAATCTGATCTGAGACTAATATCCAATAATGAGACAATCACTTTTTTTTTCACCAGTAATACCCAACTGACATGTCAAATTGGATACTTATTAAAAAAACATTGAGTACCACTTAACACTATAAAAAAAAAGTGGAATTTTTAATTCCATCTAGAAAAATGTCTCAGAATGCTAACTTGGGCCTTCTTAGGTATCCTTTATTTTTTAGGAGACCCAAATTGGGGTAAGAGGAGTGTTAGTAGTGTCCTAAATTTCCTTAGTATCCTAAGGAGAATTTATTATACATTATACATATTCTCTTAAAATATTTCTAGAAATTACATTTATTGGGGCCCATTTACTTTGGAATGGCTCAATACTGACCTAGATAATGAACACAAAGCAAAAAGTAATTAGCATGAAGAATGTAGGTTTTGGAGATAGATCTCATTTCAAATTCAGTGCGGCCACACGGATGTTGAATGAACACACATGTTTCTTTAACTATCTGGGACTTTAGTCTTTTCATTGTAAAATAAGTGTCATGATACGCTCCTTGTAGATTTTGAACATTGGAGATAAGACAAGGAAAACAAATAGCTAGCATAGCGTCTGCACATCACAGGTGATCAGTAAAGTATAGGTAGAATTATTTGATATTAACATCACTCTGAACAGCAAATGATGATCTGCACAATTTATCTGCAGTGTATATGGTCTTAATATGAAAATATAGGTGATATAATGACAGAGGAATTTAGAATATTAGGAGAATATTTTATGGTGATATTAATTACCAGAAAGAATTGAGAAAGTTAGTTGTACAAACTTCAGGGCAGTGAAGGTCCTATAAGTAAAAAGAACTCAAGATTAAGTCACTGTAAGAGTTCTCAAGAGAATGACAAGGTAGAGGAATAATAATAATACAGACACTTTTGTTTCGTTCTTACTGTATCCCAAGCACTCGAACTGAGTGAAGCTTAGAGCGAGTCAATATTTTCCCCAAACTTATGCTGCAAGTAAATGTCATGCTGGGCTTTGTTCCTAAGTCACAGTCACCTCAACTTGTGCCAGTTGTGAAAATGTTATGTGATGAGTGAAAAGAAGGCAAAAATCATTATATGCATTCATGAAAAGTTAAATACTTAATTACATCTCAAGATACCCACAACAGGGTTGTTAAAAGAGACACCATAACCACCTGCTACAGAATTGTGTGGACCATTGATATGGAAGGATGGCTGGGTATGTATCAGAACGAGAGTGTTACCTGATGGCAACAGAAAAAAACATGGATAATTACTCCAAAGTTTGATGTATTTTCTGGTTGCCCTCTTCCTTGAATAGTTACAGTAAAGCAGAATGATATGAGGAATAGTCACCTGTCATTTAGAAGGAGCACAGGTGCTCAGCTAGGTTGGCTGTCAGCTTTGGTTGACAGGTTAACCATAGCTCTGAGCCCTTATCTTTTGTACGCCTATATGATACCATGAGAATTAAAGGCAAGGCAAACATTTAAAACATATTGAACATGTATAAAGAACTTGCCATTACAAAGGTAAACGAGATTCTAATTTGCCTATGTGCATTTTATTTTATTTTGCTTTTTAGTCTACTCTTTAAAAACAACATCTCTCTCTCTCCCCAACCTACTTCTTCCTCCCCCCACCCCATCTTCTTTTCTCCTACACAAGGCTGTGGTTTCTATTTGGAGAAATCACCTCTTAACCATTTACCACATAACATATCAGTATAACTCTATTGCAGAGTCCTTGGTGATTTTTTATTTTTGTTTGTAGTTTTCATGAAGGTAGTTTCATAGAGATATTTTCATGTCCAATTTGAACAACTACTGAACTATTTCACAGACTAAACAAAATAATAGCAAAGGTTGAATTAGGATTATGATTCCTGGATTTTAGGATCCTCTCTGGCTTTATTTAGTCTTTTACAAAGAATGATTATCCAATAACCATTTTTACTGATATGTAAAATGTTCCTTAATACCACTGCAATTGAGGAGTCTATATTATCCTCACTGCAATTTCTCTCTCTCTTTTGGAAAGCTTACTTTGGGTGATTAATGAATTCACCTATAATTTCCTCATTACTTTAGACATGAAATTTTAGCAGGGCATTAAATATAGAAAAAAAGGATTATAATGTAATATGATAAATTCCCTTCACCAATGGAATAAAATATCTAAATAGACAGCCAATCCTAGGACACAGTATAAAAAGACAAAGCATTGGAAAGTATGAGAGAAAATGTAAGAAATATTGATGATAGTAAAAATTCTAAAATCCTAGCAACACTAACATAGGCTATGAATATATTTCAAGGAGTCCTTAGGAAAAGAAATTACATTTTCTCCCAATAAACTCTAACTGAAATGTAATATTTTCTTCAATTAGGAATGTAGAGAAAAAAAATCACAGCAGTATTGGCAGAACATATGACTTTACTACCAATAGAAACTACAGATATTTTTCACATGACAGTACATATTGCTGCAGGTCTCTCAAAATATAATTTCTGTTTATCACTACTTCAGAATTTAGATACCTATTAAATCTGTTGCTAGATAATTTTATGGATGTATTTATAAAGAATAATATATATCATACTTCATAGTATTTTGATGACTGAATTTTAATCTAATCTGCTTCCTTTGTAATCCTGTGTATGTAATTTCACACAATTTTGAGTGTAGTTCCATCAGCTTTACCAAATCTTCAGAGCAGATTGTGGCATAGAGATTGCTCTACAGGAGTTTCAGAGGGAGAGGTCAGAGTCAACAAAATGAAATAATAGAAGGAAACATCTCAGAGTAGAGGAGATACAAATCTTCAGATCAAGTGAATTCATAGTCAAACCAAAGTGTGAAAAATAATTAGCTCTCTTGGGTGGAGACTGAGACTGTGTAGAAGAAGGATAATTTACTTGAATTACTTTTTCTTTATTTGAAAAATTGAAAACCTGGATGTATTCTTGTATAATTATATTAAAAAGGTACATATGTATTAAGTTAAAAAAGAGAAGAAAGAAAGAAAAGGAAAGACCTTGGTATCGCTCAGCAGTTGGTGTACTAGCTTGTCAAAGAGCCTCATGGACTGGTTTCATGAATATGAATTTAGCAACAGATTCTATAGAGCAGAAGGCTTCACAGTCAGTCCTTTCTAGCATTGAACACTGGCTCAATGCTAACTGGGCTTACTAGTCTCTGGCAAGTCATCTGAGCTTCCTGAACATCAGTTTTTCCATTTATAAAATTAATATCCATCTTACAAAATTAATGTCAGATGAGAGCTCATGCAAAGATACGAATATCATTTGTCTAGAATAGTATTTGAGATATAACAAACACAAAAATGGCAATCAGTCATTATTATTATTGATTTAAGGTAGAAAGGGCAAACCATTGAACGGTTTCAGTTTTATGAAACCATATGATGGGGGAAGATGATTTGAATGGAAACTGGAGTTATTATAATGTAGATGAACAGAGAAGATGAAGAGAAGCAGAATGGAATGAGAAATGTTTAGAAGAGAGATTTTTCCAGACTTGGTGACCAGTTAAGTCCTGACTGAAGAAAACATCTGGGATGACCCCCAAATGTCTGAATTTCTTGAATGGGAGGTTAACAGTACCATTTACAAGAAGGCCAGGTTTGGTGTGAAGGGTGATATGGTTAGGTTTGGATATGTGGCAATTAAGATGACTAGGAACATTCAGGTGGTCCAAATGGTCAGGTGTGATGGGTGGTTTGATATACGATCCTCAGGAGTAAGATATCTGCTGGAGTAGGGGCTTTGGCTATCAGCAACTGAACAGACGCTGGTAAAACTCATGGGTTGTTCTAAAATCACCAAGGGAGAGTGTGAAAAATGAGTGGAGGATTTAGAATTAGGTCCTATGAACAATTTAAGCAGAGAACCTTTTATTTATTCAGTAATTAAAGATGGATATTCCACACATAGTAGAGGAAAAAAATTCCTCTACTCCTAGTTTTACTGCATTCTCTTACAAAATGAGGAAAAATTGACAATTGGAAAATAGGCCACTTAATAAAAGAAAGGAAGCATTCCTTATATAAATGAGCAAAATTTTGAACTGATGGGGGAAATATAAAATAAGAAAAGAAGAAAAATTTTAAAACTCTCTTTAAATGAAATGCTTATCAAAAGGTATAACTGTGAAGCTGCTGATTCTATAAACAACCCAAATGCCTTCTTATTTAAGGGCCAGTATTTAAGAGGTTTATTTTATTTTTTTTTCCAGTTTTGTCTAGCAACAAACATGGTAACAATATTATTTTCTGTTTTCCTTTGTTTGTTTACTTACAAAGTTACCTTACAAGGTAAAGAGCCTTTAAAGTTCAAGCACCTCCTTTTCCTTTTCTTTTCTTTTCTTTTTTTTTTAAGATTTTATACTTACACATTTGAGAGAGTGAGAGGGGAGGAGGACAGAGGGTGAGGAAAAGGGACAAGTACACTCCCTGCTGAGCCAGGAGGTGAGGGGGATGGTGGGGGTCTCCATTCCAGGACCCTGAAATTCTGACCTAAGCTGAAGTCAGACACTTAACTGCCCGAGACACCCAGGTGCCCTGAAAACCTTCTATTAAAAATACATTTTTCCAAGGTCAGGTCATTTAGTAAGTCAAATAATTTTTGAATAATTTTTTACTTTACTCACAAACAGTTGTATTTTCCTGAAACTGTTTTTGTTTCATTTGTGATCTAACACCAGAATCCTAAAATCCTTTATAATGTAATATATAATGTTTTCAATGTCTCAAGAAATGTTTAAGCATTTCCCATCTGCTTCCTGTGGTTCCCAAATCCAATAACATGGTTTATAGATGTGTTGTTTGTTGGTTAGTTGGTTTTCTCCTTTTTATCACTACTCTTCAAACTTTGGAAGCTCTCATCATGGTTGCTATTGTTATTGCTGTAGTTTGCTTGCACAAAGCTTGAAGGCTATGCATTAATTGTCCGTTGCTAGTGTGTAAGCCTGGAGGTGAATTCAAAAGTGAAGGAGAAATGACTATCTTTGGGAAACAAATGGAGACCGAATGGACCTTAGGATGAGGATTCTGCAGGACTGCAGGAAGAAAGGGGATAGTCTGTTATTAAGGTCTGATTCTGACCTTGTCCACTTCCTACATGTGTAATGTTGGCCAAATTATTGTACTTTTTGAACGTGTTTTCTCATTGTAAGATGGGAATAATAAAAACCCCTGGTTGTCGGGGAGTTGAACATAAAGTATCAAGAACTATACCAGGAATGTAGTAAAAAAATCCAACCAAAATCAGTATTATCTTTATTTTTATTATTATTACTTAGCATTGAGAAAATTTCTTAGAACAAGGCCAATATTAATAAATAACAGGAGAAAGGCACACAGTATTGAGGAAGAAAAAGACTAATGATTTGTTATTTGTTTTTTAAAGCAAGGACAAGTGGGAAAAAAACCTGCAGGCCCATTAATTATAAAGAATAAATCTTTAATGTATATTTATATCTGCAGTGGGTTGAACATTGTTCTCACAAAATTCATGTCTACCTGGAACCCCAGAATGTGATCTTATTAGGAAATATGGTTTTTGCAAGTGTAATTAAGGTAAGGATAGAAATAAGGATTAGGATGCATTCTAAATCCAATTACAGAGTCCTTATAAGAGATAAAAAAGGACACAAGGAGACAAAGAAGGTAATGGGAAACTGGGGTTAGAGATTGGAGTGATATCACAAGCCAAGGGCCTGGGAGCCCACATAGCCCGGAGGGGGCAAGGAAATATTCTTCCTGGGAGACTCCAGCAATTTGATTTCAAATTTCTGGCTTTGAGAACGATACAAGAATAAATTCCTATTGTTCTGAGGTACCATATTTGTGTTAATCCGCTATGGCAGTTCTCGGTAATTAATACAGTATCATATAAATGCTTTTCTAATTTGGTGGAAAGTTGTTTCTATTACCCTTTGAAGAATCCAGGAGTTCTCTTTTCTTACAAGCTAAGTATTATTTCATGATTTCATCTCTTTTAATTTTTCTCATTTTTTACCTACAAAAAATAAGTATATAGGGGTGTCCGGGTGGCTCAGTCAGTTAAGCATTTGCCTTTGGCTCAGGTCATGATCCCAGGGTCCTGAGATGGAGTCCCACATTGGGATCCCTGCTCAGCAGGAAGTCTATTTCCTCCCTCCTCTCTGCCCCTCCCCTTCTCATGGTCTCTCTCTTGCTCTCACATTCAAATAAACAAATAAAATCTTTGAAGTTTAAACAAAAACAAAAACCCCAAAAATAAGTGTATAGAAAGTGAGGTCTCCATTATAAGAATGGAGTATGATACTCCATGTTCAGTAAGAGCAGTACATCTGTCTTTTAAGTGGTGGAAATTATAAGTATTTATTTGGGGCAAGCATCTGAAAAAAAACTACTTAATCATTCTGTTCCTGATAAACCCAAAGAAACTTAAAACTAAAGCAAAATATAATGAGCAACAATTTAAAGAGTAATTTTAGTTAAGCGGGCAGTGTGATAAACAGAATAATGTCCCCTCCCTCAGAAAAAGAAAAAAAACATGACAACATACTAATCCCTGGAACCTGCGAACATGGCTGCTTCATGTGACAAAAGGATTCTGTAGACGACATTAAGTCAGGATTCTGAGATGAGGTGATTGTCTGAGACTATCCGGTGGAAGGTAATGTAATTACATGAGTCTTTCTTTTCTTTTTTTTTTTTTTTAAGAGGGAGTTAGGAGGGTTAGAGGCAGACAGAGATTGGAAGACATTATGCTGATGGAAGAAGAGGATATTAGCCAATGTAGGTGGCTTCTAGAATCCAGAAAAAACAAAGGAATAGATGCTTCCCTAGAACCTCCAGGAAGAATATGCCCTCCTGACATTTTAATTTTAGTCTGTAAGATCCATGTCAAACTTCCAATCTACAGAATTATAAGATAACAAATTTGTGTTGTATGAAGCCACTGTTTGTGATGACTTATTAAAAGGTGCCAAGGGGAAAACAATACATGCAGCACAAAAACATGCAGAGGAGTTATGTAGGGTTTTATGGAAAATTTCAACCATCAAATCTCAGAGTTTTCAAGAGTTGATATTTCTATATTCAACTATGAGCAACAGAAAATATGGTGCCAAATGGAAACAGGAATTTCTGCGGAAATCAGACGCACTCCTCAGTCTCATTAAGCTGAGTTGTCATATCACATAAAATTAGTCATCAATGCAGAATTGATAGAGAAAGATATTTCAAGGAAAAGAGTCTGAGACTTATAAGTAGATGTAGAATTTAATCCTTTCCATCACTAGCAAGTTGTAGGCTTAGGAGAGGTCACTTCCCTTTTTTTTCTGACATCCGTTTTCTCATCTATACATGAGTAGGTTGGACATTTGGTCCTTTCCAAAGTAAACAAATCATAGAACAGAAACAGAGTTAATAGGATTGCTTCTGTTATTCTATAATGCTGACCTTTCATCATATGACCTATTTAAAATATTTTATATTTCCAGATTTATTAAAACATATTTATGGATATAGGGGTTCGACATTTACTAGAACCCAGAGGCTCTGGCTACACTTTGAATTCTAGTTTATTAGACATGCAGCTCACTTTCCACTTCCCTCACTGCTGGCTTTCTCATAGTTAACCATTCAGTGCTATGCAGAGGGTTAACCAACCAACCAAACAAACAAACAAATAAAATGTGCCAAGAGAAGTAGTGATGTTCCATTTAAAATATGGCATTATTACAAATGAAAATAAAAACTGCCTAAAGCATTTGTGCCTCCTGTAACAAAATAGTAAACTGACTCACATCTACCTTGTCAGCTTTACTCCATACTTCGGTTAATTAAATAATTGTGGCTGCAGTAGAAACTGGAAAAAAAAATAGGAGCTCTTTCTCAAAATGCTCAGATGAAAACAATTGTGCGGTCAGTGGATACTCTCACCTCACCATTTTAGTATACCTATTAGTATGGGGCGAAACTGGGAAGAAGAATAGAATAGTCAGTTTGGTGGTTGAATGAAAGCTTCCTGCCACCTTCTGAATGTTCCATCGTCTTGGTGGTAAGGCTGTATTACGTTTCGTTTAACATTCCAGAGACTGTGCTGAGTAAACGTTGGCAGCACTTCACTGAAAAGTCTCACCATCACACACACCAGAGAAGGAATGTTTTGATCAATATTCACTGAAGTCACCAGCACTCATTCTCTTTCATATTCACTGTGCATCTCAGTTCTGTTATGTGTCTTTGACAAAAATAAAATAAAAAAGGAAGAAACACAGCTGAGATCTCAGAGATGTAAGCTTAGCCCACTCTCCAAAATAATTTTTGGAAAGCCTTGATAACAAGAACAAAGATCAGAGCACTGGAGAGGGTCCAAATGATACATGCACATTTTTTCAACTCCTCAGTCTTATCTGTCTCATGATCAATCAGACTTTGGTCTGATAAAGAGGAAACACAGCTATGGGAAATAAAGGTGGGATGGCACCTGAGAGGAATGTTTAGTGAATATTACAAGATATTGACTCTCTTTTTGGGCCAGATTGAGTCTGAGGGAGACTGATGTGCAAAGGTTGTTTATCATATGCAGAAGCAGATTCACGGTGAAGCTAACTGAGCTCAAGTGTCAGGATCCCTCACTTTTTCAGCAAAATTAATATATTTTATCAATCGATTTGGACCACTGTCTCTTTCTATTATGACTTTTCCTTGATCAGGGCACAATTGACCATCCCTGGGTACATCTTGCTTTAGGCTAAGAGGAAGTTGACTTCAGTATATTTTAAATAAACATAGCAATAAAATGTTAGGTGATATGCAGCCATTTTCATAGACAGTTAAGTTACAGCTGTCAGGCTTGAAATACTCCAAGTACAAACTGGGCTGACATATTAAGCTTTCTGACAAAAAGGTGCAGGGTTGGATGCTGTACTGTGACATGATTGTGTCCTTTGGTGCTCGACAATGTGAGTAGTTGAGGAGGAAACCAGGATGAAACTCTGAGAGCCCAAAGCTAGTCTGTGAAGTGTTTTTCCAAATCTGACAGTTCATATATGAGATAAACTTGACAGAGGATTTCCCTAAGTTAGCAACCGTTCTATGAATTTATATGTCATAATCAATAATGAGCCATGAAGCTGAAAGAAGCTATTTTAGAAAGTCACTAATTAAAAAAAATGATTTCGATCAACATGCTAGTCGAAAGACTGAGTTATCTTTCTAATCTCTCTACAGAAAATGATCTTACAAAGCCCTTCATAAAGAGGAAATCAATGAATATATACACAGGAAATTATAGGGAAAAACTATTACAGAAGTCTTTCTGACCGTTAACTAAAACAATGCAAGGCTATTTTTCTGGATTTTATGATGACTATGGTGTTTATCAGCTCACTTAAATTTGTAATGGGATGTGACCTTTTAAAATTCTAAGTAAATATTCATTTTTGTATATACTTCTGAAACTGTAACTTTGTATTCTCTTTAAAAGCACTATTTCCTTCTCCAGTTGTATGCGCTTCAGGTCCCGTAAAACCTGGAAATGCTCCTCAAATAAGGCAATTGAAATTCGTGCAGCAGGCTAGAAAACTATCATGACCACCTCTCAAAATACTCACTTTGCTTCCCCAGGAAAGCTTTTAAAAAATATACCCATCTGACGAATTGGGAATGCTCTGTAGCATATGTATGAGCAGTCTTGCGAAAGCCAGACAGACCTTCTCCTGAATGTTGACGGCAGCGTGGGCTAGCGCTGCTGGTGTTGCCATGGCAGTTACGATGAAACCACAGAAGAGCAGATCAAACATCCTTTGGGCGTAGCCGCAGAACCCCTCTTTGCAGGGAAAGAAGCTCTCAGACAGCAGCCAGCCCTGAATCAGACCTAGCTCCACAGACATCCAGAGAGCATTCTTCTTGCAAATCTTAATCTGCCTCTAATTTTCTTGGCATAAACACTCCCTTCTAAATAAATATGCCCATTTTATTGTTATTATCAATCACATTTTCTTCTTAAAGTCAAAACAGAAAACAATATGACCCGAGTTAAGTAGATATTAAATGCAAATTCGCTTCCTAATGATATTAAGACTTCTCCAGAAAGCTGACAAAACTGTTTGCACAGTTTATAAAGCACAGAAGCTTTTATGGTCTTTGCCATGGATTTCGTAAAGGGACTACAGAAGACTTGAGGTGAACATTTGGTTCGTGCGCATTTTAAGTTCTGTGAGGGCAGGGACTCTGGTTTTTTTCCTTACCGCTTCATTCCCAATAACACCTGCCCAGGCAGGGGTTGGGGGGAGGGTGGAGGTTAGGGGATGGCGCGGCAAATGGGAAGAAACCACTTGAGTATTGTTGGATGGATAAAGATGTACCAAATTAGGCTTTTTGTAACGGGTTTTTTCCCTCCACAAAATTAGAAAACATTTCCTGATAACATTTCAAATATACCTTGATAAATGTGTGGAAAATGTATTTTTAGTTCCTGTCTTTAATATTATAGATCTTGACTTAATTGGGGGAAATTATCATCTTGCTTTCTCTTTGCTTAACTCACACTTTTCTATTTTTCATATTTTTGAGCTAAAAGGATCGCTTAATCAAAAAGTAAGTGTAGTGACTACCTTTGAATTTAAAAGTGTTTTTTGTCTTCTCCAAATGTTTTTTGGCGAATACAAACAATTTTCTGATTTATATGCTTTTTCTTGTATAGTAACAACACAGGCCTGGGTCATTTGAATATACATCTAAACTATTTTTCCTAGATCATTAAAAAAATAGAAATAATCTGTTTCATCATTTTTCTTTTTCTTTCATAATCTAGTCACCAGGAACACTACGTCTCTCTTCTCTTCTTGACACTTTTACACCTGCTCCCCTGTCCTCTAACCCTTGCATGGATCACATGAATGTATATTGAACACTTAAGAAACATACATGTTCTTTTTCTTTATGTATTTATTATTCTTTGAGAAAGAGAGTGTGTGCACAAGTTGTAGAGAGGCAGAGGGAGAGGAAGAGAGAGGATCTCCCTACTGAGGGCGGAGCCTGAGTCAGACTGGATCCCACCACCCTGAGATCCGGATCTGCACCAAAAACCAAGAGTTGGACACCTAAAGTGTCCCCCCAGGTGCCCTTTACATGCCCTTTTGCTTCCAGAAAACACAGGTTTTAAAGAAAACGCTTGGATCAAGAGAAAAAACAAAAGGAAATGAACATATATAAAATGACTAACAATATAGGTCCGTCAAAAAGTCAAGGAAGGCAAATGTGTTCGCAAACTCTCACATGGGAGTTATACCCCACATGGGCAATATTCCCTGTATATGAAAACTGTGGGGAGCATTTAATGACTCTTAATGCGAAAGAGCAAAATAATACTTTTAAGGTTTTTAAGTATGTAGGACATAATTTGAAAAAAAAAAGACCAAATGTTAATTAAGAAATGGTTTAAAAAAATAAATTTATCTAATATTCAAACTTCTTAATTGTTCTGACCCTTACCATAGTGATAATTTGTTGTCTAATCTCCCTTATCTTTTTTTTAAAAAAAGATTTTATTTGTTTATTTGACAGAGTAACACAGCCAGAAAGGGAACACAAGCAGGGGGAGTGAAAGAGGAAGAAGCAGGCCTCCCGTGGAGCAGTGAGCCTGATGTGGGGCTCCACCCCCGGACTCCAGGATCATGACCTGAGCCGAAGGTAGAAGCTTAACGACTGAATCACCCAGGTGCCCCATAATTTCTCCTATCTTCTCCAAAGAGAAGCTATTTTGTTTTGTCAGCAGACCTCTGTTTGTGAGTGTGAGAAGGAAAGGAAAGAAGAGTGTGAGAAGTGGTGTGAACTAGAGGGTGCAAGTATTGTTGTCCAAAGGCAGTAAAATTCATTGGGTGGAAGAGAGGGAATATGAGTAGAAAATTGATTGCTTGATGCTGTGGACTGCATACCCTTGCTCAAAAGTAATCCTGTTAAATTCTAGACAGGGTGGCACAGTGGCAGGAATAACTTGAATGTAATTCAGAGAGCCCCCTAAGGTCTTGATATACACACCGAAATTTTTACATGTCAACAATGTTAAAATATTCTTGCTCACTTTGTATCATGGGGCATTACAGGTAAGTGAAATCTACAGAAAAGTTTTAGTAAATGTCATTAGCTTCCCAAGTATAATATCTTAGCATAACTACTTTAATACATATTAAACTCAAATTACCAAGTAAGACTACTGAAACTCAAAAAATCAGGGATATAAACAAAATAGTTTCCTTCTTTTGTAAGTCGGAAAAAATGTTGAACAAAAATACTAAGCAAGGCCTTAACTATATTATCAGAATGCAATGTTCAAAATAGAATTGATTTTATTTTATCTCTAAATGTTTCTCATATATTTTGAGGCTGTAAGTTATTTCTGTATTAAGTACTCAAGAAGTCCATCCTTTCATGAGGTGTTGGAATGGAGGTCAAGGATGAGAAATTGGACCCAAATCCAGAAGCTGCATCAAGCTATCCTTGTATCAGTAAAATATTATATCACTAATGTTTAAAGTTTATTCTTGGCCAGGAATTGTTCTTTTCCCCTCTTATATTAAACTCATTTAATTCTCATTAACAACCGTGTAAGGGAATACACTATTGTCACCCCCATTTTGCAAGCTCAGAGAAGCTAGCTGAGATTGCATAGCTGATGAGTGGCATACTTGGAAAGAATTTGGAAAGAGTCTGCAAAGTTGCCAAAGCCAATTTACTCTAAAACACCATAAAGAAATCTCATAAAGGGGAACTGCATCTACTTCAGAAAAATAAAGGAGTCCAGCAGCAGAAATGTAAAGGATGGTTTCTGCTTTCTTAAGCAGAAGGAGCTTTCTAGGACTAGAAAATAACACTAGAGCAGAGTCACTGTCACCAAAAAACTTACAATCTTCTCAGAAAGAGATGTGGGGGTACACACATGTTCAGGGAAAAAAAAAAAGGACGTGAAGCCAGTGTCAAAAAGTGTGGTATATAGAAAAGCAATAGGAATGAAGTGAGATTGCTGCTTATGTTGGTGTGTTCACTGTCACACTTGTGGTTCCAATAAATAGTATCTCCCAAGGTTCATGTCCACGTGCGTTCACCTCACACACTGACTGGGGGACTAGTCCTGGGACTCCTTTGACTAATAGAACATTTATAAGCATGATGCAGGCAGAGGCATGAGGTTTGTCTTCTTGAAACCTGCTCTCTTGGGTCTCATAGCCGCCGTATAAAAAGGACACTTGGTAATAGAGAGAGATACTCAGCTGAGGCCAGCTGTTCCAGCCACGTTGGTGAAAACACCAGAGTGGTGAGCGAAGAGAGCCAGCCACATAGACTACTTTGAGATGAAAGAACCACCCAGCTGATCACAGTCCAGACTTCAGAACTGAGAGAAATATTAAATCACTGTTGTTTTAACCCACTGACTTTTGGTGGCTGATTTGTTATGTAACATAGGACAACTAGTATGGCACTTTAACATTATAATATCTTTCATGTTTTATCTTATTCAATTCTCAATATAACTCCACGGTCATTTTAATAAGAAGGAAATTAAAGCTCAGAAACTTGACGTGACTTGCCCAAGGTCATAGAGTGAATAACGAGCAAAATTCCTTTTTAACACAGGCTTCCTGACATGAAGTTGCAATGCAGTTTCCACTATAGGGAGAACGCATGATGATGGAAGTGATCTGTGTGGGATGCTGGAGCCCAAGAAAGTACAATCTGACTTAAGCCTTGGAGGAAAGGTAGGCACTAGGTCGGAGCTGTGAATTTAAGACATAATTCAAAAGTCCTCATTCTGTACATATGAAGAGACCAATATAAATTCAAAGATGAAATATTACCATTTCCTACTCCTACCCTTTTCCAGTTGTTATTGTATCATTGATGGGGTGCCTGTTATGTGCATAGGGGCTGTCTATGATACCTACAATTCTTGCAGTTAGTCCTGAAAAAAGTCTTCTACTTTATGTAAATAAGGTTCAGTTTAGCTTGTAGAGTTGGAATTCGAATCTGTATGTGTTTGGCTTGAAACCTAACCTTCTGCAATAGTCCAGTGCTACATGAATATTGTGAAGCTCCCGAAGGAATGTATTTTGTTCAGAAGATCTACAGTTTCCTATGTAGCATAATACCACAAAGTTAGCACCCCTGTTCTTAGAAATCACATAAAGGGAAACTGCATCTACTTTAGAAAAATAAAGGAGTCCAGCAGCAGAAATGTAAAGGATGGTTTCTGCTTTCTTAAGCAAGATCTGGCAGAAGGAATGCCATAGATGTCCTGCTCATTTTTCAAATTAGGCTTTATCCTTAAATAGATTCATGGCTACCCTGTAGCAATCTTGTTTGCAGCTGTCCCAATTACTCACGGTTTTGCTCTGAAGATAGAGGGAGGATAGAGTCAGGGTGCATTAGACCAACTCTAGTCTGCATTGTTTAATGCAATCACACACGTTCACTTGTCCAACACTGTGCCCAGCACACAATGGGCACTCAATCAGCACCGATTTTCTTTCTCTTGTTTCACATAGAAGGGAAATAAGAAAAGGTACTTCAGAATTCCAATCTTACTATAAAAGAATTGAGCAACAGGGCCTAGTGATAAAGGGTATGGAGATACGAGCATAGCCATAGAAGTTGAAATGAGAAATAGAAACACAGAGTCAACCGAACACATTCCTGCCTTGCAACAGCAGACCTGCCAATGACGTGATTTATTTATGCACACATGCACGCTTGGACTGTGTCCTGTGAAGTGCTAAGGACTGTTCTAGGTATGTGAGATACACCGGTGAACAAAACCAACCAAGAACTGACACTTCGCTGGAGCTTACATTCTAGAGGTAAAAATATAATTCCCCATCTCAAACCTGGGCAGTGCCTCAGAGTGCAGGGTGAGGTGGCCCCCGAAGCCAAGAGCTTCTCCCTGAACCTGGGCAAAAATGGTGACAACCTGTGCCTGCACTTCAACCCTCGCTTCGAAGCACATGGGGATGTCAACACCATCGTGTGTAACAGCAGGATTGATGGGGCCTGGGGCGAGGAGATACGTGAGTCTAACTTCCCCTTCCTGCCCGGGAGTGTCATGGAGGTTTGCATCTCCTTTGATGAGGCTGACCTGACCATCAAGCTGCCAGATGGGTATTTAATCAAGTTCCCCAACCGTCTCAACCTGGTGGTCATCGGCTACCTGTCGGCTGATGGGGACATGAAGATATGATGTCTGGCCCTTGAATAAAAGCAGTGGGGCCGTTGCCCCTAATAAAGGCAGCTGCCTCTGCTCCCTCTGGGGGAAAAAAAATATATATATATATATTATATATAAAAATATATTTGATATATACATAAAAATATATATTATATATAATATATATATATTCCTCACCCCTGTGCCCTTCCCTCTATCTCCTGCTTGTGTGTGTATGTATATATACATATATATATGTAATTTCCCATGTATCTTGGCGCTAAATTAAACATTAGGACTCTCAGGTCTTTAAAATTTGTGCAGTGATACAGTTCTGAGGAAAAAGTGAGAGGCTCCAATTTAGAAAAAATATGTGTTGTGGGCTGTTCTATCTCAGGATCCAATACGCCATCCCCTCTCTCCATAATCTGGTCTGGAAAGGGATTATAGCAATTGGAATGCTACCGTAGGTATGATGATGTGCCTGAGAAGGAGCCCATGCAAACCAGGTAATGAGTAAATTAATTCACTTTCAAGTCTCTTCTCCTAAAATGAGTCTATCTATTGTATTTACCATACACACTTCATTAGAATTGTTTCATTTTTTTCAGATCTAGTTAAAATAAGATGTTAGACATATGTCAATCAGATGGCTGGCCATCTCATTATTATTTGAAAAGTCTGTATTCCAATAGGAGAGATATGAATTTAAAACATGGGACAGAGAGGACAAAATGATAATATAATGAGGTCTCTAAAATTATACTGAATTATATATATCTCTAAAAAGAGAAGAAAATGATTGAAAAACGAGTTCCTATCCAAAAGGCCCATAGTGGAACTCAGGGCATGTCATGAAAAATATTAGAGCAAAAGCTCACACACCTAAATTAATTTTACTTACCTTAAGATCACCTTAATATGCTAAATGAAAAGCTTCGTATCTTGTCTTCTAAATAATTATAATCTCTGAGAAAGTGGATTTTTACCAGTTGTTGCATTTTTTACATATGTACCAAGTGTTTCACGATTTTTGTCAACATCTTTTTACCATTTTATAAAATTTGACACATGAATAAGTTCTGAATAAAATGAAAATATCTCATTTCATAGTCTAGGTCAGATGATCTTTCAAAAACTGTAATTTTGCCTTTTACCGACAGAAAGGCCAAACAACAACTGTTGGTTTCTTATTTGCTTTCTGATGTTTGATTCATTTAAAATTAGCTTTAAAAATATTCCTATTTCCAAATACCATAAAATTTTTTCTGCCAGTAAGCCTGATCCATCCATTATCCTTTTGTCCTTTCACCAACAATCTAGAAGTTTAACAAGTTCTTAACATGGGTTCCTTGCTTGCTGCCGCCTTATTGTCAAACTTATTTACCTTTTTCCTGTAACACAACGAGTCATTCCCCTTTGAGTCTCTTGTTAAATTTTTCCTTCACTTTTCATTTTATACCATTCTATATTGAGTTAGTTATTGCTTTTCCCCAAAAGTAAAACAAATAAACAAACAGAAACACAACAAAAAAAAACCCCAACTAGTTTTAAAAATGACTTTATTTTCAACTTGGCTTAAACATTTCTTCCATAATAAGTTTATGATATGCAAAATTGTATTACAGATGATGTGATGTTCTTAAGCTTCGCTAGTCTGAATGATTAACTGGAAACCCTCATGAAATTTTCAATTTAAGGGCTTAAAATTTGAGACTGGAGCTGTGATGGGCACAACTCTTCTTATATGATTTCTGAAATATATGTCTAAGTTCAATTTAATGTAAACCTGAACTACTTAAGTGAAGGTTACATTATAATTACATTAATTATGTAATAATGTGCATAATTACATGTATTATGTAATTATATATACTTCTTCCACAAATGTCAGGGGGAGAGTGCCACAAGTAAACAAACTGTTGTATATTATTGTTAGAGATGTCATGTCAAGGTGAAACTTGGGAAAGAAGGCATATTTCATGTTACCTTCTCTTTTCAGGACCTTCATCCCTGCCATCTGCTCAAAATAATCCTTCCCCATTTTCTTTCTCTTTTTTTGTGAAGATTCTTTTATTTTATTTTGAGAGAGAAAGAGAAAAAGAATATGCACAAGCAGGGGATAGAGGGAAGGGCACAGGGATGAGGAGAGGGAGAATCTCGTTCAGGTTCCATGTGTAGTGGGAAGTCTGAGGTGGGGTTTGATCCAACAACCTGAGATCATGACCTGAGTGGAAATCAAGAGTCAGTCACTTAACTGACTGAGCCACTTAGGCACCCTTCCCCATTTTATTTCTATTTCTATTTTCATTTTTTTTTACTTTAATCTACTTGAGGCACACTAAACAATAACACTAGTTAATTTCTACTCTTCTTTCCAAGTTCAGCTTAAATTTCTTCAAATAATCTTCTCTTGATGTCCTAGATAAGATCAGACACTCTCACCCTCTCTGTTGTGTGTTTGATAAATAGCTGTTAAAAAATGAAAAAAAATGCATGAATGAGAAAGTGAATGAATGGGGTCTTTGCCTGATTTGGGGATCAAGGTAATGCTGGTCTCATAGAGTGAGTCTGGAAGTTTTCTTTTTGTTTCTATCTTTTGAAACAGCTTCAGGAGAATAGGTATTATTTCTTCTTTGAATGTTTGGGGGAAATCAGAGAGGGAGACAAACCATGAGAGACTATGGACTCTGGGAAACAAACTGAGGGTTTTAGAGGGGAAGGAATGGGGGGATGGGTTGGCCTGGTGATGGGTATTAAGGAAGGCATGTATTACGTGGAGCACTGGGTGTTATATGCACACAACGAATCATGGAACACTACATCAGAAACTAATGATGTACTGTATGGTGGCTAATATAACATAATAAAAACAAAAAAAATTAATGAAAAAAGTTGATTAATGAAAGAAAGCAGAAGGGGAGGAAAGTAGTCTTCTTTTGGCATGCTGTGTCTCCCATTTGACATTCCATAAATCTGTGTGAATCCATGATGGGAATTCAGGGACAATTTAGTTCATGCTCAGACATCTATAGTTGCCAAAAGGAATAACTCCCAGACTAGCAAAGAAAACCCGTAGGAAGTCTATAATACATTTTATGAAATATATTAACTTTATTCTTTAGTGTTAATTTTATTATAATTAATTTTTCTATAAATACTCTTTAATTGTTTGTTATATAATCTTTTTGATATTTCCCTCCTTTAAGCTCCCATAATATTACTTTGTTTGTGCATTTTTTGCATATATTAATTTCTATTTACATTAAAACTGTTTACATCTAATTTCTCTACTTTGATGAATATGTATCTTATTATCCATAGTGTAGTCTTTTGCATGACCTAATTCATGCTTTTTAAAGTAGATGTATTCTTCAAAGTAATCATTTTCCTCAGTAGTCTTTTTAACAACTTCTTTGTGCCAACAATTTTTCTTCCATTTTTCTCCAGTTGTCTTACTTATCTTTGTTATTTTTTTCTTCCAATCTCAACAACAAGGAAATCCCATTTGAGCACAGCGTTTTGTCCTTTCTAAAGGACAGGTCCATGGGTCTGGGGGCAGGGTCTCTGAGGTTGGAAATGATCAGAGTTCTTGAGCCAAACAAACTTCAGAAACACAAGGAAGCAGTGTAATGTGATGGGGAGCTCTGCTGAATCCTACCTCCGCCACTTACTCTTGTGTGATCTTGGACAACTTACTTAATATCTGGAGCTTATTTCCTCATCTCATACATGATAAATCATTCATATTTTATTTATTTAACAAATATTAATGGAGTGCTTATGGGCCAGGTACTATAGACATTGATGATACAATACAAACAAGATCGCTGGTCTCAAGAATTTATATTCTGATGCCATAGAGGGAAAATATACAAGCAAACAAATAAATAAGTTAATTTTACATAGCAGATCTGGAGAAAGTAAGTGCAGTAATAAATGATAGAAAGTGACTACAGAATATAGAATTCTATTTTGGATTCGTAGTCAGGGTGGGTTTCTCTGAAGAACTATTTGAGCAGAGGAGAATGAGGAGAAAATCCGAGAGAGTAGTGTAGTCAGAGACAACAGCAAAGCAGTCTCAGAGGTGAAATACACTTGAAAGAAAATAAACACCAGTGTGGCTAAAGAACCATCAGCAAAGACAGAATGTATGAGGAAATATCATTGAAGAAGGAGGTAGGGACCTGATAATTCAAGCAATAAATTTAGTAAGGTGTTTAGATTTTATTCTAAGAGCAAAAGGAAGTAACTGTAAGATTTTGGAGTAGAAGCATGATGTAATCTGGTTTACATTAAAAAAAAAATCACTCTGGAAATGCGGATAATGGATTGGGGCAGTTAAAAGACAACTATGGGAGTCCAGATAAAATGATGGTAGCTTTGACCTGATTGCAGCAGTAGATATGGTAATAAATGGGTGAATTTGGGATGTAATTTGGAGGGGAACCAAAAGGATGTGTGCGGAAAGAAAATTGCAGGTATCTTAGGATTCCCCAGAGGTCTTAACTGAGACAAAGTTTCACATGCACGTGATTTATTAAGGATGTATCTGCATAATAAATTTCCAAGGCGGTAATGGAAGCAGGACCAGGAAGGGAAGAGGGATGTGTGGGTGTGATCTAGGGCAAAGGCTAGAAGAGAGGCACTCCGGGCTCCATCCTGCAGGGGCACTCCAGGTAAGACTTAGTGCTTCAGAGCTTGTCCTGCTTGGGCTTTCACACTCTCATATCTATCCGTCATTCATTGAAGTCCACTCTGGGGAGTTTGACGCTTCCAAAACTTCCAGAGGGTGGAATTGGCATTTTGTGGGAGACAATTTTTTGTTTTTGTTGCTCAGGCTGTCCTGTGTGTTTTAGAAGCTTTAGAATCCCTGGCACACAGTGTCTGTAGCACCCCAGTCTTTTTAACAGGTAACAATATCCATAACACAGTTTTAACAATTCCTAGAGAGGCAGTCCATCTCTATTTGAGATCCATGGGGACTCCTCCGGGAGAAGATCATCTCTTCTTTTGTGTACCTTCCCCTTCCTAGGGAATACAGTAGCTGACACAGATGAGATTCTTCATACAGATTTAATAAATAATAAAATATAATAATCAACACCATTTTAGGTTTTTCATTATGTCGACTAATTTTCACAATGACCATAGTTGGAAGCAGGTTTCTGCTCTGCATGTGGGGAAACTGAATCTGGAGGAGGTTAAATACATAGTCCCAAGTCACAAAGAAATAGATTAAATCTATTTCTGTCTGATTCACAGGATCATGCTTTGGTAATTCATCAAGATATGTGAATAAATGAATGATTTAGTAAGTGAATGAGTTAATTTCTGTGAATGGCAGTCTGTTGTCAGCACTATAAGTTGGTATAATGAAGCACAGTAAAGGCTAATTTCCAGAAGGTGGTTCATAGACAGCCTATGCAACATTTAAATTTCAAACATATTTCAACTGTTCATAGAGTTAGTCTGGACTGCCTCCAAAATCCACCAGAAAGGCTGGGAACATTGCAGTGACCTCTTTGAGAAGGTTTTCTGTTGGAGAAGGATGGACCACTCAGTTAACCACAGGTAAAAGATACATCCATCAGTGCTCACAGGATATCTGGCTCCAGAAGAGTGAAAGAGTATCTTTTAGGTCTGTCCCTTTTATTTCCCAACAGAGTGCATGTAAATCTGACATTATCTACTTGTCTTATGTTAGATTTTTCTTCAGAGGCAATAATTATTTCATCTTATCCTAGATAAGGGGATTTTAAGAGAGGTATGCATCCATATTCACGCTTCTAAGACCAATTAACACTTTATTTTTTCCATTTTAATATTTGTGAAATTTAGATATAAATTTCATCTGAGGTCAGAAGATATCCTTTACAACCCTTTGGCAGAGAAGTTGGAAATTTAGTTATTATTGCCTTGGATCAATGTTATGAAATGCACTGGTATTGTATACAATCCATACTAAAATTTCAACTTGCTTAAGAGGTAGTTAATAATATGCTAGTGCAATGCAACAGGGTGATAACCTACAAGTTACTGTGTATATAAGAATATGAAGAAATAAAGATACCAGATTTAAATATACCATAAGTGAAGTATGTATTTATTGTTGGAAAGATGACCAACTTCTTAATTTTATTATAAAACATCACTGCTTTTAAAAGGTTGGCATGAACTAAAGAATTTGTTAGAACACAGATTCCTAGGTGCTACCCCTAGATAGTCTGACTCTGAAGGTCTACATGAGGCAGCAAGAGGAGGGGGAAAGAAAATATTTTTAAATGGCTCAACTTCTGCTGCTTTGCACATCACACTTTACAGTGATTGTGAAGGGAAGATACATTTGCAGATATTTCTTAAATATGCTTTTGATTATCTAACCTTGAATCGCTCTGACCTTGAAAGTTGAGGTAGAAAGCATAAGCAAGTATTAAAATATTCCAAGTCAGGTTTATTAATGTGTAATTCATATAAAATAAAAGTCACCCTTCTTAATTGTACAGTTTGATGAGTTTTAATAGTGCACACAATCATGTAATCATGACCACAATCAAGCTATAAAAAATTTCTATCACCTTCAAAGATTCTCTTACTCTCTTGTAGTTGATCCCTTCCTCTCACCTCTAGTTTTTGGCAACTACTGATATCTCACACATTTTCCTAGGATGTATTATAAATGGAGTTACAGTATATCTGAACCTTGAGTCTGGGCTTTTTTTTTTAAGATGTATTTATTTTCTACAGAGAGAGAGACCCCCATGAAAGGGTCAGGGGCAGAGAGAGAGGGAGACAAGCCAACTCCTTGCTGAGGAGGGAGCCTGACGTGGGGCTGATCCTAGGACCTGAGATCATGAGCTAAGCCAAAACCAAGAACTGGATGCTTAACTGACTGAGCCATCCAGGTGCACCAAGGTCTTTTTGAAACTTTTCCACTTTCTAAAAGATGGGTATTTGGATTGTTTTGGTTTTTCACTACTATGATTAAAATTGCTATAAATCACTCCATATAAGTCTTTGTGTGATATTAAATTTTGAATAAAAATCTAAAAAATGTTTTATTCCATTACAAAAAATATCCAGAATTAGACAATGAATATGTATTCTTTCAAGTAGATCATGAATTACGAGGAAACTATTACTGGTCAGAAGGATACTCTCCTAAAGTAGGACAAGTAGTTGAGAGGATATTAGTTATATCCTCTATGTTCTGCTTGGGTTTAATATGAAGTAAATCAGTAAGAAAGAAGCCCCAATTATTTAACAAATACACAAATAATAGCTCACCTAAACCTCTTAACAACTCTATGAATTGGGTATTAATATTATGTATTTCCACATTTCACATAAGGAAGTTGAGGTACATTAGACATTAAATAACTTGCCCAAGTCACACAGCTAAGGGGCAAAAGCCAAGATTCGAATGCAAGCCATCTGACTTGAGAATCTAGGTACTTCACCCTTCTGCTTTGCTGCCATCTGTATGCCTGACACTCAAGCATACAGAGAAAATGCACTATAAAGAAGTGGGCTCTGCTCTGAAAATCAGAACGTAAGAGAGGTGCTCTAAGAATCCTATGAACTGATAACAGGCCAGAGCTGCTACAGGTAGTCTTAAATACATCTCATTACTGGGTCCTAAGCTGAATTCCTTTGACACTCCCTGTCAGGAACACTAAGGAACAAATCAAATGAATTACAGGTCCTGCAGGAATCAATATCATATCCATTGTTAGCCACACCCATCCTGAGAGGCAACATTTCTGGATCAATGAGAACCACCAGGTCTGAGAACAGATTTCAGCAGTGGGAGGCTAGGATAATGGGTGCTATTTCCATTATGTCCTTTAGAATATACAGCCAATTTATTTCTAAATGTGCTGTGAAAAGAGTGCCTAGTTCAGCTGAACCACATTAATGAACTAGAAAAATTCACAAGTTAGTAAATATAGCAATGGATACCTATATATAAAAGTGTGTTTTTGTTATTATTATGGCACATATAAAAGAGTCCTTTGGTTCATGAGCAAAAAGAATTGACCATCACATGTTGGGAAAATATAAAGAAAGGTAGTTTAAAAGGTTCCTGAAGTAAGGCAGGAGAATCATCAAAGCTAGTACAGATTGGTATGAGTTATTCACATGTCAGAAGGAAGTATCACTTTACCAATAAATATCTATTAATCAATATCTTATGCTTAAATTTCTAGAGCAGAGATATAGAATTGAATTAAAAACCAACTGAGAGTTTAATCAATAAGAAATGCAGATGAGACTGTTATTTGTTTTTCCTTCCCCCCCAAATCTGGTTCTGCTTCCACTGAGGCACAGAGCTCAAGTATATTGTCTAGCCTTCCTTGGTGAGTCCAGTGTTATTGATTTCTTGCCATGTTAATATGGTTAGAAGCAATGTATACCATCTCCAGGTCTGTCTCTTCACCTTACTGGGCCTTCCAAATCTTCCTGACTACCTCCCTTTCCAACATTCCCTTTCCAGCTAGGTATGGGAAAAAAGAAGAGGGCACTTACACCCTAGAAAAAAAGAGAAATCAACTCAAGTAAAAAGCCTGGTTCCCTGAAGCCTGTGTGGAACAAAGCCCCTCATCACTATACTGAGCTCTGAGATGAGTTAGAAAGAAACTGGGGTAAACCAGCAAGATTTGCTTCTTCTAACTAATATGGTGCTTTGAAATGATACTATCAATCCTAAAAATGGCAAGATTATGAGTGTGATTATTGTGTGAAGGAACATTTTAATCTGATGCTATAGATAATTGCTCATAGGTAGATTAATTCCTAAAAGTTCCATTGAGTAAAGCATAGTGTCAAAGCAAGGGAGTGATATCAGTGAAGAGGACAGTTGTATGCTAGGATTTATAATAGTAGTAGTAACTATTTGCTTTTGAAAAGTTTTTTTCTTCTTTTATGAATGTGAATTATAATTGTCATTGAATGATTTGCTTACTCATCAGTATTTCCCTATTGTTTTTGTTAAAACATTGATTCATCCTCAAATTTGGTTCACATTTAAAACTTTTGTCCTTTTATTTATTTATTTATTTATTTATTTATTTATTTATTTATTTATTTATTTTTAAAAAGATTTTATTTATTTGACAGAGAGAAACACAGCCAGAGAGGGAACACAAGCAGGGGAAGTGAGAGAGGGAGAAGCAGGCTTCCCGCCTAGCAGGAAGCCTGATGTGGGACTCGATCCCAGGACTCCGGGATCATGACGTGAGCCGAAGGCAGCCGCTTAACCAACTGAGCCACCCAGGTGCCCCTTGTCCTTTTATTTTTTAATGAAATAGGGTTGTTTGCTTATAAAATAGAGATGAGAAAGATTGGCCATATTTTGTTACCTGAAAATTTAAGCTTATACCAATTAAAAATGTATATTTTTTTCTTTCTAATTGAATTTTTGTAGATAATTGTAGATTTACGTAGAGCTGTAAGAAATACTATGGATAGATCCTTTGAATACTTTGCCCAGTTTCTCCCAATAGTGACATTTTGCAAAACTATACTACAACATTCACGACTAGGGTATTGACACAATGACTCATTTCTTAAAGATTATTCATAATCCCTATTGCTGTTATTTAACTTAAAGAAATTATTTATGAAATAGCATCTCTCGGTAATGTAACATCTATATGAAGTTCTAGAGTTCCTCAGTATCACTTGTTTCTTTTTTAATCATTTAAATGCAAGAACAATTAAATATAATACTCTTAAAGTAAATGAATAAAAATAGCTAAATAAATGATGCATTTCAAATCTTAGGCCATGGATGCATTATAGAGGGATCTGTATTACGTACCCCTTGTGCAGTTTGCAACTAGATATGCTTTATATCTGCATCACCTCTTATTGTTAAAACTGTATAACACTTCTATTTTAAAATGCCTGTACTTACATATTTTATCATTCTAAGAGATAAAGTAGAATATGTATTTGACTTAAATATTCTCATAGGATGCTAAAATCTAGATGATCAGATGAACAGTTATAAATTAGCTCAGATATAAATTAAGGCAAAAGAGGCATATGTTAGTAATTTGGTGGCTCTAGTTCTCTGAAGTTCTACTGTATCTGGTTCAGAAGCCCTTATCCACCCCTCATTTACTTGCTGCTAAAGCTACCTCATCTGTGTTATGCAGAGAGACACTGATTTATAAGAGCTATATTTTCTAACCACACAACTGTGGTGTTTACTTCTAATACATATAGTACAGAATGGCAGGTTAAATAAAGAGAAGATGCCCCAAAGAGTACACTCATTATTCTTTAGCCTAGGGGTACTATCCACTTATTAAATAGCAGATTTTGAGCTTTTGTGTGCTGTCAACACATTAAGACAATCAAGTCAATGCTACTGTCAATTACCTTGCCAAATGTCATACTACTTTTGACAAATATCTAAGTTGACTGCTGGAAAGTTCACTCAGTGCAACTCTAGCTTTACTTCTTACTTAAATTCTTTTTGGTTTAAAGAAGACCACTGAACCTAAAGAATAGAATAAACCTTAAAAGTCCAGGAAAGAAAAGGAAACAACAGAAACAAATAAAAGGACAGCCATCAGATGCAATCTTGTACCAAGTGCTCGTCTTTTTTCCCTTAAAGAATGTCAGTCATGCAAAGTAAAGGCAGGGAAATTTAGAGTTTGACATTGTTTTATGGAACAGTTTTAAATTCATACAGATTAAAAAAAAAACAACAACCTTTCTCCAGGATTAGGTCATCTGGCTTACTAATATTTTCTATTTTTAAATTAATTTCTAAAAGGATAGTGGCTGAGTAGGTTAGTTTTCTATATATTCATTTAGCATTGTAAAATTTTATGTAAGGGTGATATGATTTACTCTCTGTGGTAGCAGACCTCAGAAAATTTCCCCTGATTAAGTGAACTTATGTATAAATTTTTCCAGTTTTTGCTTTTTCAGTTTATTTCATGGATTTGAAATCAGTGTCATAATGTTGAAATATAACATCTCTTAAACACACTTGTTAATATTATAAGAAATGTATTATAATAAATGATAAATTTGATCAAACTAAAGATAAAAATAAATCTATTTAATCCAACATAATCAAAGCTTTTCCTTAGGGTACATTTTCCTTCAAATATTTAAGCTAATCTATGCACTAAGATGCTGAAAGACTAAAGTAAAACAAGCCTACAGAGAATTTCATGGTCATGTTTTCTTTCAGTTACGACTTTACTTTGCAGGAATAATTTTTTTTAAACATACTATTGCTATGTATCATTCAATTTATAATAAGTTGTAGGTTTTTTCCTGGACCTCAGAAACAATTTTTAAGAAATAAACCTATGTAATAAATATTTTCAACACTAGAACAGCTGGGCCAAGTTTATTTTTGGTGCAGAACTGTATGGTATATACCGTAATGGTAAACTTACTTATTCTGTTTTTATGACTGAATGTTTATTTTTATAATGGGAGTTGGTGACAACTTAGGACCAAAATGAGGGAAACAGGTTTAACAGAGGAGGACCAATGGTGCATACAACAAGACATACCACGCAGAAAACTAAGAAACAGATGAGTCTATGGTAGAGAATACACGTATAAAATAAATATAAAATCTAATGAAGTCTTAAAAATTTGCATATACTTACCTAAGTCTATCTATTTGTTTTTAATGATTCAATTAATTCCATCATAACTACCAAGGTTTATTAAAGTAGTCCTTTAGGGTTGGATATTTGCATTATTTGCACTTTTTCACTACTCTGTAAATAATATGAGATACATCATGCAAGAAAAATATTGACTCGTGTCCATGATTTCTAGACATGAAATTGGTGGTTTAAATGTATACATTATTAGAACTTCTGTTATTGCTCTCTAGAATGCTGGTATTAACTTATAATCCCTATTGTTTGTTCTTAATTTTTCATCACAGAAATTTTCAAACTTATGCATAGGTAGAGAAAATAGTATAATGAGCCAGCATGTATTTATCACTCACATTCAACGATTATCAATAGGTGGCCAACTTTACTTTATCAATTCTACCATTGAGTCTCCCGCTACCCATCCTGCCTTCCCAGGGTATATTGAAGTAAGTCCCGAACATCACATCATTTACTCCATAAACATAAAAATGTAAAAAGCATATTTTAAATGCTCAGAAAAAACAAACTAAAAAGCATAAATATACAACCAATAATCACATAAAAGATCACTCAAGAAGAATAAGAGATTCTAAAACCATTCATTCTTATAATACAGAGATACTCTATAATTAAAGAAGAAAATAAGGAGAACATCTAAAGAAAACAATATAACAGCATAGCATAATCCATGATAAGTCTACATTTAAAATATACGTGTAGAAAAAAATAAAAGGACATTTAATCAAGGGCAGAAAGAAAGGAAAGATTTGAACTTATAAGAATCTTATCAAGTGGGCTAAAATCCAAAATGTAATGAGAACTGGATAAAAGCTAAGGGAGGGGGGAAAATGACTTTTATAATCAGGTTTGCAACAAAGGGAACAAAAAAGAGCTAGGTTCTGTTCTTGGCAGATGATGTCATACTGAACAAGAAAAGTAATTGAGTAGATTCACAGTTTATTTTTCTTTCTTTTTTTCTTCTACATTCTTTTTTTTTTTTTAAAAGATTTTATTTATTTGACAGAGAGAAACAGCCAGAGAGGGAACACAAGCAGGGGGAGTGAGAGACGGAGAAGCAGGCTTCCTGCCGAGCAGGGAGCCTGATGTGGGACTTGATCTCAGGTCTCCGGGATCATGACCTGAGCCGAAGGCAGTCGCTTAACCAACTGAGCCACCTAGGCGCCCCTACATTCTTTATTAATAGTAGTAATTCAACATATAAATGGAAGAACATAATGAGTACAGAGGAATTTTTTTAACTCAAGACAGACTGAGAGATAGTAAGACTGAACCTTACACTGTAATGAGTTCGTATCTTATTTTTTGTTTTTAAAGATTTTATTTATTTGACAGAGAGAAACACAGCGAGAGAGGGAGCACAAGCAGGGTGAGTGAGAGAGGGAGAAGCAGGCTTTCCGCTGAGCAGCAAGCCCGATGTGGGGCTCGATCCCAGGTCTCCAGGATCATGACCTGAGCGGAAGGCAGTCACTCAACCAACTGACCCACCCAGGCGCCCCGAGTTCGTATCTTAGATCCAAACATCCTATATCTAGTAGATAAAACCCAGAATCATCATTGCTAATATTTCAGGAACTCATATGGGTTAATATTGTTTCCTTAAGATGTGAGACAGATGAACATTGGCTCATTTCTCAAGCAGATAATAATTACAATCTATAGTTGAATAGCCATGCTATTAATACTAGTAGTTTCCTTGCATTTGATAAACATGTCATGCCAAAATAACTAATTTCCTTAAAAAAATGTACTAAGAGTTCATGAGAATGTTGTAGATCCCTAGACAAATGTTCCTTAATAAGCTCGTGGTGAGATGTTTTAAGGATGACTTCTTAAACTGGGCCACTCTACCTTCAAGAAAATTTAGTGGACTCCTGACAACCTGAAGGCATTTCTATCAACCAGGACAAACTATTTTGCTCTCTTTTCTTAGCCTACCATTTTTTTTATTAGGATTTTGCATGGAGGTGTGGAAGCAAGTTTATTAGAATACACAGAGCTGAGAGGAGTAGTCAATAAAATAAGATTGAAAAGATCAAGATGAAATATGGTAAAATAAAATAAGATGGAGATCAAGCTTGAAAATCCTCTTAGACAAAACCAGTTAAACCACACAAGGAAAACCCAATCTAACTTATTCCATGAACAGAAGTGAAGCTTAATTTAGGCTACTTCTTGCAAGTACCTCTGATAACCATAAATGAAATTTGAGACATCTTCCTAAAATGATATAAGAAAATCACTTTTAAGTAATCCTCTGCTGTCTGGTAACCCTCCTCGTAACAACCAATCATTGTATAGATTAAACAACTTCCTTTTCACTTTTTAAGGCATCCTCTAATGTAATGCTTCTGAGCTTTATACCAGTTTTGGGTTTAAAGTCTCTCCGTTTGCAAACCGTCTCTCATTCAATAAAATATTCATATCAAGTAAAGCTCTCTGAATCTTCTTTTAACAAAAATAATAAGAATAAATGTAAGCCTCTTCCAAAATCAATTAAGAAACAGAAGAGCCTAGAATTAAATTAACAAGAATTTCCATTAAAAAACATGCTTAAATATTTTAGTTGACAGGAAGCTCAATATAAGTCATCACTGTGCTGTGACTTCCAAAAAATCTGACAGAATTTTTTTAATAGAGGTATAATTGATATAGAATATTCAATTAACTTCAGGGTATACAACATAGTGATCTGACATTTGTATACACTGCAAAATGGTCAAGAGAATAAATCTAGTCACCATCTGTCACCTTATAAAGCCATTGATAGAATTCTAATGTGAGTAAAATATATTGTTCATAACAAGCAGCAAAATGATAAAGAGCTGTGGGTTTCAAAGTCAGAGAAAACTGGTATTAATTCTGTCACCTAATGCAAAGTACTTTACTTCTCTGTGCCTCTCATGACATTGCCTAAAAGCTTCATGTCATCTGGCTCCTGCCTAATTCTGAATCACCCACCCACCTTGCTGAGTCTTTTCCAGCAGCAAAGGATGGTTTCCTCTACCTAAATATTCCTAAATCTTCCAAGCTCATCTCACCTCGGGTCCATTTACTCTACTTTTTCCTTAAGTCACTAGTAAATAGTAATCAAATCCAGAGTCTGCTTTCGAATCCAGCAAGTCTGTCTCTGGAGACCAAGCCCTTAGCCATGATGCCTTAGGACCTCACTGTAGGTGCTAGCTAACACTTTGTCAGATGCCTAAACATAAAATTTGAACGAAATAGTACATCAAAAATTATGCATTTTGGGACGCCTGGGTGGCTCAGAGTGTTAAGCTTCTGCCTTTGGCTCAGGTCATGATCTCAGGGTCCTGGGATCAAGCCCCACATCGGGCTCTCTGCTCAGGAGGGAGCATGTTTCCCCCTCTTTCTCTGCCTGCCTCTCTGCCTATTTGTGATCTCTCTCTCTGTCAAATAAATAAATAAATAAATAAAATCTTTTAAAAAATTATGCATTTCAAATATCTCAGCCAATGCACAGCATATAACAAATATGCAATAAATGTTCACAACAATAATATATTTATTATTATTCAGTATTGGTAAGACATTTTTGGAATACGATATTCAGTTCTGTTTAAGAATTACTTGACATAATGGGGCATAGGTGCTAAAGAGTACCTCATTTGATGAAAGTTCTAGAAATTATGTCATTTGATAAAAGTTTTGTGAGCTTGGGAATTTCAGGCTGGTGAGAAGTCTTATATAGACTTCTAATGTAGGCTTCATATCCTTCAAATGTCGGAACATCCCAGAGGGCAGAAAAAAGATGTGAACACAAGTTATAAGCAACTGTATTTCCAACACCTCATAAGAATGAACTTTCTCATAAATATTGATGATCAAAGTGTCCTTTTTAAGTAGTGATCTCTATGAAATCCAAGCATAAGCTTACTATTAGCAAAAGCTATCTGAAATTCTGCTCTAAGAACATCTACTTTTATAGCTTTTGACTTAGATCTATTAGATTGCAAAAGCACTTTGTTATCAGAGGAGTATTTGTATCTTTTCTTTGTAAAATGTACAGAAATCTTTTTAGAGTTACAAATCTTAGAAAGAACCAGAGAAATAAAGGATGAGTGAAGAAAGGAGCTAGCAGATGAGGTATTTTCTCATTGTATCCTCACAACACTCTATGAGGTAGGTGTTATTCTGATTTTATGCACAGGGTTCAGGGAATTGAATAATTTATTCAGGTGCAGAGCAAGTAAAGGCAGATATGTAGTTTGACCACAGGTCAGTCTGATTTAAAACTTGTACTCATTCTACCACGTTGCATTATTAATATTCTTCTTCCAGGAGGAATAACAAAATAGAATCCCTCATAGTCTTTACTCAGAACTGCGGTAGGTCTAACAACAGGCTGACACCTTTTGGTTTCCCTAATTACATTAATTTGTTTGGCAGAAAGCCTCTCTCCCCCATATGAACAATTAATTCAGGGTAAGAAAACACTTCTTTGAATGAGTAGAATTCTGTGGAGCACAAATAATAATCCCTACTGGTGGATGTACTTACCCTCAAATTTCTCCCCAATGTGTAAATCTGACCAATGGGCACTGAACACTAATTTTTTTTTTAAAGTCTGGTACCTTAAATCTGATTTTGAGTGTTAAACAATTCCTCCACTACTTCAGCATATGAAGTATGACATATGAAATACAATGACTATGCTTACTGAGGTTGCGTGTTTGAGGCTTATATGAATATGAAGGCTTATGAGAAAACGTGTTTTAATTAATAATGTCAGTGATAATGGTCACCTCTGTTTATGTATTCTTACATGCTTTACAATTATAAATTCTTGCTCTTCTACCTGGGGATGTTTTCTGCTTATGGTTATTGCGCTAATTTTCTCGAACTTGATTCTTTTCATCATGATATGTTCTTTAGTGTAAGTAAAGGTGAGTACAACTTCTCTTTTCTATTGGTTCAGTTCTCTACCTTTTTTTTTTCCCTAATAAAAATACTGTGATGCTGGTTTGACATGTTTTGGTGACACTATAGCTCAGCTATTCTCCAAGGTGACCAATTGTATTTGATCAAGAGAGAGAAAAAAACGGGTTTTTAATATTGTGTTGTTTAATCTATTGATTTTTGGTTGATCTTTTATTTGACAAGAAAGCTATTTTAAAAGTTCATATGAATTTCAAGGGACTTGGCATATCATATTTATAATAACTCATTTCTTCTACCCAGACTTTGTAAAAAAATATTTTGCTTTTTTTACTTCTCTAAATCAAGAAATCAAGGTCACAATCCAGTTCTGGTACTTTAATGATATGACTCACTGTCAAGCATAACAAAGATTAATCAGAAAGTAAATGAATGCCATGTTTCAATACATTAGTTCTATTACATCTGTCTAAAGGAATAGTAGCGATGAGGTAGAATATTTGCTACAAAATGGACATACTGTGAGTTTAGAAATGGGCTTTATTTATATGCATTATTAGAATTGAATAGTTTTGCTTTTTTTAAAGTATGGATATGACAAGGACAGCCAATCTTATTGAGAATTGTGGTATATAAGGACATATAACTTTTCTTACTATGGCTTTGATTATTTTACATACTATTACTCTTTTACTTTTATTGAGGATTGTTCTCAAGTAACTCAAAATATTGCCACGTATAATATCTCTTCCATAACAAATATGCCCTTGGCACAAAGGAACTTTAATTCTAACTCATATATAAGAAACTGAGATTTTAAAAATGTGAAGAACCTTGTTCAAGGTCAGGAAGGAAGTTTGCCATTAAAACTAGGAATCAAGCGCACATGATATGTTCCCTGTCCAGTGCTTTTTCCATCCAAGCGCCTCCATTTTAAAGCATTTACTAATGTGTACTTCTTGTAGGTCAATTCATATTTTGAATAACTCATTCTTTTCTTTAAAAAGTTTCTGCTACACTAATATTGCCAAGTAATGCCAAGTCTTGAAATTACTATGAATTTTCAAAATGGATAATGCTTCCTCTCTCAAAATAAATTTAGCAGTCTCTTTATATTTAAAAAGAATATTACTGTGCTAGTTAATGGTTCAGTTATGGCATTCCAGATAGTTCTACTATGGCTGCCTCAAAGAGAAGCCCTCAGAATTCAAGAGGCCAACAGAGAGGTTGGGAATGGGGCTCCAAGATCCAACGGCATGGGTTTCAAGTTCAGCTTTAGCACTCTGGGTATGTGACTTTGGGCAAGTCACATGACTGTTCTGAAGTTCCCTCTTATAATTGGGTGACAGATGTACTTAATCATTAGAGTTTGTGACTATCATGAGGGGTAATACGTAGATAACATCTAGCATGTGGTCTGAAATAGAGCAAACACTAAAGAAGGTAAGTCATCACTCTGTTACATTCACCTTAGGCACATCTCACTATGAGGGCACATTTCAGAGCAGAAGTCATCCTATGAACACTTGATCATTTGGTGAAAAAAATCATTTAAGAAATTCAATTAATTTTTGAAAATTCATCAAAATTTACTGGATAAATGCAGCACCAAGTTAAAAACACTTTGGGGTATATAAATGGGGACTGTTAAACTTTTTAGAAACTTGAGACCTCAGGATCTTGGATGAAAGGTAGATTATGTCCCTTCCCCCCATTAAAAATGTGTATAATAACATTGACCTAGAATAGAAATCCCTAATCTATTGTAGGAGTTTCATTCACTTTAACAACAATAACAAATCCTCTAAAATGCTGAACAGATAAAATTGGATATAACAAGCTAAAAATAACACTAATTTCATCTATTTATTCTAAAAGCTGAATTTTGAGAGATGGATTGCCTTGTTAATGGCAGTTTGACTGTGTGCTGTGGCAAAGCCCTGTGTCTTTCACTTCTTTTAAGATCTATTGAAGGCAGAACTAGGAAGACCCTTAGAAACATGATTTTGATTCATTTTTCTTATTAGGAATATTCACTCTCTAGTTTTTTCCTATAATATATCTGATAGAAGACAATTATTTTGGTCAGCCAGAACATCAAACAACAGGTGCCAGAATCTCAAGACTGTTTAGAGTATATTAACATTGTTATTTACAGAATATAACAAAACTAAATAAGAAAAATGGGGAAGGCCATTGTCAACATGGTCCTCTACATGTATTCTAATAGAAAAGCTAGGGCATGACTCCATTGCAACTTTAGACTACAAAGCACTCCTACCTCGGTCAATTCTGTTGACCCTTATGTATATTTTATTAGATAGGAATAATTATCCGGATTTTATATATTAGAAAATAGATGCACAGAACACTTTTATAACTTCTCTAAACAACAAGGCCTAGGTTTCATTTTTTTGAATTCTTCAGGGGTCCCCTTTCAGTACACCGCACAGACTGCATCATCAGAAATGAAATATGTGATACACAGGCTCCTTGGTACTCTTTGCTGCATCTCCTCTAGCTAGTCTGGAAACACTGAAATCATCTGACTTACTTCTAGGCCCTCTTCTGTCTGCAGTCTCTGCTCAGGGCATCTCATCCACACCTGTGGCTTTAAATACTTCTCTAGTCTGATAATTCCCAAATTCATTTCACCTGCCCAAACCTTGGGATCTCAACTTGTCTAGCTGCTACTTTTACACTTGGAGCTCTATTCAGCATCTCGAACAACTCACTGGAGGCCTTAACACTCCTCTACATCTGTTTGTTTCCCTCTCTGCCCCCCACCATGTTCATATCTACAGCAATCCTTGATTTCTCCACTTTTCTCTACTTATCACATCCAATTCACTATTAAGTCTTCTTATTTCTATTTCCAAAAACCCTAACTAAAACATGAAACACAGTTTGAATATGAGAATTCATGTCTTTTTTTAATTTGAAATTCTTAAGTGTATTTCTTCAGATACTACTGTGCAGTTTTTTGCTTTTAAAAACACCATTATTTTACATTCTCTTTCAAACTGTTGCTCTCATTAAAATTTCCGTGTTGTTAATTCTGTTTTTTGTCATAGTTAATTCTTACACCTACTGGATTTTTGTGTGTGTGTGTATTTTTTCATTGTAATCTCCTCTGTTTCTTTTTTGAAAAAAATTAAAGTAATAACATCATAGCATAAGTGCACTTGTTTGTAATTGGTAGTCCAATTAATAATTACATATGTATATAATTATGTAGCCACCGCCTAGATATGTAATTATGATGTAGCTTTACATATAACTTGCACGGAATTTACATATATAGGTAAAAGTACATATTTACGTGTAATTTACATAGGTATGTAAGTGCTCCATGATGCCTTATTTCAAGCTACCGATGTGACAACACTGAATATATTCCTGGGAGGAGATGTGCAGAACTGCTGCAGCACACCACTAGTAAACTCCAACTTTCTTTGAATAAGATTAAAATTCCTTACCATAACTTGCCCCCTGCCTACCTCTCCAACTTCATCATGTACGACTCTGCTAACACGTACTCACATTACAGCCACATTGGCCTCCTTCCTATCCCTGCCATATAACAAGCCCTCCTCTGTCTCTTGACCTCCCTCATCTCTGTTAGTCTCTCTGGCCCAGTTCTTCTTCTGGCTGCTCATTCTTGCCCTCCACAATTCTGCTGTAAAATGTCACATAATCAGAAAGGCTTTCCCTGGTCATCCATCCTACACTAGCTTCTCCCAGTCTTAGCTTAAATTTCTATTTCCTTCTTGCATAGCACTTAGGAAATCTAATTAATTTTTAATTGGAATTGCCACTAGGCTATTTCATTGATATAGCAAATTATTTACTATCTGTCTCTGCACTAGAGTTTAGGCTCCATGAATGCAGAGCCTTGATATCTTATTCATCATTGTATCCCAGGGTCTGGTTCAGAGCCTGACACAGAGAAGGCACTCAGTGAATGTGTTGAGCAAATGGATGGGTGGATACTATAGTTATCTATCGAGGACTGAGTGATGAACTCTTCTAGGGAGTGTAATTTCTGAATGATATCAGATGGAAATCTACCAGTTTAGATATGAAACAGCACATTTTAAGAATCTGGCAGTTCCCCTCACCCCAAGCCGCAACAGTGGCATTAGAGCGTTCTTAGGTCAGATAACCATGAGTTTAAATGCGAGGTCTGTCATTTACCTCTCTGGGCCTACGTCTTTCTTGATTTCTAAAAAGGAAATAATGCTCTAGACTAAAATATCAGATTATATAAAATATGCCAGGCATGGCATATCTGCTAAACAATCGATAATTGCTATTATTATCAACATCAAGTTGTATAATTTATGGTGGACTAGAATATATTATAAATACACATCACTTCTCACATTTGGTTTTATACTTATGTATTTTAAAGTCTAATCCTATTTTAAGTTTTCACAAATTATTTCTCAAAGAGCTCAAAAAAGTTCCATATCACCTCTTCCACATATCCTACAATATTTAAGAACAAGCATGATGAGTTTGATTTAACTGATGAGGAAATGAAAGCAGAAATGCTGAGTTTCCAACAGTCACAAAACAAATCACTGGCTGAGCTGGTCTTAGAACTCAGGCAATCTATTATCTAACTTGGTGTGCTTTCCTCTGAAACGCGTCTAGCATGAAAACTAATCACAACAGCATTTGGTGTAACATGGTGGGTATGTAAAAATAATAAACCAGTGCTTAGATATGTAGAAGTCAGTAGATGAAAGTACTAATGTTAATGGCTAAAGAACTTAAAAGCAACCTTATAGTTTCTGTGGTTTGGCTCTTGCTATGGCATGTATGTAACTTCTGGTAATAAAACCAAGTCTGTTTCAAGGTCACCCAACAACAAATCAGTCCAGAAGCTGAGACTTCAGGATGCTTCATTGTCCTTCACTGTCCACCCACTGTGGTCCAGAGGGTGCTGCCCCATTCTCTCTCCCCCTTCCATTCCTACTGTCCCACTCTCTGGCTCTAGCTCTTCTTCTCATTCCCGGGCCATTTGATATTCTCACAGGCTGAAGTTATTGTCTACTGAGACATTAATACATTCTATTTTATTGTCAACTGGCTGAAACTGAATAAACAAGTATTTCCAGCAATTTTATTTCCACTCACTCATGCTGACAACCTAGTTTATACTGTTTCCTAGGATAATATATTTTTTTCTTCTTGTTTCTTCAGGGCTTTGTGTATAATGTGTTAATGCATAACAATCAGTGATAAATAACTGAAAAATACTTCCAATGTTTACCAACTATCTAAAGTCATTTGCCTCTGTTGACATCTCAGAAAAATTCATAAGAAAAGTCAGTTTTTTAAACTATCTTTATCAAGTATGACAATAGAATATTTAGGTTTATTTTGTTTTCTTCTCTTCTTCCTGTCCCCTTACACCAAAGGCTACAGATTATTACTTTGCCCCTCAACTATGACTTGAAAAAGCTCAGAATCACAGATATATACCATCCAAATACAATTTGAGCTTTAGGAAGTGTTGGTAGCAAAAGTAGCACGTTTTTAATTTCATCAAAATATGATTACTTCTGTTCAGTTTCTTGAAGAGACTCTGGGGGTCTGGGATGCAGTGAGTGTCAGGAAACTACTATGAGGAGACTACTTGAGTTTTGCCTAATGTCTAGTATTACAGCTTGAAGCTCACTGTAGAAAGGAGGGTGCAACACTCCCAAAGGGTTGTTTTGTAATCTGAGTGAAGGTACTAAGGACCTCTAGGATTCTATGGCCATGCAAGCCTGCCATCAGGAAGCTAGATGGTCAAGACCAAAGGTCCTAGGAAAGGAGAAGATACTGGGCGGAGAAGGGTTTCATTTAAGCGATAAGGAGGATGCTGGTTGGAACAGGGCAATAAAGGAAGGGGGGAAGGTTTTTCTACTTTCTTATAGCTTTGAATATGAACAAAGAGGCTTGGGACATCCTGAGCTCCTCCAGCTTTCTGAGCATTCCCACCAGGCCCTCCTCCTCCCTGTCACTGGCAATACCTCCAACCTTCGCTCTTCTTTCAGCACCTTTTTTGGGGCAAGTGAAGCCAAAAGAAATCATGGCTCCCCGTACATTATTGACTTCATGAGTCCACCTACTCTCTGCTCCTTTTTTCTCTTTCTGTTTCCAGTGGGAAAAAGTAGAAACAACAGGACTGAACTTTCTTTTTCTATTTATGGGTATATTACAAATTTGTGGTTTAATACTGGCAACTAAGACTATATATTTTATCAACACCATCAGAATTGGAGACTATTTGTTGGAGTTATTGCTAGATCCAGTAATTTCCCCCACATTTGCTCTGTCTCTTAGCAGAATCCAAGAGAAGAATTACTGAAACAAGAGAAAAGGCTTCTCTTTGCTGGGGCTCAGTTCTGATGAGTCACCAAAGTCTGAATCCAAGATAGTACAATATTTCACTCAATAAATATTTATTGAGTGTTTTTAGACATTATTCTAGGTACTTGAAACAGAGCAATGAATATAATGGAGGAGATAGACAAGGTCCCTGAGGACCCACTCCAGTCTCATGAGAGGAGATAGACAATCTGAAGTTAATACAAAAATAAGTTAACTTTAATAGCGGTAAGTGAACTGAAGGAAAGTAAAGATTAAGTAAGAGGTTGGGACTCAGGTTGGTAGGATGGAGGAAACATCTGAGCTTGAACAGCAAGCTGGCATAATATGGGAGGCATTCTACTGGCTCAATTTGGGAAAATGTAATATTCTTAGAAATTTCATATGAAATGGTCCTTTAAAGTCCCCCATACTGATCATACACAATGTTTTTCCAATATAGAAGTCAGGATGGTGGGACAAGTTAAGGACAATTCTGAGTCATGTTATTTTATGATTTAGTGTTGCTGGTGTCAGGAAATGAACCATTAATTAATTTTTTAAAGTTAATGTTTAAAAATCTTGTCTTTTGGTCTTTAAGATAGTTAAGTGTGCCACACACACACCATATAGCAACTCTGGAACAGCATTACTTGGAAACTTCCCTGACAGCAGCATTAGAAAAATGAGAGATGTAACTCCTAAGCCTGGCCCAGCAAGTCCGGGTGTAAATACCATGTAAATACCATGACTACGGAATGTTTGAGAAAATATTGGATGAAGTGGAATCGTGACAGGGAGTGAATTCGTATTCTTTCACTTGAGATTTTTTTCTTTTTCTTTTCTTTCTTCTTCTTCTTCTGTTTTTTTTTTTTTTTTTCATTCCCTGAGAAAGGAGAACCACAACTTATGTTTGAAGAAATTAAAAATCTCAAGAGTCAACTCTCACTTTCTCTATAAACAGGGTGGAATGCACTTGTACCCTAAGAGCACTGGATCCTTAAAATTTAAGGGCTGTCTCGGGTGTTTTGCTGAGAATCATTACAGTCATGTTGTTAACTTCTATAATTCTATAGCTCTCAAGAAAATTTCCGAATGCTTTGAACAAAAGTCACACCGACATTGGGGGACTTAGTGTCTGTGTACTAAATGCCTTTTGGGGAGAGGTCTTGGGGATTTCACTGTCTTCCATCTGCCTTTTAAAATCTAATATACTTCTGTTTCACTGAGTTAGGCTGTTTCCTCCATGGTACTTCTCAAAGACATTTCCTTAAATTAGGTAAATGCATCCCTTTTCTCTGTCGGGCCATCATGTTCCTTTCACTTGGGCTTTGGGAACTTTAAATGATGTTAGGAACAGCATGTTTATATTCTCTCAGTGTAACTGTAAATGGCAATAGAGAAATTTAGTGGTGAAATGCTAGTAAGTTTATGGCTCAGGGCCTCACTTTCTTCACCAGTGAAGCGAAGTGGATACTTAAACTGAAAATTTTACAGTTCAATGAAAGACAAAGTTATAAGTGACTTATAAAAATAGAATTCACATAAAAGGTCCTAAAGAGAGGGTGATTGATGCTGTTTTGCTGGGGTTTGTGGGAGAGAGGTGTAGCCAGACTTCCCTCTGGACAACTGGATGGCTTCCATTTTCCAGGTCTAAGTTATGAAGCTGTCTGGCCTAAGGATTTCTTTCTGGAAGGTAAAATTAATCTTTACATCTCTTCCCTTCCTGACCATATTCTAGCTAATATGTCCCAGTTTTTAACCCTATTTTTTACCAATGAACAAATTTCAATACTACTTTAGGTCTTTCATACCTGTTTTTGTTTTATTTTGTTTTGTTTGTTCTTTTCCCTTTCTGCCTGGAGAGCTCTTTCTTTTCTCTCTTCTTATGCCTGGCTATTTCTCAGAGCTTTCAATTTGCTTCTGAGTTCCTAACTTTTAGTTATGAGCCACCATTCAAACTTTACCAGATAGAGATAGAAAGTCTAATGTTGGGCATGACTAACAGTCAAAAGCAAAAAGCTACTTGAAAGAAACAATGTGTGCATGGGAAAATAATGTTAAAAGTGAATTAAAAAATGATAATAACAAAAGAACTATCTTTATATATTTAAAGAATTATGAGATACCATAACAATGAACTATCAGATTCTATTGAAAATGCAATATTCAGAGAACAAAAAAGAACTGTAGAAGTTAAAAAATGTACTAGTAGAAACAAAAACTAGGAATTTAGGAAGTATAGAAAATCTCCAAGAAAGATAACACATACAGATGGAATAAATAAATAAATAGGAATATTAGGAATTCTGGGGAAAACAGAGAAAATGAAAGTAAGGAATTCATCTCAAAAATAACTCAAGAGAACTCTCAGAACTGGAGAATACAAATTTGAGGATTGAAAGGCCCTATCATATGACCAACATATAAGCCAGAAATGGACACATCATAGCAAAATTTCACAACATGGGAGAAAAAAAATGATACCAGAAACTTCCAGAGCAAGAAAGAGGCCATATATAAAGGACCAAGAGTCAGGTGTGTTTCAGATTTCTCAACAGAAATACTATATGGTACAGAACAATGGATTAAAAATTCTGAAGAAAAAGGATTCTTCTAACAAGTTTGCAGATCAGGCACAGATAGCATAAGGACATGTTTGGATATGCAGGTCTAACATCACCCAAACAAGAGAGAAAACCAGGGAAAAGTATGAAATAAAGGTAATAAGAGACCTAATACTGACTGAGGTCAAAGAGAAGACTGGTGAAAAAAGATTTCGTGAAGTCATCTTTTACCAAATTGGTAGGAACAAATAGAATACTAGACACATTTGAACATCTTAAAAGAAGACTTAAATAATGGAGAAAATTTTGAGGTTGAATAAGTGCTAAGCACACTAGAAATTAGACATATGAAAAATTGAGATAATTATTGAGTTTAGGGAGACAAAAGATAAAAGAAAGGAAAAATAATTATAATTTTGTTAAGTGGATCAGCTATGAACACAAGTATCCAATATATTGTTATGAATAAATTATCGTAAGAAGTTGGGAGATGGGGAAGTTGTTAAGTATAATGGCAGGAGCAGGGGACAGGAAAAACTTCAAAGTCAGAAATAATAAAACCAAAAGAGAAATCTTAAAATTCACTGACGATATTTTAAAGAAACCATTTTGGAGTAAGTTTGGAATAATAAAAAAGTTGCAAAGGTAGTAAACCATACTTCTATACATTTTAATGTTAACATCTTATGGTGTATTTGTCAAAACTAAGACACCATCATGGGCACATTTCTATTAATTAAATACCAGATTTTATTCAGATTTTACCAGTTTTCCCATTAATGTCTATTTTTACCCGCTGCTCTGAGACCTCATCTGAGATGCTACATTGCATTTAGTTGTCAACATTCTTTAGTTTCCTCTGTACTGTGATAGTTTCTCTATCTTTCCTTGTTTTTTAAGACCTTGACAGTTTTAAGGATTGCTGGTCAGGTATTTTGACGTATATATTTCAATGTTGGTTCATCTAAAGTGTTTTCTCATTATTAGACTGGAGCCATAGGTTTTTAGAAAGAATACCATGGTGGTGGAACACTTTTTTTATCATGTCACATTGGGATACATGGTATTCCAATGACATCACTGATCACTTGGTTATAGTAGTATTTATCAGATTTATCACTATTTTGCTTGATCCACACTCTTTGGAAAACAGTCACTAAGTCTAGCACACAATCAGTGGGGAATGAGGAAGGATAAAGCTGTAGGGAAGTAGCACCTACATATGTTATCTAGAGTTCTCCTGTAATGAAGGTTTGTTTCTTTTCCCCTTTTAGTTGTTTATTCACTGATATTTATGTCAATAATTATATACATTTTTAAAATAATTTATTTTATTTTTTCAGTGTTCCAAGATTCATTGTTTATGCCCCACACCCAGTGCTCCATGCAATTCACTGATATTTATATCAATAACTACATTTTTAGACATTTATTTTACAGTTTGAGTTATTATCAAATACTATGTTATTCATTTTGTTTCTCAAATTGTTCCAGTTTGGGCAGCTGGAAAATGTTTCAGGTTGGCTCCTGTGCCCCTTTGACATACATTGTATTCCTTTTGTGTTTTGGCACATCCTTACTTTTTTGGCTTGTTCCAGATTCATCTTCTATTTTCCCTGCCCCAGCTTTAAAGATCTCTAAGATCTCTGGATCATTTTATTGAAGAACTGTATTTAGAAACTGGGAAGAGAAAGTATAGTAATGAAATGAAGTTTCTTAACAAAAAGACTTGTTTTTTTGGAGAAATATTTTAGTATAAAAAATCCTTTAAGTAAGTTTACCTAGAAATGACTGATATGTGAAAATTTGTTTAATAACTGTGTTATGGAGATAGAAATGAGATGAAAGAAGAAGAACAAGAGAAAAATAAATTCTAATATAACCAATGGTGGAAAGAAAGGGGGAAATATTTAGGTTTAAAAGGTAATTTTTATGTGTTTGTTCTGCACTGTGCTTGGTCAACAAAGGGTAAGGATTAAATCTTTCTAATATGGATAACAAAACTAATGCAGAAATAAGATGTAATAGTGACAAGAGGCATCAATTCTCCAGACAAATTTTTGCAATTTCCATTCAGTCAAATATAATTTGTGAATGAAATTCTGATTTGCCTTTTAGCCAATTTTATCTCACAGGAACCAAGCAAATAATGAGGAAAGCTGCCACACAAGATTTAATCTTAAAAATATTAAAATAAAAATGAATTATATTTTCTTTGTCAATTCACAAAGAACTTCATCTGTGCCTTTCTTTGGTTGTAATTATCACTTTTCACCCTGTATCACAGGTTTTTGTTTATAATTTCTCTTACTAGAAGGTAAAATTCTTTGTAAATATAATCTATGTCTTATTCATTATATTTCTCAAAACCTGCCCAATTCAAGACATATAATCAAACTAAACACCAAATAAAAGCATAAATTAATAAATCAAGAGATTAATACATGGTGATATGGAAATTATAGGAAGCTTACAGAATAAAATGTTGCTTTTGGTAAGTTCATAATGACTATGGAAAGCTATGTTAGGATGAGTTATTTAAACATTTTAGTTTTTAGGTGAGCATTTTTTTTTTTTAATTCAGAGAACATATAAACATAATCCCATGGTTATATATCACAGTTAAGATTTCAAAACATAATGAAAACGTTCAATACTTTGCTCTCACTTAAAGTACTGGCATGGTTTTTGGTGGGAAAAAATTATAATAAAAATAGTAAAATTTAAAATTCTTGCTTATTTCACTTTTCAGATTATGTATATAATTAGAAATAAGGAAAGGTAACTATATTAGTTACCCTATGTATTACCCTATATATCCCCTATATTAAGGAATATACTCAATAATTTTTATTGCTAGGGGTGTATAATCAGCAAAATCTGGAGACCCCTACACATTGAACAAATGCAGATGTGATTCAGAAAGTGCTGCTGACAAATTTTGAGAAATCAGAGGTGTGATAGAACTGAATGATGTCAACAATGACCTTTGTAGAAAATTGGGAAAGTGTTTTAGTTTTTTCTAAGAAGGGTTAATATAATTCATGGGCAATATTTTGGGGCCCATTTTTTAAACAAATATTTCAATTCTAGATACTTGGAAAAGATAGCGGTAATTATAAGGAGAATCTTGTGTCCATTAGGCATATGTCATGACAAATTAATATCATTTTCTTAGTGACAGGACTATTAGACTGGAAGTTATAGAGAATGTAGTAGTTTCTTTGTATAAATTATAATATATAACATAAATATACATAAATTCAACATGGTGTTTTAAATTATTTTTGTCAATAAAAATAATGTGTACTAGATCATAAGATGGACTAGGTTTTAAAATAAATAAGCATTGTATGCAAAATGTTACTATTTCATGCATTCATGTCAACCTTAGTATCTTACAATTCTCTATATTTAACCTTATCCTCAAATTCAATTTTCTTTTAAAGGCTTTAATGAATATTTGTTAGGTGGACTTCACAAATTTGCATATAACCTAAAGCTGGAGAGAACAGAAAAAAACTAAGGAACAATTTTAGAGCTATAAATCTACATACTTTTTGCTTTGGAGGACCTGGGTGAATAAGCAGCCCTCTTAAGATCTAAGCATATGAGTATGGACTTAGTATGTGTTACCTTCGTGGTGTGCTTGTCAAGGTACATGTCTGAGTTGGTCAGACCAATGTACTGACAGTATTGTGTTCAACTTTGGGAATAATAATTTAGTAAACATAGAACAAAACCATTAATTCAGAAGAAAGCAAAATTTCAGAAAAACATGGCATCTGAGAAACAAAGAAACGCTTAATTTAGAAAGTAACAATTCAAAGTTGATGCTAAATATTTGAATGGTTTATGCTGGTTTAAGGGGCAACCAGAAGCTGTGTGTTGATGGATGATACAGGGAGACAGATTTTTGCATAGTGTGAGAAAAGCTTTTATTATGGATTGTTCAAAAGTGAAATGAGTAGGTTTGTAAGACTGGGAAAAGAGGTTTCTACACATCAGGGGACATTAGAATCAATCACTCCTGAGGTACTTCCTGGTTGTAATGTTCTTTGATTTGCTAGTTAGTCAATAAGTGGTCTTAAAAAGTCTCCTAAATCACATTTTATAGTTACCCTTCTATAAATCCTAAATGGAAGGCAGGCCTAATCACAGAACCGAACGCCCGACAAAACTGTGATGGGTGCAGTTCCCTTTGGCAGTTGTTTCTATGAGCCCACTTTCATTCACAATATCTTTTGGCATTTCTGTCTAGATCCTTTATCCTGTTTTTCTTGCTCAAGACTTTTTATTGCCCACGACCACCTTGGGTTTATTGATGGCTGATTTTAGATTGAAATGATATCACGTTGACTCAGATACTTGAAAGTCAAGTACTTAACCTGATAAATGGTCCTATATAATATTCCAGAGGCACAGAGGCTGCTCAGAAAGCTCTCACTGAATATGAGCTTTAATAAAGATATATATATATATATATATTTGGAGATACTCAATTAGAAAACATATTGGTTAAAGAACAATAGTTTAAGAAAACAAATAGAAATGACAATTTTACATAAAATTAATATCCCCTAACAAATGACCGAGTAACGATTTCTTAAGTGTGGTAACTGTTATAAATGAGCAATGAAGCAGTGGCTGGAAAAAAAAAAATATAAAGATCACCTTCCCAGTACTATGTATTTTGAATTCTAAAATTTAAAGTTTGACAATTTGATATGCTAACAATGTTTTGCCCAAATAATTTTTTATTATATAAAAAGGAAATCATATAGGCTATTTGTTTTTGACCAATTCAATTTTAGTTGATAATTTTCAGTATCTTTTAGGTGCAAAAAAGTATATATTCAACAAATACTTATTAAGAATCTTTTGTGTTTCAGGCACTATTCTAGGTTCTTGGGATACATCAGTGAACAAAAAGGACAAAAATTCTTGCCCTCATAAAGTTTTCATTTAGTGCAGGAAAACAGCTAATAATTAAACATATAAGTAAATTATAAATTAGAAAGTTGTGTATGCTACAGTGAGAAAATAAAGCAGGGAAGGAGTATATGAAATGCCAAAGTATGAAGGGTATTGCATTTTTTAAAAGGTGGTTGAGGAAGGTCTCAGTGAGAAGGTGATTCCCTTCAAAAATGGTGAAGAAATAGGTCACAAAGCCCCGGGGTGGGGCGGGGGCTGGGGAAGACCAACAGGAAGAGAGTTGAGCTGGTGAAAAGGTTTTGGTGGGGGCGGGGTGGTGTGCTGGGCATGTTTAAGAAAAACAAAGAGATCATAAACCATTCATCAGAAAGATAACAAAATGGAAAGGTGCAGGTTGTGTTCCACCCGATTGGCCATTGTAAGGATTTTGGCTCCAGCCTTGAGTGAGGTGGGGAGCCAATGACAGTTATGAATAAAAGAGTAACAGATTTAGATTGCTCTATTTGATATAGACTGTGTCAGACTAGAGTAAAGAAGCAGGGCGATCAGGTAGGAAGCTATTATAACAATCCAGGAAAGAGATCATGGTAGTGTGGATTAGAGTAATAGCAGCAGAGGTGGTGAGAAGTTGTACGTGTTCTTAAATAAAGAACCAGAAGGATTTATTGATAAGTCAGACATGGGATGTGAGACAGAGAAGTCAACAATGACTTCAAGACCTTGGGACTATGAAATTTAAAAGATGGACCTGCTCCTAACTGAAAAAGAAAAGATGAAAGGTAGAGCAAAAATTGAGTGCTGGATATAATAAGTTTGAAAACTATATATTAAACTATATAGTAAAACTGTATGCGATATTCAGAGAATATCAAGTAGGTAAAGATTTTTGGCCAGTTAGAGTGTTCAGGGGCTCTCACAACACATTCAACTTAAAAGATGCACTTTTTGGGACTGACAAACACAAAAACAGAACAATAAAGCAATTCTAAGGCTCTAGACACAGCTTCTGATTTTCAAACAGTATATTACCAAAATATATACAAATATTGTGTACAGTTCTAAAAAACGCAGCATTGAAAAATGAGATTTGAGTTATATATTATTGTGTATATTGTGTGAAGCAATTTACAAAAGCAGCTAGATTGACAAACTTAATTAGCTCCCCTAAGGTAGAAAAGGCATTTGTCTAAATTTGCATATAATTATTTAATCCTAAGTCTTAAATGGAGAAATGATAAGTAAGACTATTGCTGTTGCTAGAATTACATAAACGTGTGTGTCCTTTTTGTGTTAACATGGTGAAGGAGAATGTTGATATTTTGAGCTGAAAAGCTGATAGAAGCTTCTTTTGCATCACAACTTGAGTGCAGTATTTCACTTCACTGTAATTCGTAAGTTGCCTGTAGGCTAAATATTTTATATGTGGAGTTAAATACCAAAAGTAATAAATGCAATACATTTCTGACAGTGATATAATTTGAGGCAGAAACTTCCCATCACATTTACATACTGCTGAGCAGATGGGGGCACTCAAGATTAACATACCAGGTAAAATCAACAAAGGCATTCGGTGCCTCTTACTGTCAGAGAAGGGAAGAGCAATAGGGGGTGTGTGTGTGTGTGTGTGTGTGTGTGTGTGTGTGTGTGTGTGTGTGTTTTAAACAAGTAACAAACTAAAGCTCAGGGGCTTAAAATAGAGGTAGTCATTGAATTTATACTGATTCCGACTTCTTTTTATTTTTCCATGTTTTAGCTTATATTTTTCCCCTGTTAGGGTGAATTACAAATTACATACTACATTTAGGAAAATTTGCTAGTAATTTGCTAGTAATTTCTCAGGATCATGACTAGATTTCATGGTTAGTTTAATGGGAAGTTGGATGCAAACTCCATTTCATTTCCCCCCAGAGTCTAAATAAGAGAAGCTTACATCTAGTATGTTATCTTGGAATCTTAAAGAAATGTGTAAGAGAATACTGTTTGATAATTGTCAGAGACTAACAGGTAAATTCTAACAATTTGCACAAAATTTATAACTAATTCTAACAGGGGAAAAAGTAAAAATAAGTGTAAATATAGAAAAAATAATTTGGAAACAATCTTTCTGGGCTAATCCAATGGGCATATTAAGTTATAATGGTTTAAGTATAAATTATGCAATATGCTAACAATTACATTTGTGTGTGTGTGTGCGTGCATGTGTGTGCGTATTTATTGTATATAAGCACACATTGTTGATTTATATCAATTTTGGCAGAATCTTTCATCATGCTTGTTTTTGTATGTTATCTAATGTAACATTTTACATTTAAAGATTAAGAATATTCAATAAATACTCTGTTCGCCTTTTTGCCTTTCATCTTCCCCATTTTCCTTCTTTCTTTCCTATTTTGTTTTCTGTCTCTTTCTCAGTGCCTAGACAAGGATGAAGTGATTCAAGTATTTGGCTTGAGCATGAAATTTAAGGGATCACCAAACAGAATAATTCAGTAATACCTTAATGTAATATTTTAAAAAGCCAGAACTAATAAAAAGTCCATAATGAATAAAATATCAAAAAATTAAATAAAGATTAGATCTGCCAGTGCCATTTGGAGCCATGTCTATATGTAGTGATTATATAGTTTTTTGGTGTCTCCCTCAAATTATGCACCTGAGGTGAGTACCAGACTTACTTGACCCTAACCTGGCCCTATTCTGCATTTCCTGTCTTGCTTCTTGCCTTCTAGACAAAAAGCATAAAACAAGTACATAAAACTGATCATGTTACCAACCTAAATACATGAAATTACTCTTCTCTGATCAAAGTAATAGATCTCAGTTAAATAAAGATATACAATGGGACCAAGATCATTTAAATTAGCTTAAAAAGCATTTGAGATCTATTTTATTTATAGGACAAATTATCTTACTGGAGCTTTTTAAGATAATCAGTAAGTTCTACCCTCTAGAATCTAATAAAAAAACAAAAATAACTCATCCTTTAAGAACTCTCTGAGGGGGCACCTGGGTGGCTCAGTCATTAAGCATCTGCCTTTGGCTCAGGTCATGATCTCAAGTCCTGGGATCAAGCCCCTCATCAGGCTCCCTCCTCTACAGGTAGCCTGCTTATCCTTCTCTCACTCCCTCTGCTTGTGTTCCCTCTCTTGCTGCGTCTCTCTCTGTCAAATAAATAAAATCTTAAAAAAAAAAAAAAAAGAACTCTCTGTGAGGACTCAGGCTTGGAAATTTGGGAGATTGAATTCATGAACAAACTGAAATCGATTGATCAATGATGATCTTAGTCATTTAAACTGGAAAGAAAGACTTAAGAATCAAGCTTAAACTGAGGTATTTAACTCACTAAATATTTACTGAACTGCTTTTACATATGTAAGTTGCTATAGGGACACAGGGATAAACTGACAAATCAGGTACAGCTACTGCCCAAAGTGGTATACAGTCTAGAAGGACAGATTGACATAGACAATTATCATCCTCAGAAGAAATCATATGTGGGGATGGCCAAATTATTAGAATTTAATGGAAAAGGAAAATATTTTAGGCAAGAGAATCAGGAAATCTTCTTGGTAACTGAGGTAGACTTTGAAACTGAATAGCCAGTGGACAGAAAAGAAAGTCAGTGGGAAGAGTGCATTCTTGATCAAAAAAAGAAAAAAAAGAAAGAAAGAAATGAGTAGTAATTGGTACACAAGAATATTGAGACATTTAAGACAAAGTCAGTAACTTAGTTTGGTAGAAATATAAAGCACATAAATGAAGGGGAGAAGAAGACACTTAAATGTATATTTAGTACAGGTGTTCTGTGAATAATCTTTTAACAAAAATAATGAAGAAATGAAGACTGAAAGGAAGGATAATGTCAAATTGCAGAGACTTTTGAATGCTAGGATAAACTGCACTGAAGATAGAGTAGAACACTTAAAGGTTTTGGGCACAGATGGGATTCCTTTCTGAACTATGCAGAGGGAAGATTAATTGGTGGGTGAGGGCCAGCCAGTTAGCTGGTTCTAGAGTCCAGGAGGGTAATAATAATGACACAAATTGCTAAACTAGAAGTAGAAAAGGAAAGGAGCGATGAATGGGAGAGATGCTGGAGAGGCAGGATTGATAGTTAAGCAATTAATTGGCTCTGGGAAGAAAGACGAAAAGCAACGAAAATGACTCCTCAATTTCAAGCCTGGGTGGCAGGGAGGGTACTGCTGTTCTTAACAGAAATAAAAAACACAAAAAGATAAGCATCAACTCACACAGAAGGATCATTAGTTCAGTGTTAGACATAAGGTGGACAGGAGCACTGGGAGGGTAATGTGGGTAGAGACGCGTAGCGTGCAGATAAGAGTTGTCTTGTTTCCCAAAATTAAATGCTGTCACAAGGGGAGAAGCAACATTTGCCATTTGATGTGCCCCTCACTTAACCTCTTCTCCCTGATTAATTGCACATAAGGAGCAACGATAGCAAAGGTTTTGTTCCTTAGTGTTGCAACATTCCAGAAAATCTTGTATACATATAAAAAAGCCTGGTAGTATCAATTAAGATGATACAAGATTTTAGATTACCTAGATGTACCTGAAGCTCTGGCCATCTAAGCGTCTGGACAGAAGGTGATAAAATGAGGTAAGTGGCCTTCTGATATTCAACAATAGCATAGGCCAGTGGTGCTCAAACTTGAGTTACATCGGAATCACTCAAGGAGTTGGTTAATATATGATATTGCAACCCCACCCCCCTGAGTCTCTGATTAGTTTTGCTGGGATCTAAGAATTTCCATTTCTCACAAGTTTCTAGGTAGTGTTGATGCCGCTGGTCCAGTGTTCACACTTTGAGCATAGGCGCTTTACATAATGCCTAGAAGAGTGATTCTCAAGAGATACTTTGCAAATAGTCATCAGGAACACTGGGACTGCTTGATAAAATTTTAATTCTTGAGGTCCCACCCCTGACCTAGTGAATCTTAATATTTGGGTTTAGAGTTGGGGAATGAGCATTTTGTGCAGCTACTGGAGGTAATTCTTAGTATCCTATAAAGTTTGAAAACTCACTCAAATTGTGATGTGAATTTTAATTAGCTTTGGAAGGGCATTAGAGTTTTAAGTTCTATAATTGTGATAGAACAAATGAGCAGAAGTGAAGAGATGTGGGCTGTAGTTATAAATCTTGACACTAATTAGTTGTGTGGCCTGAAGTAAATCACTTAAACTTGAGGTGTAATTTTTCTCATCTATAAGATAAAATGATTAAACTGAAAGATCTCCACATTCCCTTTCAGCTGTATGACTGTGATGAATTCTGGGAATAGGAGCAGGTAATATTAGAGATAAACATTTCCAGAGAGTTTGGGAAAATGAACACTTCTCAACTGGGCATGTCAGAATACCATTTGTTTCATTTTGTTGAACTATGTATTCTTCCTCTCCCGTTCTAATTTGCCTCGCTTGCTGCCTCCAGTAGGTTGTTAAATTATTGGTCTCTATAGCCTTTGAGAACCACTCTTGGGTGAGTCATTTTTGTGGGTTGGATTGAGTCCTACCTCTCTTGAATGCTGGGCTTTTCATGACTACCCAGTACAACCTAATTTCTCTCAGAAGAAATGATGGTGATTATAGCAATTTGAGTCTGTTAGCCAAAATAGTACCTCTTAAAAAACGAATATTAAATGGAACTTAAATTTGTATGTACCGCCTCACACCTATTAGTATGGCTGCCCTCAAAACCAAAATCAGAATAAATGATGTTAAAGATGTGAAGAAATTGGACCCTTGTGCATTAGTGATAGAAATGTAAAGTGGTGCAGCCAGTATGGAAACAATATGTTGTTCCTCAAAATATTAAAAATAGAGTTACCATATGATCCAGCAATTCTACTCCTGGGTATATACCTAAAGCATTGAGAAAAGGGACACAAATATATCTGTACAGCCATGTTCATTAGCAGAATTAGTCACAATAGCCAAAAGGCAGAGGAAACCTAAGTACCTATCAACGAATAAATGGATGAACAAAATGTGGTATATACATACAATGAAATATTATTTAGCCTTAAAAAGGAAGGAAATGAGAACAGCATGCTAAGTGAATGTCACCAAAAGACACTTTCCATATGATTCCACTTATATGAAGTTCCTAAAGTAGTCAAATTCATAAAAGCAGAAAGCAGAATGGTGGTTTCTAGCTATTTGGAGAGAGGGAGAAAAGGGAAGCTATTATTGAATGGATCTAGAATTTTACTTTTGAAAAGAGTTCTGGAGGTGGATCCTGTGATGATGATTGTATAATAATGCAAATGTACTTAATGCCTGAAATATAAATAAAAATGGTTAAGATGGTAAATTTTACACTTCATGTATTTTACAATTTAAAATAAATTAAATATATAATTTCAATAAAAATGTGTATGTTGAATGTCAAATATGGAAACCATTAATGTGATAGGGTCAGATTGTATTATAAACTAATTCTTTAGGACATAAAATGAGAAGCTCTACCCTTAGTTAAGGAGTTTTAAAAACCTATTTCGTACTTTTGAATTCCTGTGTTTGATATTATATGTAATAGAAGAAATAAAGAAAAAACTGAAAAGATGGGTTATTTTCTAGCAAACATAAGTAGGGTTTTATGTTACAGTATATTTTTTCCCCCAAATATTATCAAGGCATTGGAATTTTATTTATTTTATTATCTCCTAGACTGAGTTGGTGCCAGGTGGCAGAGCCCTAAAGAAGTTTCCAAAACATAATGATTTAAAATAGAAAACTAATAGTCTTATAGATATTTAACAAGAAAGGAGGAATATGTAATCAGAAGCTTTAGCATTCAAGATGACAATTAATCTGAGAAATGTTTAAAGCAGGAGGATACAGTAGTAGTCATGGCATTTAAGCTTTCGTAGCAAAAGTGAATTCAGCAGTTCAGAAGCAAAAAATCACAGTAGAATACTGTGAGTGTATAGAGACATAAATTGGAGTGAGACATAAATTGGAGTGAGAGGAGAGAAAGGGTTCTTTGAAGATATGAAAGGACAACCAGGGGCTGCAACAAACAGGAATGCAAATAAAATCTATAGAGGCTGCTAATTCTCCTACTGAGGGAAGGAGAGTTTGATGAGAAACTAAAAATTCAAAGTATGTATGTGTGAAAGGTCTACAGTTTAATGTAATGGAAGCAAGTACGTCAACACGAAGTCCAGTATCTTCGCTGTAGAACATCATCTCAAAAACTTGGAGCCCTCTCAGCCTATATCTGTTACTAGGGCACTAACTATTATAAAATTCTTTTTTATATTAATATTCTTAGGGATAAAAGGAAGATAGCAAACAGCAGCCAGCTTAGAGGCATATTTACAAAATCATTTAGCTTTTCCCATTTTTCACAAAGTAAATGCTGCTCTGAAAGTACTGTCTGGCCAAAGAAATATTGTCTTACGAAGTGTCCACATGGGCATGTGGATTTATCTTAGGGCCTGACCAAATCGTGTTCCCTTGCCAGCACATCTGTTTAACTGACAGAGTCAATGTGGCTGTGGATGTGGCTAGGAAAAGTCCGGAGGGCTAATGGTGGAGTGACCCAAAAAACCCCAAAGTACTATTATTCATCTTTTAAAAAGAGGTATTCAAATTGACAATAGCAAGTCAAGAAAAAAAGGATCAAAGAAATAATTTCTCACTATCAAGTGATGTATAGAAGTCGTCCACATTTGAAAAAATATGCTCAGCCTAGTAATTAGAAAAGTGAAAATAAAAACGAGAGACTTTTTATTCATTTTGGCAAAAGTAAAAATATAAAAGAGTAGTATCATTTACTTTTGGCAATTTCAGGCAAGAAAGTGGGAAACTAGGCCTCCCTTTTGTATTGAAAGTACAAACTGGTTCAACATTTTCAGACAGTACTTGGAGAGTGGTTATAAAATTTGTAAAAGCATATGCTCCTTAACTCAGAATTCTGTTTTTATGACTATATTTATAAAAGAAAATAACAAACATAAAAATAAATGTTCATCATAGTGGCTTATAGGAGATAAAGATATGAAACTTTCAAAGTGCTCATCAAGGCTAACAATTTGATAAATTAGGATAGTTCATAGACTATTTTGAAAGTATTACAATGATGCACAAATATACATGCTAACTTGAAATATGTTAATGACAGAGATTGGTAAAGACAAAGGCAGAGAACATTTCATTAAAAAACGTCCAAATGGAGACCAAACAAAAAACTGTAGCATATACGTGCCCATTAAATAAAGAAAGTCACGAAGATGCACACCCTGCTATCTTCATGGAGGTTAACTGAGGGTAAAACTGGATGGATAGAGTGAGCTGATTTTAAAATTATCGTGGAATTATACTTTTTTGCTTTTTTGCATTTTCCAACAGAAATGTTTAAAATGTATGAGCATTTTCTAATTTGGGAAGTAACTGTTGAGAGTAGGAACTAAACCGAGGCAATGAACCATTTACACGATTTGTTGTATAATGAATTTTGTGAACCTAACAGAACCACGAGGAAATGAAGGTGCATCTACCTATAATTTTTCATCCTGGGAAACTACAAAGCTGGTATTCTTTTGTAGAAGGGATGCTTCAGTGCCAGGGTGTGTGTTAAACTAGGGCTGACAGCTGAGCCTGGCGCCCCGACTAGTGGCATCGGCGGTTACCTGGGGGGTGCACTGCTGTTGCGTAGCTATTAAACAGTTTGAAATTAGGGTCCTAAAATGTAGGAAATATTAGTCCCAGAAGGATTCTCACAATTCATCTATTTCATTTCCACAACTTTGTTTTTTTTTTAAAGATTTTATTTGACAGAGAGAAACACAGCCAGAGAGGGAACACAAGCAGGCGGAGTGAGAGGGAGAAGCAAGCTTCCCGCCGAGCAGGGAGCCCGATGTGAGACTCGATCCTGGGTCTCTGGGATCATGACCCGAGCCGAAGGCAGTCGCCCAACCAACTAAGCCACCCAGGTGCCCCATCATTTACACAACTTTTAAGATAAAGGAAGAAAACTGATGTCCAAAGTAGCTATATCTTCTTTCCATTCAGACATTTCTTTTCCAATATTTTTCATTATTCTTTTCACACCTTCTTGCTCATTTAGTTAAAATTATACAGTTAACACCCCCTTGGCAGGATCAGATAATATGCGTCCCAGCAGGTGTCTCGGATCCACCCGCACAAACTGCCTCTCCTTCCCTCTTTCACTGTACCTTAGCACCACGATGGTTAATCTATGTGTCAAACTGACTAGGTCACGGGATTCCCAGATATCTGGTTAAACGTAATGGCTGGGTATGCCCTAGAGTGTTTCTAGAAGAGATTAGCATTTGAATTAGTAGACTGAGGAGGGCAGATTGCCCTTTCCAGAGTAGGTGGGTGTTATATAACCTGGGGAGTGCTGGAATAGAATGGAAAGGTAGAGGAAGCTTCTCTCACTCTATCAGACTCTTGAGCTGGGACATCAGTCTACTGATTTATACCATGATCTCTTCAAGTTCTCAGGCCTTCAGAATCACACCGGAATTTAAATCATCAGCTTTCCTGGAGTTCTAGTTTCTAGGCAGCAGTTGGTGGACTGGTCGGCCTCCATAATTGCATGAGCTAATTCTTATAGTAAATCTCATTTTACATATAAACATACACCCACACATACACACAAACACAAATATACAATATATGAATATATATATTGTTCTTTTTCTCCAGAAAAACTTGACCAATATAAACACCTTATATCTAACCCTAACTGCTTTTCATTTCTTGCATGTACTGTGTTCTTCTTACCTCCACGTTTTTGTTCAGGCTGTCTCCTTATCCCACTTATTCCATCTCTCTTTTATTTAGTTAAGTCCTAGGAACTCTGAGATTAACATTATTTCCTCTCGGAAGTCTTTGTGATCTGAACTAGCCTTATCCCTCAGGCTATGATAAATTCCCTTTCTTGGTGTTCACTTGTAATCTGGTTCATTTCTCTGTAGATTAGGGGCTATACTGCACTTTACTGCCCCACCCTCACTAGACTGAGCCATTTCTGCATCCTCTGTGCCTATTGTACTTAGCAGCCACTGAATAAACATTTGTTGATTAAAGAAATGAGTGAATGAGTAGATGAATTGGAATTGAATGTAGCTAATTAAAAGAAGAATTGGAGAAGGTCTAGTTTTCATCATGGATTAAATCACTATATAAAAAAGCAATTTTAAAATGACATGCTCTGTTAATGGCAGCTTAGTACTATCATCTTTATATACAAGAAAAACCACTTTATTATTTTCACTTTAATTTACAAAATCTATATCCATATCTATTTTTTCTGGGCATCTAGAAAAATCTTTTCAGTTTTCAGTTTGCTTTGTGTGTTAAGACCTAACATATTCTAACTCAAGTTAAAATGCTTATGACTGTTTAAGAAGGATATAGTTTTGGACTTCACCTTTACCCTTTGAGGACACAGCTAATCAAGATTAATTTTGATCTCAAACATCCGTGAAGATTATTAGAAACAATAATAAGTTTTAAAAATGTTAATTATAGGAACACCTGGGTGGCTCAGTTGGTTGGGTCTCCAATCTTGGTTTCTACTCAGTTTATGATCTCTAGGTCATGGACTTGAACTCTGAGTAGGGCTCCATGCTCAGCAGAGTTTGCTCGATCCCTCCCCCTCCTTTTCTGTTCCTCCCACTGCTCTTGTTCTCTCTTTCTCTAAAATAAGTAAACAAAATATTAGAAAAAAACAAAAGCACTCAATCCCAGGCATTAAAAATGCATTGCCAAGGCTTTTGGGAATGATCTCTCTCTCTCTCTCTCTGTATGTGTTTCAAGATTTTATTTATTGATTTAGGTGGGGGAAGGGGCGGAGGGACAGAGAGAATCCCAAGCAGACTCCACACTGAGAATAGATCCCGTACAGAGCTCCATCTGAGGACCCTGAGATCATGACCTGAACTGAAACCAAGAGTTGGATTCTTATCTGACTGAGCCATGTGGGTCTTTTTTTAATTGTCACACTGATTCTCTTCTTTCACTATGTGACAACTGACACGGACCTAAAACCTTTGATTTTGGGGGAGCAGAAAATATGTCAATGGAATCTGAGCTCCCATATGCCTGCTGAAGTGCTAAAGTAAATCATATCTTGTTTGTTGAAATCATTTGGCGAAAGGGCAAATGTAGCAAATGCGCAGCTACTTTTAAGCCTGGTGGTAGGATAGCCTAGGACTCCAGGCATTTTTGAAGATCCAAAGTTATTTAGCATTTTGTTTTGATTTTCCCCAAGTTGTGCTCAGTCTGATTATTCATTTATGGAATGGGGTCTAGCTATGATTTTAAGATCATATACTTAGTATATTACCAACTCACCAACTGAAGCCCAAGTAAGGAAGTTAGGTCCCATCCTCTCTCTGCTCATAACTGTCATCTACTTTGCCCAATGCCAAATGATGCTATAGAACTCAAAGAGTAAGGGGAATGGGAATGGAAGAACCAGAAAAGAGGATATGACGAGTATGGTTCATGGGTTTGAGATGCATAAGACCAAGAATTACTGTATGTAAACCTGTTATAGTTGAAAATTGGTTTCTACTCATAGCCTTTTTTCTTTTATGTAATTTCGTTCCTGCCAGCTTCATTCTCATGACCCATGAGATCATTACCTGAGATGGAACCAAGAGTTGGATACTTAACTGACTGAGCCACCAGGTACCCCTGGGAGTGATCTTGAGTCAAAGGGTTTTTAGAGACTGTCCTAAGCCCTGCCTATATTCTCAATCTGTTTTTTGTTTTGCTTTGAATTTTCCTTGAACCTTCTTTTGCTGAGTAGAACTTGCTGTCTTCTGCAGATACTACATTCCTTTTGGTCTTCTCACATGATGGTGATTTTCCCTTCTACAACATTCATATCACTAGGGCTGGATAATGAGTAGGTATCCTTCTTGCCCCTTGAACCACTTCTAGAGCTTTGGTTTGAAGGTCATGCTATCAGACAATACTCATTCCTACAGTAGGCATCTGCTGATTCTGTGTCATTCCAAAGTTGCTCAAAGATTTTACCATTTGGCTCTCTGTCACTCTTTCAAATTGTAGTTCTGTGGTTATTCTTGGTGATTTGATTATTCACATAGACATCCTTTTCCAGAGCTTAGCTTCTTCTCCATAGACTGTGTCTTTCCTCCTACCTTAGCCACCCACTCCCTTGTCATATCATTTCAAATACTAGCACTCTCTTCATCATCTCAATTTCAAATGTGTCATCTTGGGACCTACTTTGTATTATTTCCAATCCTGTCCTTCTGGTTCATGGACTCCTACAGTTCCTTGGTCCCATCCAGAGCAAGAGTCTTTGTTCATTTCATCCTCTTGGTATCCTCAATCTCCTCTCAGTCACCACTTTCCTCCTACATAACTGAGATTCCATCATTCACAATAATGATAATTTATCTGCATATACTCTGAACCCCTCACCCCATGTTTTCTACTATACTTATCTGGTAAACACCAATTCTGGTGAGATCTCTTCAGTATGGACTCCATATTTACGCTTAGGCAGCTGAAGATGGCTATAGAAAAGCCCTTAATTATGCTGACTGGTTTCAATTTAGAGCCATGATGACTACTGCAAAAGAGACTTTAGTCTTTTCCAGGAATACCATTGTATTTCATTTGTATATTGTCCCTCCCATTCTCCAGAACAACTATTGCTATCTTCTCTCTCTTCAAATCTCCCTGTTGCTTATATTTTGGTGATAGCCTTGGTTCCTATTTCTCTGAGTAAATACAACCAATCAAAAATGATTTTCCATATACTTCCACTATCATATCTTCCAACATATGTGAGTATGTCCATATGTTGTACCTTCTCTCTTCTTACTATGGATGGACTGTACTCCTCAGTCCAAACCCCCCACTTGTGCATTAGATCTCATTACTTATCACCTACTCAAGGACAGGTCTCCAGCAGTTCTCCTATGTCTCTCCAGCACCATGAATTTTCCCCTCTTTACTGTATCATTTCATTAGTATAGAGACATTGTATATATCTTTTTCCATAAAAAAATTCTTCCAAACCCCACATACCACTCTAGAACCCTCCCATAATTACTCAGCGTTTCCTTTCAGCAAAGCATCTTTTAAAAGTACCCAGTCTAGGGACGCCTGGGTGGCTCAGTTGGTTAAACGACTGCCTTCGGCTCAGGTCATGATCCCGGAGACCCGGGATCGAGTCCCACATCGGGCTCCCTGCTCGCCGGGAAGCCTGCTTCTCCCTCTCTCACTCCCCCTGCTTGTGTTCCCTCTCTGGCTGTGTTTCTCTCTGTCAAATAAATAAAATCTTAAAAAAAAAAAAA
>PITA01000258.1:75061-90697 GCA_004023965.1 Spilogale gracilis | reverse complement strand
AAAAAAAAAAAAAAGTACCCAGTCTAACAAAACAAATGAAGAAAGAAGAAAAGAACAAAAAGACTCCTAAATATAGAGAACAAACGGGTAGTTGCCAGAGGAAAGGTGGGTAAGGGATAGGTGAAATAAATAAAGGGGATTAAGAGTACACTTGTGATGAGCACTGAGTGATGTATAAAGTTGTCAAATCGCTATATTGTATATCTGAAACTAATAAAACACTGCATGTTAATTATATTTGGATAGAAAAAAAAATAAAATAAAAAATAAAGTGAATAAAAAGTGTCTAATCTTATAATTTCCACTGCCTCTCTCCTCATTCTTTTTTCCCTCCAATCTAACTCTAATTCCTTCTTCTTTTCCTCTACCAGATCTGCTTTCACCCAGGTCCAGTGACTGCTGGTTGCCAAATAAATCGCTAATTCTCAGTCTTCACTATACTTGATCCATGAGAATCATTTGACAGAATTGACCATTTGAATTTCCTTGAAACATTTTTTCATTGGCTTCGAAACAAGCACTTGGTTTTGCCCCTGCTTCCCTGGATGATCCTTCCCTGATTCTGTTATACCCTTTTAAACTCTCCCTCCTCAAAATACTAAATTGTCCCAGGGATTAGTCTTTACATAGCTTTCTTCTCTAGATAGATAAACACACTTTAATAATATCACCGAGTCTTATGACTTTAAATAAAGACTCTGTGCTAGTAATCTCCAATCTCCAGCTAGAACTTTCTCCTAAACACTCAACTCATATATAGAAAGCAGCTTTCTTGGCATCTTTCTCGGATAATTAATAAACATTTCATATTAACTATCATGCCAAAGGCAAATTCTCATCTGGCTTCTCAAATCTGCTCTTCCTATAGTTTTCTCAACCTCAGTAAAAGCCAGCTTCATTCTTCCAACTATTTAGGCCAAGATATTGGACTCATTTTTAACTTTAACTCCTCGTTTTCATACCCCACATTCAGTCTTTTAGAAAGCTACTTTCAAAATATATTCAAATTCAGTCACTTCTCACCATTTCCACCCTAAGAACTCTGGTCCATCCACTATCATGTCTCATTTATTAAATTATAACAGTAATCTCCTCACTCTTCTCCTCGCTTCTAGCCTTGACCTCTCCTATTTTTTCACACAGTACCGGAAGTGGAACTTTGAAAAGTAAGTCAGCTCATGTTACCCTCCTGCTCACAACCTCAGAAGTATTCAAAAGCCAAAGTCATTTAAGTGTCCTCAAGGTATTATATCATTGATTTTCAACCTTTACTGGGAATCAGAATCACCTGAATGAATTTAAGATATTAAAAGCTTTTCATTCCCCAGTTAAGATACAATGGGTGAATGGGGTTGAAAGGTACAAATTTCGGGCACCTGGGTGGCTCAGTGGGTTAAAGCCTCTGCTTTCGGCTCAGGTTATGATCTCAGGGTCCTGGGATTGAGGCCCACATTGGGCTCTCTGCTCAGTGGGGAGCCTGCTTGTGCTCTCTCTCTGTGTCAAATAAACAAATAAAATCTTTTTAAAAAAAAGAAAGAAAGGTACAAATTTCTAGTAATAAAATTCATAAGTCATGGGGATGTAATGTACAGCATGGTGACATAGTTAGTAATACCGTATTGCATATGTAATAGTTCCTAAGAGACTAGATCTTAAAAGTTCTCATCCCAAAAAGAAAATTTGTAACAATAGTGACTGATGTTAACTAGACTTATTGTGATCATTTTGCACTATACACAGATAGAATCATTGTGTTGTATGCCTAAAACTAATATAATGTTTTTTTTTAAAAAAGGATAAAATTGGAATTTTAGTGGGGCCCACACTTGAACATTTTTAGGCCACCACCCTAACTCTAACTGTGATCTTATTTCCTACCCCTCTCCCCTGCATATCCTATCCACCCACCATGCACCCTTCTCCAGCCACATTGTTCTTGACATTTCTCTCTACCATGCCAAGCTACCTTCTGCCTCAGGAATTTTGCAGTAATATTTCTTCTGCGTGGAACACTTCCTGTCCTCACTGTCTCCTCACTGTCTTCATGGGTCATACCCTGTCCTCTTTCAGGTCTCTATTCAAATGTCACTTTCTCAGTGATGCCTTCTGAGACCGCTTTGTATATGATGGCAACATCTCTCTTCCTCCTCTGCTTGCTTTCATTCTCACCTTTGTAATTTTTCTTCACAGCACATGTTTATGTGCTTGTCTATTATTTTCTCTCCACTACAAAATAATCTCCATTTGGGCAGGGACTTGCCTTGTTCAGTTTAATTCCTGATACCCAGAACAATACCTGACAAATAGGGGCTCACCGAATATGTGTTGAATAAATAAATAAAATAATAGCTTCAATCTACCCAGTTTTTTCAGCCACTGATCGATAAAGAAGGTAGGCTTACCCTACCATTTCATAAAGTCTAGAATTTGTCTTTCCGCGCCAGTCCTCAAAAATCCTTGATGTGGGCCCATCTGACCTGACCAATCTTTTGTCTTGGTTTTCATTTCAATACTCCACGATTTCTCAGCTGGTATTAGAGCTGGGGCCTGAGCCCAGTGGCTTTGCTCCACACCTGGACCTTGTCAGTTTTCCTTTCTCTCTACTGCTCTGGGACTTGTGTGGTCTAATTAGCTTTGCAAATTGATGCTATCTTTCTGATTGAAAACTGCGGCTGCCAACACCATCCCTCACTTGCCTGTTGCCATAGTATTCATTGGATTTTTATATCCTCTTTAAACTCTGTAGTTTGCAGTACTGTGCAGTTACCATTGGGATCCTCTGGCTAGGATTTTAAACTTACCAATCCTGATTTTCTTTTCTTCCTGAGTAGTCTTCATTGCTGGAGTTTTAGAATAATTTGTTCTTCACCACCTGAGTTTAATAGGCTATCAGGAAATAAATATTGCCCTCTAAGTAACCAGAGATTTCTCCATTTCAGTGCTATGCACAGACACTTCATTCCTAGTCAGATCTTTACCTGTGATTTGCAAAAATGTGAGTTATAGCATGTTACTTTTCTGTTCAAAACCTTGCTAAATTTTGTATCTCCCACAGAGTGAAAGCCCACTTAGAATGTTTTATATAGCTCTATATTAGCATTTTCAGACTTTCAGCATGCATATGAATCACCTGGGAATCTTCTTAGACTGAGATTTACATTGAGAAGGGCTTAGAAGGCACCCAAGAATCTGCATCTCTAACAGGCTCCCAAGATGCTGATGTTGCTGATTCACAGGATTATGCTGTAACAAGGTCCTATATGATACACATTCTCCCCTACCACTCGGTCCTACTTCTCGAACTTTGTGTACTTCTCGGACTTTGTTATGCTTCTGATACTACACCTTATTTCTGAGTTACGCTAGCCTCCTTCACAGTCTTAGAACATCCAGGCATGCTCCCACCTCAGGGCTTTTGCACTGGCTGACCCTCTGTCTGAAAACATGTCACTCAGATATACAACTCTTTCTCTCCAATCTTCTTCATGTCTTTTATTCTAGTCATTTTCTTAAGCCTTCTCTTAATCTGATTTAACAAGATGGAACAAAGAACAAGCCCTCTTCCTCTCCTTAACACTTACCATTATTAAAATACAACATATTTTATTTATTTTGTTTATTATCTGCTTCCTCCATTAGAATGTGAGCTTTATGGGGGCATTTGGCTTTCATTTATGTTCACTCTGGTGATCAAAATACTGACTGATATATAGGAGGTGCTCAATAAATTATTGTCGAATGAATGCACTAAAAATTATATTTTTATATACATTTTTTTCTACCTATGCAGAAAGTCCTGGGAAAAGGAAGGCAGAATCAAATTTGTTCTAGTTTAATTAGGCTAGATTGATACAGGTGAATGTCTCCTAAGAATAGCATGTCAGAACTCATTTACTTAATTCTCATTTATATAGCTTTCTTTGGTATGAGCAGAAAGATGTTAGAAGGGATAAAGCTCTACCTTCAAGTAAAAGAAACTTAATGAGACTAGCAGCACAATTAAGAACAAACACAACCTGAGACATTAATGGTATCTATTTAAAGTTATAATTAAATTGCAAGGATTGTTTGCATAGTGATACAGGCTTTCCTGGAAGGCAGTTACTATATATATGAACTCTTGTCAAAGACACCATAGAAGAAGTTTGGTCTTTTGTGAAAAATTGACCTAGAAGGCCTCTAAAGTCTTTTCCGCCTGAACAAATTAGAAACCAATGAGAGAGAAGAAGAAGCCGCTGTGTGAGATGTGCAAGACTAGTAGCTAAAGCAAGAATCCACAACTACAGTTCATGTATTATAGATCTCAATGTTATAGACTCCCAGTGAGCTTTAGTAGGTAAGAAGGTTATTGGTTTTTGGTTGGTGTTTTGTGTTTTAAGAAAAGCTGTCCAAGACTTTGAAAACTGAACTAAAATACATTTCGTTATTATTACCTATTTTTTATCTAATTAATTTCAGCTGTCTCTGATTTTGCTTGAAAGAATATGTACAACAAGCAATTTTCACTTTGATATTTTTCATTATGAAAACATAAGAACATCCTTTACTGCCACTCTAGTAAATCAGAAAACTAAATAAATATTGTATAATACTAGATGACATGATTTGCAGTTTTAAACTCATAAGCCCTCTTTATCAGTAGACTATTAGGAAATAGAATAGAAATGAATCTTTACTTCTTTTATTAATTATCTTTTTCATTATGTTACAATTTTTAAAAATATTTAAATTATTTATTTGACAGACAGAAACACAGCTAGAGAGGGAACACAGGCAGGGGGAGTGAGAGAGGGAGAAACAGGCTTACCAAGCAGAGAGCCGGATGGGCTTGATCCCAAGGCTCTGGGATCACAACCTGAGCCAAAGGCAGACACCTAACGACTAAGCCAGCCAGACACCCCCATTATGTTACAATTTTAATATAACCTTAGAAGATACTATATAATAAAGCTTGAGTTATAAATTGCCCACCTTTACATTCTTTCAGGTAATCTTAAGGATCGTTTTATGAACTTATGGCTCTAATTATATTATTTATTGATGCTTACACACATACACACACACACACACACACATAAGATCACAGAAAACATGTGAAGTAGGAATTCTTATCAACATGATTAAAATCCTGGGGCCCATAGATTTTAAGTCACTAGTTATATTTACACATTTTAACTTAAAAAATGAACTGTATTCAAACCCAAGTTGAAATGCCTTTTGCAGGCTTTTAATTCTCACACTGTGACCAGATGAGCAGAATGAATCTTATTAGAGAAGCCAAGTGACTTGCCCAGAGTTGGACACCTACGAACTGGAAGAACCAGGAAGGAAAACAAGATAGTTCCTCCCACCCCCATCCCCCTAAGAACAGGGCTCTTTCTGTTTTTCATAGTAGATTTTTTTTTTAATGTATGACATTTAATAACAATATTAGAAGCACTAACCTAAGTAAAAGGATGATGGAATGGCTACATATTTAAAGAAAAAGAAACAGCAAAACCTACAAGAATTAACTAAATTTCTTAGCCCACAATGCAAGCTCATCAAAATAGCCTAGTCTAAAACACTTTTATTTCATAGACTCTCAGATGGAAATTTTCTCAGGGTAGGTATCTATACTTTCTTTTTACATATCTACAAATGTCAAATTAAATTCTATATGGTTAGAAGACACAAAGGTAAAAAAGAAAAAGAAACAGAATATGTAGGAAACTATATGTACATGGTTTGAAAAGGAGAGGTTTTCTTTTCTTTCATCCTGAAGACCTTGGAAGATATAAATGTATATCTTAACACATACATGACTATTTAAATATCAAACGTTACGTCTGCGTGACATTTGATATTCCATACCCTCATGATTTATTTTTTATTTTGGAAACTCCAGGATATAGAAAGTATACCCACTTTGCATTACTACGAACAATGTAAGGAATATGGTGTGTGTGTGTGTGTGTGTGTGTGTGTAAGAACAGAAGAATAAAGCAGACCTTAAATACATGTGTCCACTTGACTGGCTACCTCTGAAATTTACAAGAGTCTCTTAGGGTCTCACTATTTCAGCTCTGTACACTCTTACCCAATCCCTATACAGCTATAGTGACCTTGAAAGATAATAATGAATCACAGCATTCCCTAATTTTAGTAGCATTTTTTTTTGTCATTTAAATAAAATCCAGATTCCTAACTAAAGGCAACAAGATCCTTCATGATCTATCCCCTGCCTTCCAACCTCCTTCTGCATTCTCTCATTGGACATGTTCAAGTTTGTGTTGATTTTCAGCCGGTTTCTTGAATGTACCTTCAGTCTTCTTTTTTTTTTTTTATAATTCTTTTTTTAAAATATTTTATTTATTTGACAGAGAGAAACACAGCCAGAGAGAGAAAACAAGCAGAAGGAGTGAGAGAGGGAGAAGCAGGCTTCCCGCCGAGCAGGGAGCCCGATGTGGGGCTCGATCCCGGGTCTCTGGGATCATGACCTGAGCCGAAGGCAGTCGCCCAACCAACTGAGCCACCCAGGTGCCCCTACCTTCAGTCTTCTGCTAAGGTTGTGTTGGGTTTGGATGCCCTGTCACCCTCTCTTCTACATCAACAGCTCCTGATCAGGCAGGTCATTACTAATATTTTCTCTCCTCAAGGAACCATACTTGATCACTTTTCTGCAAATAGATGTTTCTTTAATTTCTGTAAGAGAACCCGTCTTTTTTTTTTCCATAGCACTTATCATGATTCAAATCATTTTATTTGATCATATATTATAGTTTTCTTTTCTCACCAGACTTTGCATATCACAGATCCAGTGATCACCTCTTTGTGGTGGAGTTATCTATAGTTTCTTGATCAGTGCCAGGTACCTAATTGGCACTTAGCAAATATTGCATGAAAAAAATGAATAAATAAGTAATGAATGACTGAATATGTATCTTTTAAATTTTTTTTTGAGAATCTGCATATCTGCTTGGAGAAAAAAGCAAATTTTCTCTGGAATGATATGGTATAGAAAGAGGTTGTAAAGTACAGAGAGATTTGGCTTCTAAAGTGGAATAGAAATATAAACTATGAATATATTCATCCCCAAGAAAATAAAATTCTTCTTAACAATTAACAATATGAAGAAAAGAAACTCTCCCCGAAATGACTTAGTATTCTTATTCTGAGGCTTACATTCATGCACCTCAATGAGCACCTAATAAAACCTAAAATGTCTAACCCCCATCTCCTCCAGACAACATATAGGCCCACTCACTCACCCACTCTCACCCCCCATTCTCCCAGTAACTGTTGAACTTCTAGAAGCCAGTGGACTTTAAGATCAATACTTGGGTCCTGGGAAACTGGGGTTAATGTAATAAGGGTGAAGGAATTAGAGGCCATTGCTAACATTTCAAAGAATTCACATCCTAACGCATCATTAGTACTTAGGGAATGGTTTGTATCAGCATCATCAGTCTTTAAAATAATGCTGTCAACTAGGCTGACTCTAACAAACCATAAGAGCAGCAGCAGATGAAGGACACCATATGAAAAGGCACAGAATAATGTTAGAACCTGAGTCTGAATACTTTTTATAGCCATCAAAACGTTCTCCAACATAGTATTAATAAGTTTGCCTTTTGAACAAGGAACTCAGACATGGGGTCCAATTGTTCTGCTGTGGAAGTTTACAGAGAAAAAGTGTGTAGCACCTTTGTTGCTGTAATTGACATTGATGCATTCATTCATTCATTCATTCATCCCACAATTATTTATTGAATGTCAACCATTGAATTTTCACTGGGTTAGCCACATAATTTTAAACAAAAATCATTCAGTTCTCTCATGCAGATTGATGAGGCTTGAGGAAGAAAGAATTATTCTAAATACACAGCCCAGAATAAAAACTAGCTTCATGTTTTACACAGACTGTTTTTCATAAGCTTTTTTTTCCTGATAAAATAATTTCTAAATTATGGCTATTTTAAAGAAGATAGAAATAAAGATTTTCATTTTTGGAATAGAAATAGGCATTTGCAGGAACCTTATTTTTTGACAAGATTAACTTTTACCCACCACATAATCGTAAGTAAAGATACTGTTTTCATCTAAAAACAAATGCAGTATAGAAAATACCCCCAAAGTCATTTGAAAGACTTGGATAACCCTAATGATATTGGGAATAGGATTTATAAAAACCTTTCAGTCTTCATGTGCATAAGTCCATGACCCAATCTGAACAAAACAGTAGCTTATGTTTTCTAGCTTTGGAATTCCACTGGAGACAGATCCATTAGACACAGCACAGAAGGCTTTGCATTCCCTCTGCTTAAGCACTCTGCCAACTCAAAATCTCCTTTAAATCAATAGGAGGTATAATTTAATTGCAAACTCTGGGTCAAGGTTAAAATTTTTAAAAAGAAATAAACCAACCTCCATGTAGCAATTCCAATATGGGAGACAAAATAGGGGACTAGATTACTACAGTTGAATAATGACCAGGTACCTTTTGAACGCCTGCCTGGGATTCCAGAACGTTATTCTCTGATCCATTGCTTCTGTTGATCATCCGCCACATTTGGGAATACATGCTGTCCCTTTCAAAAGGGTTCATTCCCTTCATGCGGACGTGTTCATATACTGCAGAGTCCAGTACTGTGCCGTAAGGGATGTCTGTTTGCTTGGAGAGGTCCTGAAGAGATCTTCATTATTAGGAGGGAAGAGAGACATAAGAAAGTGTACTGAATATTTTCAACTGGAAGTAAAGTTACAGGAAGCAGAGAATAATATATGTAAATATAGATGTCAAATTACTTTTCCTATTTTGTGGTTTCTTAATAATAAAATGTAATATATAAGGAAAATTGCTGTTAGGGTGTTTGACACATGAATCATTAGAGGACGAAATCATTACTGAAAGAAAAATGAAAATTTCTAGTGGTAAGGCAACGCTTTATTTTTTTGTGAACCTTCACTGTGAAAAAAATCAAAACCCAAACTAGATATAACAGTCTCATCAAAGCAAAAACAAATTAAATTAGATTGCTGGATAATCATATAATAATTTAGTTTTTTTTTTTTTTTAAAAAGGTATATATTATAAGCCTAAAGCCTATGTTCTTTTAGGTGGCAGTGTTTATTTTTTTAAATAATTACATTTTGCATAAACAACACTTTTTGAGGCCAATTGTATACTTAAAAATTAGCATTTATGAGAGTCACTGTTTAACAAGTGTGTACCACATACATGCCGGCAACTGACAACATTCTCACAACAATGCCCCATTTCTCAGTAGTTCACCCATTTTATTGATGAGAAAACTCAGGTTGAGAGTCTGAGGCATTTGCTTAGTATCGCACAGTCAATGAGGGATGAGATAAGATTCAAATGTAGATCTGACTGGCTTCAAAAGCTGTAGTATTTTTACTGCAAGATGCTGCCTCTTATTTCTATATTTGTTTTGTTATATTTGCTTTGTTTGTGTATATGCACGTGTGTGTGTGTGTGTGTGTGTGTGTGTGTGTGTGTGTGTGTGTGTCTGTGGGTGTGAAAGAGAGATGGAGAGAGAGAGAGACTTCTATTTGTATTCAAATAGAATAAAATTCATGCTCTGGAAAGCTGAATATATTTTCAGCTCTACTACAGAATAATGGTCAGGATTTTCACATCAATTGTTGAGTTTTATAGATAGTATCTACTTGTCCTAGGTTATTCATCTTAAATTGGTTGTCAATTTCCTTAAAGTTTCTGAGCCACTCTGTTACTTTCTAACTTGGAGAAACAATTACTGCTGCACTGAAACTCATTTGAGTTTGTGTAGCTGCTTAACTCTAATGACTGAGGTTTAAGAACAAATATAGACACTGGCATATTCAAGCTCACTAACCTCTGTGAATGGCAGCAGATGCTTCGAAACACTATACTATATTTTGAACAAGAATATTCACAGTGCTGCACAGCCATGGGTCATGACACTCATGTTATGTATACCTCTGACCTTTTGGTCTGTTTCTAGATGGAGTTTGCTAATGATTTCCTGGGGGCCTTTGCAAACAACACTAGCACTGGCCAAGGGTATTGGGAATACTCTTGCAGGTCACCAGTTTCCATCATGTGCAAAACTGTATTGCAAACAGCAAATTATGGGCTGTGTTTGCTAGAGGAATATTCATGGCAATTTCTAGTGGTAACATTCAGCAAAATTTAATCTACATTTTATTGAGTTTTAGGTTGTTGATGTGTATCATTTACTCTATGGAAACTACCATGATAATTCCTTTTTGTTCTGTACTTCTGCATAAAATGATGCATTTAAAAATGACTATTTCCAAGGAAAAAATTGCTGGAATAGTCTACAACTATTAAACTAATTCTACCACTTGTGAAAAGATAAAGTGACACTATGAAGAATAATTGAGTGCAAAATCAGGAATAAAAATAAGCTACACATAGTTAGGGTGCCACCTCATAGGACAGTAACAAGGTACTTGCTCCTGGGACATCCCGTAATTATCCTGTTAACGGTATAGCAATAAGACTTTTGTTTCCAAAGACCATTTCCTTCTCATCCACTGCTATTTCCAGTGGTAGGAGTGAAACTATTCAAAACATTAATATTTTAACATATTTCCCACTGTTTAGTGGAGGACAATCTAAAGTGGTAACAGAGGAAAAAGAAATGGAACATTAACAATACAAGGTATAACAGCAATAGCAAATAGCAGTTTGTTCAATGCCTATAAATACAAGGGCGTATGCTAGGTAGTCTACAGAGCTTACACCTTCTAGAACTGGAAGGTCTCATGGCTGGAGAAGGCCATGTCACAGTTCATCAGAGACCCCTGCCCAGGATAGGTCACTTGCTGCTTAGAATGTTCAGCAGTCAATCTCTATTATAACTCTCAGAAACTTTCCATTGGTGGTGGTGAGATAAAAATCTAGGGGTAAAATTTTTTATGCCCACACCTAAATATATAATTTGTTTGCCCAAATAGTCATATTAGTAAAACACCGCTAAATAAATGAACACTACCTCCTAGGTTTTCATGACAAGAAAATGGAAATCAAATCTTAGGATCATTAATAGAATCAGTTTTCTGTGGCATAACATCAACTTTAATATCAGCTTTACAACTTGAATATAAAATGGTCATACAAACAGTTTTGCTAGTGAAACTGATTTGTATACAGTAAAAATTTTAAAGGAATTTCTCAATATATTGCCTATGTGAAATTCCTGGTGTCAGAAAAAAAGATTTTATTTTCAACATACCTCAAATTTAGAATAGCAGAGCATTTTGTAACTTAGAACAAAGGCGTGTTCCCTCTAGCTTCATTTATGATATCAAGTTCAGCTTATAAATTTGCCTTGAGATATGCTTGCAAATAAAAATTACAGCTTGCCTGATTCAGCATAGTTCTATTATAATACACTGAGATAGCATGAAAGGTGACAAAAACAAAATGAAGCAAAATGAAGTGAGCACAAACAGCTTATTACAGAAAGTGAAGGCTGTTTTAGGAGCCCAACACAGAAAGAAGTGACCATTTTATGTGGTCATACTGTTATTTTCACATTAGTAAGATTTTAGAGTAATATCAGCAGCAAAGGTATGGCCTATATAGTATGAACCCTTAAAAGAAATCTAGTAAACTATTCTACAAGTAGTAATCCTCAAAAAAAAATTATCTGAATTTCAACATCTGAGTATTATTTAGATATGCCAAATCATTGGGTTTTTTTTTGTTTTGCCAGATCAGTTTTAAATGTAAAATAATTCTAAAATAATTAATAAGTACCTAATATATAAATTAATTTACCACGGCAAATGTTGTCATTTCTTTTTTTTAACAATTGGCAATGGATACCTAGGCCACAGAGGAAATGGGAAAATCTAGAGCATTCTAGAAAAGAGATAACTTGGAATATATTCATACTAATATCTTCCATTTCTCCACTTAATCTCACACAACTCACATTCACCCATATAAAACTCAGCAAAAGATCACTCTGTAGATCTGTTATACCTGAATCACCCTTTCCCAACCCCACAACCCCTACTCAAGCATGTAGAGTTAAAAAAAAAAAAAGTGTCTATAGCTGGAAGTGGTGAATCATAAAAGAAAGCAAATAGTTTACTACTCTAATCAGCCCTGTTTCCCCATCATCTTTTCAAAATTCTACTTTTATTTCTCCTTGTGTCCTGTACTACTAGCAATCCATAGGTACTAAAAAATACTGGGAACTGATAGGTAGGTGATATTTACTTATTTGCATAAACATTATATGTACTTAGAAATTGTAATTTAGGGCACTTCTGTGAAGTTAGTTTCAGGAATTGGGTGGATCTAGGCTGATTGCAAACTCTTTCCATGAGAAAAATAAACACTTAAAACCCTTCAAGCATAGAAAGTTAATTTCGATACATGTGATACTCTGATATTAGATATTAGTGATAGCAGTAGCTTTGACATTGGGTAAGTTAGATTTTAAAGTCAAGCAGAGAGATTATTTGTGGGCTGTGTGATGTTAACCCCTGTTAACCTGAATTTCCTCATCTATAAATGGAAAGAATAAGAGTGTTTAAGGGTGAATACAAGAGGACTTGTCATGTCAGCATTCAACCAACTTATTCATTGCTTTATTTTTATTTTATTTTAATTTTTCTAAAAAGATTTATTTATTTTTGTGAGAGAGGGAGAGGGAGAAAGTATGAGTGGAGAGGCAGAGGAAGAGGGAGAGGGAGCGAATCCTCAAGCAGACTCCCTACTTAGCCTGGAGCCTGACTCGGGGTTTGATCTCATGACCCTGAAATCACGACCTGAGCAGAAACCAAGAATCAGATGCTCAACCAACTGTGCCACTTGGGCACCCCTCTATTGTTTTATATGGAGATTATTATTACAATGACCCATCTCCTAATAATGCCCTATTTAATAATTTCTAGTGGATTTTTGGTATGTGGCAGGATGACCCCTTTATATTATTGAAGAGGAGATTCATGAATCAGAGAAGAATTAAAGTTTCATTTCCTTTCCAAGTACAAGATTTTATAAACCTATGATACTGAATAGTCATAATGTTGAATGTGTTACTACTTACTTATATTTCCAAAATTATCAGCTAATTAAAATCTAATGCCTCTTCCCTTTGTAGTGAACTTCCACTCATATTTTTACCTGTTTTCCTTTAACAAGAGAATAGATTTTACCCATATAAATTTTCAAATAACACATATAAGTCTTTCTTTTCCATCTTCATTTTCTTTCTTCTTTTTAAGCATTTGAGCTTGGTTTTGTGTAATGTTCACCAACAAACAGCTGCCAGCTTTAGCTCTAGGGAATTGTAAATCTAGTCCCATTTTTAATGGGATGGAACAACACAACTTAAGTTATCACATCGGAAGGGATTTTTCAGGGTGAAAATAAATGGAACATGTTGATAGGATAGGTGCTAGATGCTTCCGGCCAAGGCGCTAACACTGGAAGAGAGACAAACAAGCAGGGATTTTAAAAAATATCTTCCAACTCAGTTCATATTTTTTTCTCCTAGTTTCTTCCTCTGGATGCTGATTTCAGCATCTACCAAAGGAAAAAATATTGTTATAACTCTAAGAGCTCATCAGTAACTGCATTAAAATTCTGCCTGGTGCCCATTGCTCTTCAGTGATTGTAGCTGAGAGCTTGGTGAGATCAGAGGCAGGTTTTCCAGCAAAACAAACAAACAAACAAACAAACAAACAAACAAGTAATAAATTTAGAAAGTATTCTGAAATTTAAGACCTAAAAGAACAACTAATGTGCTAAATAAGGGTCTACTAGATTGGGAATTAGTGTCATTGAGACCTAAGAAGAAGAGATAAGTATCGAAAAATTGACTGAGGTGGTCAGGTAAGGCAGGCCTGCATCTGAGAGGTAGAGCCAACAGCCAGCATTGGGCAACCTCTTAGTTTCTACAAACTGGGCTTTAAAGATGCAAAGATTTGTGCTTCAATCCTTGGACAAGTTATTTAATTTTCTCTAAATTGCTATCCATTTCCCTATTAAATAGGGAAAATAATAATTTTGTAACAAGGTATGTGGAGGTTTGATGTAAATATTGATACGACACCTTAATAGTTAACACTCAATAAGTGCTCCATTACCGGTTGTTGCAATTATTAATTTTATTATTATTTATTATTATCATTATTACTCTTATTATTACTATTATGCTGTTATAAATTTTGGAATTACTTTCTCCTTATTTTTCCCACCAGTTAAATTCATTTCAGATTCCTCACCCATACCTTTCTCTCTAAATCCCCTACCCCATCTGACCTTTCATCATTTTATTTCCCGAATCTTACAAATCTGTCACACCATTGTCCTCTCATTTTTAATACTCTTCTCTTTTCTATCTAGACAATCTTTCTTTCTTTTTAAAAAAGATTTTGTTTATTTATTTTAGAGAGACACAGAGAGAAAGAGAGAGCAAGCAGGAGGAGGGGCAGAGGCAGAGGGAGAGAGAATCCCAACCACATTCTATGCTAAGCCTGGAGTCTGATGAGGGTCTCAATCCCAGAACCTTGAAGTCATGATCCAAGAGAAAATCAAGAGTCAGACACTTAACAGACTGAGCCATCCAGGTGCCCCTAAAAAATTATTTCTAAACCTTTTCCCTATCTTTATTCTCATTCCTCTTTAATTCATCCTCCACACCACAGCTAAAGTGTTCTTTCTGATATATAAGCCTTGTCTTATTTAAATACTTCCTATGTTCCCCATTGCCTTTAGGAAAAAGCTTTCCAACACCATAGCACTCAATATCTTGCAAAAATTTGGCCTAAATTTTTTTTTTCCATTTTCAGAAACTAACTTTTGCCTCATTCATACTCCCATTATAGGACAAACAGACCATTTCACCATTCCTTGCTTGGTAGGCATTTGCTCTGCACAAGATGTCTCCTTGTCTACCTGGTGAATTCTTTCCCTTCAAGTCAAGGTAAGACTCAGCTGCCTTTTCATGCTCTTCTAACACTTAGAATACATTCACATTTTAGCATTTTGTTGTAAAATCTTACTTTGTGTTTAACTCATTAGAATACATGCTGCTGTTTCACATAATTTTTCTTTAAGTTCATCTTTGAATCTCAGAACCTAGCCCAAAGTCTGGAAAGTAGCAGCCAATGAGGCTCATGTATTTTGTCTATTCATTTTTTTACTAGAAATTTGTTTTCATCTTGGAAAGCCAGCATTCCCATTGAACTAACATTGCATAAAAATGGGATTTTTTATTATATATTACCAGCCACTCTATGGATGACTAATCGTGGCCAGCAGTATTTTGCAGTTAAAAACAACAACAACTAATTTTTGTTTTGTTTTGTTTTGTTTTTAAAGTTTTCACTTTATTTTAAAATTCATTCTCACGGTTTTTTGCTTATTTATTTATTTATTTATTTGATTTTTTATTGTTACTAATATTTTTTTTTCCAGTGTTCCAAGATTCATTCCCCATTCCCCACACCCAGTGCTCCACGCTTTAGGTGTCCCCAGTACCCACCACCAGGCTCTCCCATCCCTCCACCCCCCTCCCTCCAAGTCCCTCAGTTTGTTTCTGTGTCCAAAGTCTCTGTTGTTTCGTTTCCCTCCCTAGATTACCCTAGTTCCCATTTACTTTC
>PITA01000258.1:0-74961 GCA_004023965.1 Spilogale gracilis | reverse complement strand
CCCATATTGCTACAAAAGTTGGATATTCATCCTTTCTGATGGAGGCATAGTATTCCATTGTATATATGTACCATTGTATATATGTACTTAAGGGAGATTTGGAAATTTCCCCTGTAATAAAACTGGCTGCAAAAGCTTTATCAGACCACCAGTGAATTACTTAACAAGACATTTTGACATGCATGTAAAATAAATTCAGAGGCAAGACAAATAAAAAGAAAACCCCAACAAACAGAACTGAAATAAAGTATCTGGAAAAGCTAAAGTTGTAGTCTATAGTTCTGGTCACATAGGACCTGGTACAGAGTGGAACGTCTGTTGCTCAAAGGGACACTTATCTAAGCATTGTGGAAAGGGAGCTAATAAGTACTGGTTCATTTGATGAGTGATTTCTGACTAAAATTTCAGAAGCAAGCTGAAACGGTGAAGAAAATTTCTCCACTAAGTCTATTAACTGAAATGATTAAAAATATAAAAGAACTCATGATTATAGCAGCTAAGGAATAGATAAGTACTCGAACAAGCAGAGAATATTCACCTTTGGTAATACTGAGTATTATTACCAAAAACTAAATTAATTTTTTTTCTCTCCAGTGGTGAGTTTGTACATCAAAAGGAAGGAGAACGTGAATGCTCTGTTTATAAAAGAATGGGCTGCGAACCACAGAAAGACTTCCCATCTTCCTATTTGTAGCCTAGCCAAAGGCCACTTTTCCTCTGAGAAACCACATTCTTCATTTTAGTAGCTCCTTCTCAGTGAAGTTTTCCAAACCCTCTCAGACACAGGTTTATGCAGAAAATTTGATGAAATATAAGGGCATAAAGGCTCAAAGATGAGACAATGAGGCAAGCAACTCTAACGTTTCTTCATGTCAGAAGACAATTTGGACTGCCAATGGCTCAGTCCCTACTGAGGACTCAGTGACAGCTACTTTAAATGCATGAGGGGCGCCACTACTTACTGAAAATGGGCTCAGGGAAGAGTTTAATGTTCTTTTAGTCCAATAATGTTAACTTCTTTCTTTTACAAAGATTAAGATCAAAGTCATGTTAGTGGAAGAAATACAGTTTTCTCATTCAAGATTAGATTGTATAGCCTAAAAGTATAATTTGTGGGGCAGAGTAATTCATAAAGAACTCAGCCACCACAGCAATCTCTGGTGGAGCAGTAAAGCAATTTTGTCTTCCTTCCTCTCAAAGTGCCAGAGTCTCTTGCTTCTCAAGACAGCAGAAGCTGAAATTCTGAGGCCAACAAATCTGAATGATACCAGGGAAGGCGGAGGGCTAGAATTTTTTACTTGTGGACACAAGGAGAGTTTCCCAAGGGAGGCCCCCTGGATGGAGAGGGTGCTTCATAAGAGGGGCTGTATGAGAACTAAAGAGCGGCGAGGAGTTATGGAGGAGGGTCAGAGGATAAGAGTGGCTCCATGTGGGACACTCCAGTAAGGCCTGAATGTGCAGTCTTTTCCCATATCTCTGTTCTGTCCCCTCCACACTCCTGCCCTACACACTTCATCTGCCCTCAAACCTGCCTTTATGGGCCTCAACAGAGTAAATTAGATAAAAGACAACTGCAGATCTTTGTGTTGTAAACTTCTTTGAATATTTATTTGATCTTTACTTTTAAGAACTACTTATTTATTTACTTAGGCATTGAGTTGTGTTTTTTATGTATTTTAGCTATTAACCCCTTATTGGATAGATTCTCTGCTAATATCTTCTCCCATTCTGTAGGTTGTCTTTGTTTTGTTGGTTGTTTCCTTTGTTGGGAGAAACCTTTTTCTTTTGGTATGGTCCCATGGTTTAATTTTGCTTTTGTTTTCCTTGCCTGAGGAGATATCTAGAAAAATATTTCTAGGGAGCTGATGTTTCAAGTTGCTTGGTCTAGAAAAAATGTAGTAGTACTCATGAAGAGGACACTTCGCCCTTCTGAACGCTGTCCCTGTGGAGTGGATCATTAGGCACCAAGATGACTCTCAAGTCCTTCCTGAGAGATTTAGAAATATTTCCTGCACTTTCTCACTCTCAGAGTAGTCAGGGGTAACCCCATCTGCAGTGCGCTCTGGATAAGATGGTCACAGGTAATAGTGAAAATTCATATATAATAGATGATAAAGCTGGATATCATGAACTACTTAAGGGAACGCCCTCCTGCATTTGGAGAGACTTGCATTCCTATGCACATTTCAGAGTTGGTTTGTGGCTATGATAGGTCATTTCAGAGACCACAAAGGATGATGGAAACACTCTGTCTTTTTTATTGCTATTAGGCACAATTAATAAAAATGATTTTTAAATTCTCTCTAAAATGACAACGCCATACAGATGTGAGAAAATATGGAAAATCTGGTTGGCCTCTCTGACTTGTTGACCCACATTATAGCTAGGAATTAATTTTGTCACATCATGAATCCTGAATCCTGGTATGGGAAAGATGCTATATTTTTCTACCTGCTAACAGAATTGTCATTTATGACCCTGCTCTCTATGTTTTTTCTTAGAGATTTTATGTATTTGACAGAGAGAAACACAGCTAGAGAGGGAACACAAGCAGGGGGAGTGAGAGAGGAAGAAGCAGGCTTCCCACCGAGCAGGGAGCCTGATACGAGGAGGCTCGATTCCCAGGACTGGGATCATGACCTGAGCAGAAGGCGGATGCTTAAGCCCTGAGCCACTCAGGCATCCCATTAACTCCTTTTTTTTTTTTTTTTAAGATTTTATTTCTTTTATTTTAGAGAGAGAGCAAGAGGAAGGGAGCTAATTTATTAGAGTAATTTATTCTCAAACTATTTTGGAGTTAAATAATTTTGCTGGATAATATATATCACTGACTCAGCATTGTGGACTATTGAAGACGGAAGAGCAAATTGTTAAATTTTTTAAAAGATTTTGTTTATTTATTTGACAGAGAGAAATATAGCTAGAGAGGGAATACAAGCAGGGGGAGTGAGGGAGGGAGAAGCAGGCTTCCTGCTGAGTAGGGAGCCGATGTGGGGCTCTCCCAGGACTCCAGGATCATGACCAGAGTCAAAGACAGATGCTTAATGACTGAGCCACCCAGGCACCCCTCTGCTCTCTATTTTAAATAGTTTATTAGTTTATTAGTTAACTAAAGTAGCCTTTCATTTTATATATATATATATAAGATAGAAAATATGTGCAGTTTCTTCCTGAGGTACCATGAAAAAGATGCAATATTTACCCCAGGACACTATGAAAAAATATGGAATTTAGGAATTATCCTAAATTTGTATAGTCAGCATCTCATAATGTCACCCTTGACTATCAGCTGATTATAAAATTTATGTTAAGATGATATCCTCAAATAATTCAATAGATTTCAATATAATAGTACATTTTTTATGCTCTTACATCACTGAAAATATAGGAAAAGCCCGACTAATTCCCATGAATTTCCCTGAGGATCAACAAATTTCTAAATAGTGTTACGAGAGAACCCTAATAAAATCATAACATCAGAGAGTTTGGAAGAGTTCCTGGAGGTATCATGTAATTCAATGCTATATCTTAAGGTATAAAAGCCAGCCTTCAAAATGGCCTTTATTCTTCTTCCTTAGGCACTTCACTGATTTAGAATACTTAACGCCAGGAAGTTCTCATTCATGCCTAACCTAAAACTTGCCTGTTTCATATAAGCCTCTCATTTTCTTCTCAGTGAAAACAGACAATAGCTACTTGTCACCTCCAGTACAATATTTCTTTATCTAATAAAACACTTTTTCGTTTTCATCCTTTAACCTTTTTCTTGTTGACTTAAACACTAAATTCCTGTAGTTCTTACCCACAGGATCTATTACTTATTTTTTTTACATGATTATTTACTAAGGTATCTTTTCCTTTTCTATGGTAATTTTTTCATAATTTATGGACCTTATAAATAGGTCATGATAGTCCTTAAAAAGCCCTAACAACTTTTACACTGCTAGGTGACTTAGGCCATCTTCATAAACACCAACATTTCATTTCAAATTTGTAATTGACAAATGATTCACTCTGAAACTGTTTTCACCTCCAGTGTTAAATTATCCTAGGTACACACACATACACACACATCACAGATACACAGTTTGTTTTTTCCATCTCTGAGTGAATTATTACATATTTGTCCCTAATAAGCTTCGTCTCACTTATAATCACCTTGTTTAATTTGCCAAGGTCTTTATGAATTCTTGCAGTGTGGTTCTACTCAATAATCACCCCTACTCAATATAAAGTAATCTACATGTTTAATAAGCTTACTCCCTATTCTATACTTCAAATCGACACTGAAAATGTTCATTAGAATCACAGCCAATGCTGACTTATGGAAAAAACTTTATTCAATATACCCTCCAAGGCTGACATTAAACCATTGATCATAACTTCACATATAGCCTGCTAACAAGCTGTGATACAATAATATGTAATACTACTACACAAAAAAGACCCAAATAAAATACGATATAGATTCAAATGAGAAATCAATAGTAATTTGCAATTTTTTCCCCTGTAAGTTTTTTTAAGGAGTTCGAAAACTTTAATCACATTACAAATTATTAGTAGTGGAAAGAGATACTTGAAGAGAAAGAAGTGACAAGGAATGGGCAAATTTAATAGCCTATTTGAAGACCCAGTAGAGCACTACTGCCTAAGTAAGGTGGAAGGTCATTGTTTCAGGGAAGATGCTAATGAATCTATCTAAAAACAAAGATCCTGGGTCTTCATTACATAGAGCAGGAGACCAGGTTTCTACTGATAACTTAAAATTTTCCAAATACAAAATATATTTTCCTTATTCCCAGGGCAGTAGGTCTGTGGTTCTCTCCAAAATGTTTTGGTGGATTTAAAAAAAATTTTTTAATCATTCAGAGAAATTATGCTCTATTCCCAATTAGGTATATTTTGACTAAAATTATGCACAAAATGCATGTCCTGATATCCTTATTAATAGCCACTCAGATTATAAATGCCCAAAATGTTTTAGAAAGGTGCCTCCATCCCCACCCTCCATCCTTGCCCCATTCAGCAGCAATCCGGAGGATTCTGCAGCATTGCTCTGAGAAAATGGCAATCTTCATCTGAAAAAACAACCCAGGAAGCCACCCACAGATCTGTTCTTTATCTTCTTCATGACTTGCCGTGATCTGGGACATCTGGCAATTTTTAAACTTTGTTCTTAGGGTTTGAGAAATAGGGGCTATAGTAGGGGATGTGTGTAATGAGTGTGTGTGTGTGTGTGTGTGTGTGTGTGTGTGTGTGTGTGTGTGTGTTGGAGTGGAGGAGAAAGTCATTAAAAATAAATTGACTGTCTTTAGTGACAGAAGCTTGCAGAGCAACTAAGAGAATCAGAGAACTAATGGGGTCACACAGACACTTAGCAGAGGGTGGAGGTCAGCCCTTCAAGATTGCTGGTGTGATGGAGAGGACAGGGAAAGAAAGGTGAGACAGAGAAACAGAAAGAAAAAAAATGAAGATATGGCAAACCAGGACTTTCCTTTCAGTTCTGCCTTATAATCTGGATTTCTTTTATCAAAATAATATGTGAACATATTTTATCTGTTATCTCAGACTTTGTTTAATAAGATACCTCATTTTGTAGTTGATAGAGAATTGTCCAGTTGAAGGGACATGAAAATAACTTAATCCAAATAAGAACAAGGCCTGAACCCTTAAACTAGGGCTCCAGTTTCCTTCAGCACTGTTCTGCCCTCCTGCCCTGCCTGCCAATCCCACTGTTACTGTTTCTATCATATACTCTTCCTACATTAGTTTCATGAAAGCATGTCCCAACTAGCTCTTCTGAAATGACCTAATGAAGCACTCCTGAGTATAGGGCTTTTATCATATCCACATACTTGTGGTAGATAGAATTTATTGATTCAGCTGATTTCAGGTGAGGAAGGAAAACAACAAGAAATAGAGTGGAGACAGGAATTTATATTTTTGGGTTCTTAATAGGTTTCTGGGTTGCAATGATGAAGGCTGGGGAGAAAGAAAGGGCGGAGGATTTGACTTGCTTAGAATAATTACTTGTCAAGAAGAATATCATGTTAGGGGTTGTGGGCACTTATTAGTTTGGGGAAGTTTTCATCTCGGTGAGCTTGGTGTAAATAAGAGTCTATAATGATGCTAATATAGCCCTGTTCCTGGGAGTCATAAATAAAATGGGAGACAACTTTTAATTAAATGCTCACTGAAGGGTAGCTTTGAAGACTCTGAGAGTTTTTATTTTTTTCAAAAAGAGAGAAAATCATGGTCTATAATATCTAGATGGCTATATGTTTATAAAACATCCATCACTGTGGTACTTAAGTGCTTTGACAAGTAAGCCATTTCAACACTGAATGATGTAGAGGAAGGAGATCAATGTCTTCCTCTGTCTGGAGTGTCTGTGTATTCTGAAGCTAAGCCTATACAATTCAGTACTAAACTGACACATAAAAGTAGCATGAATCAGGCCCAGCTCACATCAGTGACCTTGATTTTGGCTGTTCCTAATAAAGTGAGCAATTCCCTGCCGAGAGCTATGACGTAGACTCCTACTGGAAGCCTGAAGTAGGTGAGACACTAAGAAAACCTTGATGGCATACCATTTGGGGGCGTCTACTCTTATTCTGCAATAACAGCACACAAAAATGGCGTTCATATTTCTTTCTGATTTGTTATGCGATATATAAACAAGTCGTGAGGATCCACAGTCTCAGGCCAGATTCTAAGAAACCCCTTTCTTGTTCATTCTTTAATGAATATTTACCTGCAACCAAGTATGTACTCAGTAAGTTACTACATATGGTCCTGTGCTGATGCAAAGGTGATAAAACCACGTTCAAGGATATATACATGGAGAAGATAAAATAAGCAGAATACTGCCCCAGCACAAGGTAATTCAGGGAGTAAGCCAGGTAGAAACAAAGTGGCTAAAAAAAAAAAAAAAGAAGAAAAAGAAAAGAAAGAAAGAAAGAAAGAAAGAAAGAAAGAAAGAAAGAAGCAAAAAGACACTGAATCTAGTTATGAACACTGTGGGGAAGGCTGCACAGAGGAAGTAGCATATGAGCTGTGCTAGGAAAGGGCCAATGAAGGAGGTGTTAAAAGAGAAAACTTGCCTGACAAATGGACCTCCTGACCCAGGGTCAGTGCAGGCACCAGCAGTAGCATCTTGACCTTGACCGTAGTGATGGTTAATCAAGCTAAGGTGAGACAGCAGTGAATTATTTAGTCAAGCCCTTATTTATATTTACATTTGGATAAGGCTTCCTGACAGTTTTTTGTTTTTTGTTTTTCTTCTTCTTCTTTCCATTCTTTCTTCTTTCTCCTCCTCCTCCTCCTCCTCTTCCTCCTTCTTCTTCCTCTTCCTCTTCCTCTTCTTCTTCATGTTTGGGGGCTTGGAGGATTAAATGGCATGACAAGAAGACAACAGCCAGGAAGATGGACTATGAGGAAGGTCGGGGGCAGCTGTTCCTGAAGCCAGAGCATCAACAACAAGGAACTTCGAGGTCTAAGTGTGCAGGTAGAAGGGATAATTGAGTGCATGGAATTGTGAACAAACTAGTAAAAATGATAGAGATTAGCACCACTGAAAAGGGTGGAGAGAAGAACAATCCAAGGAGTCCACATGACCTCCTAGAGAACAAGCAAAACAAGGGAAGCAAATGCAGGGTGTATCCAGGAACTGAGTTGTCATTATGTCTCTTTGTTTCCTATTTATTCTTTACATTGAACCTATGAAATTGAACCCATTATCTTTTTACCCTTAGGGAGAATAAGGCTTAAAATGATTATGGAAAATAAGATCATTCAGCTAATAAGTGGCAAAGGATTTGGATGCAGATTTATTTAAATTCATGGTCTCCTGTGCCTGTTTCTAGGATACCATGTAACTTAGAAATATCTGAAATTAACTTAGCTAAATATAATTCAGCCATTGATTCTTTCCTGCAGAGCTCTTTATTTTTCAGAAAACGTATAGTGACCCTTATGGTTTTCATTCATTCATTTATCCATATGTTTATTTCATCTGATAAAGGTTTAGTGTATTTGCTAATTGTACATGATATGGTCCACTGATTAGGACAAGGTTTATAGTGCCAGATTGCCCAGCTTTACTATCCTAGCTTTTGGTTTATCATCTTCAAAATGGAGATGAAAATAATATATCTCTCATGGGGCCATTATGAGGATTATATGAGAAAATCTAAGCAAAGTGTTTAGGAAGATGTCTGTCATACAGCAGGCACCCAGTAAGTTAGTTGTTGTCATTAATACCATGTGCCAGGCATTCTGGCACACACCAGAGGTACAAATGTGAATATGGCATAGCTCTTGCCTTTGAAAAATATATGCTCTCAAAGAGAAGACACATGTGCAATGGCTAATTGTGTTTGTGCCAATGGATGATGCCAGAAGAGAAGGGAGTTCTGGGTCATTTCAGGGAAAGGGAACAGCATGTAAGCTCCACAAAGTATGATATGTCCTCCAAGAGGGGCTTAACTGGAGCACGAACAAGTATGAGGATGAATTACAGTTAGTGCCAGGGGAGAAATGAACCTGGGTCAGCTTTGAAGGGCTCAATATGGTTGGCTGTGGAGTTGCACTTTATTTTGATTGGATGTGGTAATAATGGAGGTTTCCAAGCCAATTTTAAGGATGGAGGAAGGTAACTATCCAGACTCCACTCTGAATCATAAGCTTGAATGAGAAGAGAATGGGATAGAGAAGTAATAGTTAAGTTAAAAAAAAAGAGAGTAAGAAGTGAAACAGTAGGCAGGGAGCCTAGGGATCAGACTCCTGGGCATTTACGCCAGAGAAATGGAAACATATCTATACAAAAACAGAAATGCACATAAATGACCTTAGCAACTTCATTTGTAATAGCCAAAAACTTGAAATCAACAACAATTCCATGCAATAAACTGTTAAACAAACTGGTACGTCCATATCAGAGATTATTACTTGGCAATAAAAAGCAATGAACTATTGATGCATACAACTTGGATAGATCTCAAGGGCATTATGCTGAGAGTGGGGAAAAAGGGCTATTTCAAAAGGCCACATACTGTATGGTTCAACTTATATAGCACTCTTGAAAGGAGAAAAATCACAGGGATAGAGGACATATTAATTATTATTAGGGTTGAGGTTGTGAGGAAGAAGGAGTGAGTGTAAAATGAGGGAGATTTTTGTAATGATAGGACAGTTCTACATCTAATACAGTGGGGTTATACATTCTGTACATGTAATATAATGGCACAGAACTATTTGCATGCATTGTATCCATGTCAATTTCATTGTTTTCCTTGTATAATTACTCAAGATGTAACCATGGGGGAAAACTAGGTGAACATGGGACCTCACTATGTTATATCTTCAAAACTTCCTGTGTATACATAATTACTTCAAAACAAACTGTTAAAAAAGTTTGTTTAAATATTAATAGAACATATTGCAATATGACAGGCTATGGATTATTAATACTTTGTCCTTCAAAATGTACGGTGTTTTCCTATTTTCTCAATATAGCCCTGTATTACTTTAAAAATTCATTAAATTTACTAAAAATAAGTCTGACTTATTTTTTGACCACTTAAGGCTAAAAATAATTAACAGGCAGGATAAAATCCATGAAAAGCAGACATTGAGATGCAAATGTCCTGCAAAATTGCATCTGAAAAGTCATCCAATCAAAGTGATTTCTAGAATTTTCTCACATTAGTAACTCTCTTCTTCCCTGCCTCTTTAGTTATGAGGTAGTCAACCATATTTTCCCTTTAAAAATCTTCAAAAATAAACTAAGTCAATATTCCTGCATCTGCTATAAATGTAACTGTTAGCCTAGAGATTCTCAAGTCACATTTCTCTTAACTTCCCTTAAACCTTTGCTATTTTCAAATTAAACAGCCCTGAAACAAGAAGCTATGTGATTCAGGTTTACCTTAGATAGAAATCTACTAGTTTCCATACACTTCTACATCTTTTCTCTCCCACCCAAGCTCCTCTCCACAGATAAAGCTGTCTTGCTTCAGTGATGTCACTCTCCATTATCCCCAGGGAAAATCCCAAATTCTTCAACAAGCTTAATCATGCTCTTCAGGATTTGGTTCTACTTTCCTTTTCTATTTCATTTCCTGCCATTCTTACATCACCCATCTCGATCCAGGAAGGAAATTAACAGATTTTGATCATCTGCCTCTGCTAGACACTCTCCTGGGAATTTCATATCTCTCTTGCTTTTGCAAATACTCTTCAGTAAGCCACCCCTTTAGTCTTTCAAAACTCATCTTTCAAGATCAAACTCTCAGATGATACCTCTGTGATGGCTAATAGTTTTTTTTCCTATCTCCTCCCCTTCTTCTCCAAGTTATTGAAGTAAATCACTCCTTTCCTGTGTTCACACAGCATTTCACAAATAAATCTATCATAGTTCCTCTGTCATTAATTCTACACTGCTCTGTCTCTAAGTAAATTGTGACTCGGGGATAATATCTAAATATATATATATATATATATATTTATATATATTCAGTTGAATTAACTGAATGAGGCTAATACATTTATTTTGTTTTTATAGTCATAAATGCCTCCATTTCCAAAAAGCACGATTGTGATGATCTCTTTGAATAGTAGCTTGCTAAAGATAGTTACATAGTTTGGTGAAGGCAAAGGAAAGAAAGAAATAATTTCATTAGAGAGCCCCTGCCAGTTTTCCCATTCTCTCTGTACCCAGACCTGGTGACAGACTTAGATTTCTAAGCCTAAGGCTAGCTCATAGTCTATTGTGTGGCACTGAGAAAAACAACTGCTCAATATTTTTTTCTTTGTCAAATGTGAGCAAATGCGGACACAGAAGTCCTATTGTTGGTATGCTAAGGAAAAAGGAGTATCCTCCAGTGATAGGATAGAATATGGATCTCTTTTTGCATATAAAAAGAATTTATCCAAGTCAGTTTATTCAGTGATTACATGAAGTCAATATTTGTTTAGTCCAACCTTAAACATTTTGGTGAACGAATGCTTTAAACATAAAAATTTGATGGGATTTTTGGGATCCCTTTGAATAGACTTAAGCTAATTTATAGCCATAAAAATTGAAAGAACTCAAGTTTCACCACCAAAGACAATCTAATTCTAAAGTTATTAATAACTATAATTGTACAGCTGTGATTTCCCTCATAGCTCTTTTCACCTTATATGTGAAAGAATTAGGTTTTTGAAAACTGCATCACAACAAAGACTAATGGAACTAATGTTCATGATGTTATTACCAAGTGTTTACTCTGAAATTACCTTCAAAACTTCACATGCTCCATATCACCATTGCCAATTTTAGCCTGGTTACCAGTAGGAAAAAAGTATATTCCATTTGCTAGGTATCTAAAAGCAATTAGCTACATGTTGTTACCATTTGATCACAATGAGTAAGTCCAAATGTCATTAATGTCTTGTAGAAGTTGCCTATTTTTTCCTTTAAAAATTGAACTGTATACCTCAATATTAACTACCCCATCTGTCCTATGACATCACATCAAGCAGCAGAACATAGTTATCATTGAAGGGGTATAAAATTAAACTTAGAAATTATCTTTTCAGGGAAAATCCACTTTCAAAATTTTAATTAATGGCAAGTGCCAACTAGAAGGTTAGATGTGGATAAATATCTAATTTTGAAAAGGGGGTAAATTTTGTAAAATATATTCAGTTTCTCAAGAAAAATCTACTGGATTTCTCTTACCAAACTGTAAGTTTCTGTCCACCATCTATTCAGAAGTAGCAGCTTTTCCCCTCTCTCTCACTGACTTCTCTCTAATTACCTCTGTCCCTCTGGGTCTGGAGAAGCAACTTTGAATTTTGGGAATGAGCAGGTGGCTGGTATATATGTGCCAATGATATAGCAGAAATGAGCTGAAAAAGGTGCATTGACAAACATTGCTTCATTTAGTGTTGAGCAAATCTTATGAATATAAACGATTAAGGAGCATGCCATTGGATGGTATCATAGGTTTTGTCTTTTCTAAGAAAAATTAAACTTAGAATTTTCCAAGAAAGTTTGACATTAGTTGAAAATAGAACTTTAAATGTTTCCAAGAAACACTGCATGCAGGCAATTATGTTTACCAGTGCAGCTGAGGCATGAAATTAGAAGATATCTCTAAGTTTGTGGAAAGAATCAGGCTTCCCTTAACTCCTTTGGCTCTGATTTTCCCCCTTTCAAAATTAGTTTAGTGATAAGATTAGAAGAAAGGGAGATTTATTATACTCACTGTTGACTTTTAATAATGTGAGTTGGCATTAGAAACAAATAATTTTTTAAGAATGAAGGCTCAGTTATTGTGGATTGTGGAACTATACTTGTGGGAAACATCATGTAAAATTATAAACTTTTTTCCATTAGGTTTTACCTTTAGAGGAACCTTATGGGTGTAAAAATTTTATAGACCCTTCTGATCCCACTGCTATTGCATAAAAGTTGAGATATGAACTAATGCTGGCAGAGTTGGTAATGATTAAATAGTTCGGATACACACACACCATGAGGCCAGTAACCCAGGGGAAGCAGATTAGGCAAACAAACTGTAAAAACCATCACCAGATAAGGAAAAAATTCAGTGGGTAAGACCATGGATTTGTATCAGATTGATATGGGTTAGAGTTCCAGCTCTGACACTGTTGTTTACATGGTCTTGAGAATTTAACTTGCAAATTTCTGTTTATTCATCTACTTTCAGTAACTGGATGAAATAATTAGCTGTCTGTTAGGATTATTAGTTGAATTTGGGGGTTTCAATTGTATACCATAGGCAATTGAAAAAAAAAATCCTATTTCTTTATAGATCATTCATTCTTGATTTTATTTTTAGTGTTGTGTTATAACAGTTTTGTGGCTAGTAATGGAGTTCATTTAAAAATTTTTCTAAAGGGAAGAAGAACTCTTATGTTTTCCTTTAAGGATGAGTTAAATCCCTACTGAATTCCTTAACAAATCTAATTATTCTTAATTTTGAATTGTCAGTTTAATTGAGAACGAACATTCTTCAGGTCTAAGATGATTCATACTATCTCGTTTTTGGATGAATAAAACATTTTCAGGAAAATGTTTCTTAAAACAGTATACAGAACATTATGTTCTAGTAAGGCAGAAGTTGCACTGCGGTGCTGATTGTATGGCCTGAACCCACAAGAGCAGGACCGGCTGTGCTAGCTCATAGGCCTCGGCGCTCTTGGAGCTCATGGGAGTGGCGTTCATGAACTGAGGCACTGCCTTTGATAACTTTTAGGATTTAAGTAAGTGCACCTTAGATGGTGATGACTCACCACTTGCAACTGAACAAGCAGAAGTAATAGTGACCACAATAGTTATGAAATTAGCTACAATGTAAGGAAGAGACAAACAGAATGTGGTTTTTCACTCTTTAGAGATTCTCCTCTTTCCCTCGCCCCCCCACCCCTTTCTTCTCTCTCTTTCCCTACCTGTCCTCTATCAATCATCTAATGTCTATCCCACTACTTACTCAGACAGTGCCTAATGGAACAGAGTCAAGACAGAAACTGGCATTGTCAAACTGGAAATATATATATTTTAGTATGACTCTTTTTCCTTCATTTTTACAACATTGCCCAAACATAGTCATAATTTGTGGAAGATGAAACACTGAATATGTGTTCCTCTTCCAGGAAAATGTGGGAAGCAATATTAAAATTATATCTAGAGTTCTATTTTATAAAAAATGTTCTACCAATATAGTGATCCTTGCATATCACAAAATTAAGCCTTTATTCAAAAGGATGTGTAAATTTATTATCAGATATCTTATACTTATTTAAATAGCTTTGGCTACTCTTATCATTCCTCATGAAATCTTTGTCTACTTACTGGATGGAGCTTTCAATGCGGGTAATAGTGAGGAAAGCAGCAAGATTTGCTGTGTAAGATGAAATGACAATCAGTGCAAATAGCCACCAAGCCCCCATCATCATTCGAGTAGCCAGAGCCGTGTATGGGACCTCTCCACCTGTGGAAAGAAGCAAATAGAATAAAAGAATATAAACAGGTATTTATTGAGAATCTGAGGTCATACACTACATACACTATCAATACCAAATTAACTTTTAAGTACTGAAAAATCTTTCAACCTAACAGCATCAGCATGGATTTCTATATTTTGGTTATGTTTATTACTTCATATTTAATTTCCTTTTATGATACCATGTAAGACCCAGCCAAAAAGAAGCATGATATTTAGTATAACTTGTTTCAATGATACTTCTTCTACCTTCTTGTTCAACCCTAGAATTAATTATCCTTTTGTTATAACTACATATAAGTCCTTTATTTTCAAATGCTTCATTATTCAGTAGTTAGGTGCTATCAATACTATTATGCCTATATTTAATACAGTTTTTCAGATTTCTACTTCATTAAATAATATTGAAAATCATTTTTGGTTAATTTCCCTAGAATCACAGTTTATATATATATATATATATATATATATATATATATATATATATATATATATATATATTTCTATATAGCATAATATAAAATTACTTTATATATATCACATTTTTTAAAAGATTTTATTTAGTTATTTGACAGAAAAACACAGCTAGAGAAGGAACACAAGCAGAGGGAGTGAGAGAGGGAGCAGCAGGCTTCTGGCCGAGCAGGGAGCCCAATGCAGGGCTCAAACCCGGGACTCTGGGATCAGGACCTGAGCTGAAGGCAGACACTTAAGGCCTGAGCTGCCCAGGCACCCCTATATCACATCTTCTTTAACAATTCATCTATTCATGGACACTTGGGTTGCTTCTGTATCTTGGTTATTGTAAATAATGCTGCAATTAACATAGGGGTGTATATACCTTTTTAAAATTAATTTTAGAAAATTCCAGTATAGTTAACATATGGTGTTTATTAACTTTAGCTGTATAATACAGTGATTCAGCAATTCTATACATTACTAAGTGCTTATCATGATAAGTATACTTTAATCCCCCTTACCTATTTCACCCAATTCCCCACCCACCTCCCCTCTGGTAACCATTGGTTTGCTCTGTATAGTTAAGAGTTTGTTTCTTGGTTTGTTTCTCTCTCATTTTTTTTCTTTTGCTTGTTTTGTTTTTTAAATTCTACATATGAGTGAAATCATATGGTATCTGTTTTTTGCTGACTTATTTCACTTAGCCTTATACTCTCTAGCTCTATCCATACTGTTGCAAAAATATATATATAGTGTTGTATGCCACATCTTCTTTATTCATTCATCATCATAATGGACAGTTAGTTTGCTTCCATAATTTGGCTGTTGTAAAGACTGCTACAACAAACACTGGGCACATGCATCCCTCTGAATTAGTGTTTTAGTATTTTGGGGATAAATACCTAGTAGTGCAATTACTAGATCTGAAGTAGCACTTTCATTTTCTTAGCGTAAATACCCAGTAGTAGACTTATTGGATCATATATTTTTATTTTTATTTTTTTGAGGAACCACCATATTGTTTTCCAGACAGCTATACCAATTTACATTTTCAATAACAGTTCACAAAAGTTCTATTTCTACACATCCTTACCAACATGGTATTTTTTATCTTTTTGATACTAGCCATTCTGACTGGTATGAGATGACATCTCAATGTGGTTTTGATTTAAATTTCCCTGATGATGAGTGATGTTGAACATATTTTTATGTGTCCTTTGGCCATCTCTATGTCTCCTTTGGAAAAAGGTCTATTTATGTCCTCTGTCCATTTTTTAAAAATATTTTATTTATTTATTTGACAGAGAAGAACATAGCCAGAGAGAAAACACAAAAAAGGGGAGTGAGAGAGGGAGAAGCAGGCTTCTCGCCTAGCAGGGAGCTGGATGCGGGGCTCGATCCGGGAATTCTAGGATCATGACCTGAGACGAAGGCAGAGGCCCAACCACTGAGCCACCCAGGTGCCCCACTCTGTCCATTTTTTAATTGGCTTGTTTGTTTTTTTGGTGTTGAGTTGTATAAAGTTATATAAAGTCTTTAAACTTGATTAGAGTTGATATCATACACACGAAAGAATATTTGTTGGATTTTATTTATCCATGACATAAAATCTTCAACTTGGGTAATTAAAATATTCTTATGGAATCCCCCCAAAAGTATTTGATATTTTCACTTAGAAATCAAATGTTAAGGGGACACTGGGTGGCTCAGTTGTTAAGCATCTGCCTTCGGCTCAGGTCACGATCCCGGAGTCCCAGGATCGAGCCCTGCATTGGACTCCCTGCTCCATGGGAAGCCTGCTTCTCCCTCTCTCACTCCCCCTGCTTGTGTTCCCTCTCTCGTGTTTCTCTCTGTCAAATAAATAAATAAATAAAATCTTAAAAAAAAAAAGAAATCAAATGTTAAAAGTAATAGGACTGCTGACTTCTAATTCTGGCAATTCAAAACAATCACTGACAGCAACTAGACAAATAAAACATATAATGCATTTCAGAGCTAAAAAAGCAATAAAAAATTAGAAGACTAAGGTCCTAGAGAAGAAGATAATCCAGAAATATGACCTGGTATCTAGAACTGCTTTTTCCTGAGATATAAATGCCACTTTAACAAGAGGAAGCTAAGAGACTGAGAAGCTGAATAATGCTTTTGAAAGCCTTCAGAGCTTTAACAATTAGGGACTGGATCTTGACAAATGGAGGGAGGTGAGACAGAGAAAACCAGAAAATTCTCATTTACTTGGAAGCCAATAATTACAATTGTATTAATCCATAGGTCAAAGAAAAACCACAGGAGATAAAAATATTTTAAAGTTGATGATAATAAAAATATTAATACCAAAATTCCTTAAGTTTTTATAACTAATGGGATGCAGCTAAATTTGTGTTTAGAAGAAGTGAGATAACGTGTTCAAAATATGGAAAGAAAATAACTGCCAACCAAAAATTCTATATACAGTGAAGCTGTCCTTCAGAAATGAGGGAATAAAGACTTTTCCAGAAACAAAGTCTGACAGTATTTATTACCAATAGACCTGTTTTACAAGAAATGCTAAAATGACTTTTTCTAGTGGAAGTAGAAGAATACAAATTATCAATATAAAACCTTAAAAGTATATTGTAAGGGGCACCCATGTGGCTCAGTCATTAAGCAGCTGCTTTTGGCTCAGGTCATGATGCCAGAGTTCTGGGATCCAGCCCCACATTGGGCTCCCGGCTCAGGGAGATTTTGTTTTTCCTTTTCCCTTTGCCTGCTGCTCTGCCTACTTGTGGTCTACCTCTCTATCAAAGAAAGAAAGAAAGAAAGAAAGAAAGAAAGAAAGAAAGAAAGAAAGAAAGAAAGAAAGAAACCTTAAATAAAGTATATTGTGAATCTCACATGTAATGGTAAATGTATAATCATAGTTAAATTTTACAATATGATAACAGTGGTATATAATTCAGTTACAATTGTAATTTAAAGGTTAAGAAAACTAACAGTAAAAATAATCTATAATAATCTACAATAATAATACAAAAAACTACAATAATCTGTCAGAATTTACACAGAATTAAAAAAATGTAATTGTAATAGAAATAACCTAAAGTGTGAGGGAGAACGGAAGTACAAGTGTAAAGTTTGCAAATTCTATTGAAGTTGTTATCAGTTTAAAATAGTGTGTTATAAGCTTAAGAGGCTTCCTGGTAACCACAAAGAAAAATCCTGTAATAATTCTCCAAAGATCATGCTAAAGAAGTGAAAGCATAGTGATACCCAAAGACATCAAAACACACAAAAAGACGAGCAGGATAAGAAATACAGAGAAACAGATCTATAAAACATTCAGAAAACAGTGAGTAAAATGGAAATAGTAAGTTCTTATCTATTAACAATTCTTTAAATGAAAACAGATTAAATTTTCCAATTGAAAGACAAAGAATAGATTAATGGATAAAAAATCAAGATCCAACAATATGCTGTCTAAAAAAGACTTACTTTAGTATTAAAGACACATATAATGAGACCAAAGGAAAAAAGAATATTTCAAGCAATATTGATAACAACAATAACAAAAATCATGGGCAGCTATACTTATTTCAGACAAATTAATCTTTATACTAAAAATGATAAAAAGAGAAAAAAGGTCATTATGTAATGATAAGGAGGTCAACACATCAAGAGAATATAGCAATTACAAATATTTGGAACATTTAAATATATAAAGCAGAAACTAACAGAATTAAAGAGAAATAAACAGTAATACAGTAATAGGTGGGGACTTCAATATCTCTCTCTTAGCAATGGATAAATCATTCAGACAGAGAATCAATAACAGAATAGTGAACTTGAAAAACACCATAGACTAAATAGACCTAACAGATAAACATTTTATCCAAAACAGCACCTATATGTTCTTCTCAAGCCACAAGAAACGTTTTCTACAATAGACCACAAATCAGAACACAAAGCCAGTCTTAGAAAATTTAGGAAGATTAAAATTATATCAAGTATCTTCTATAACCACAATGGCATAAAACTAGAAATCAATAACAAGAGGAAACTTGGGAAGTCATGAACATATGGAAGTTAAGTAACACTCTCTTGAATGACCAATGAATTAAAGAAGATATTAAAGAAGAAATAAAAAAGGTTTCTTGACACAAATGAAAGTGGGAATACAATATACCATAGTTTGTGGAATACAACAAAAGCAGTTCTAAGAGGCAAGTTCATAGCCATAAACAGCTGCATTAAGAAGCAAGAGGTATCCCAAATGAACAACCTAACTCTATGCCATAAGAAACTAGAAAAAGAAGAAGAAACTGAGCCCAAAGTTAGTAAAAGAAAAGAATAAATATTAGAGCTGAAATAAATTAAATATAGAACAGGAAAATTATTGAAAAGATTAACCAAACTAAAAATTGATTCTTTGAAAAGATAAAGTGAATTGACAAAGCTTTAACTAGAATTTACAAGGAAAAAAAGAAAGAGCTCAAATCAATATAATTATAAATAAAAAAGAGACATTACAACTGATACCAGAGAAATTCACAGGATCATAAGAAGATACTATGAACAACTATTCATCAACAAACAGGACAACCCAGAAGAAATGGAAAATCCTTAGAAATGTGTATAACTTTCCAAGACTAAATCAAGAAGAAATAGAAAATCTGAATAAACCATTCACTAATAAGGAGATTGAGTCAATAATAAAACATCTCTCAACAAATTAGAGCCCAGGACCAGATTGCTTCACTGGTGAATTTTATCAAACACTTAAAGAATTAACACCAATATTTAAACTCTCCCCAAAAAACAGATGAGGAGGGAATCCTCTCAAACTTATTTTAGGAGGCCAGCATTATCTTGCACCAAAACGAGGAAAGGACACTACTGGAAAAGGAAACCATAAGCCAATATCCCTGATGAATATAGATGCAAAAATTCTCAAAAAAATTGTAGCAAACCAAAGAGAGCACAGCACATTAAGAAGAATCATTCCCCCAGAAAAGTGGAAATAATCTCTGGAATGTAAGGATAGTTCAACATATGCAAATCAACAAATGTGATACAAGACATTAATGGAATGAAAGAAAATAATCATGTAATTATCTCAATAGATGCAGAAATGCATTTGATAAAATTCAACATCTATTAATGATAAAAATTCAACACATTAGGCACAAAAAGAACATATCTCAACATAATAAAGGGCATATGTGACAAGTCTACAGCTAACATCATACTGAATGGTAAAAGGTTGAAGGATTTTCTCTGAAAGTGGGAGCACTCTCATTATTCCTAGTCAACATAATACTAGAAATCCTAGCTATTGTAGTCAGACAAGATAAAGAAATAAAAGGTATCAAAATTAGAAAGGAAGAAGAAAAATTTTCTCTGTTTGAAGATGACATGATTTTATATATAGAAAAACCTGAAGATTCAACTAAAACTATTAGAGCTAATCCATGACTTCAGTAAAGTTGTAGGACACAAAATTAAAATATGAAAGTCAGTAGCATTTCTATATATTGACAACAAATTTACTAAAAAATAAAAAAATCAATTTCGTTTACAATAGCCTCAAAGAGTGAAATACTTAGGAGTAAATTTAACTCAAGAGTTGAAAGATCTCTACTCTGAAACTAAAAGGCACTGAAGAAAGAAACCAAAGAAGATACAAAGAAATGGAAATGTATCCTATGTTCAGGGATTAGATTAATATTTTTAAAATGTCAATAATATGGAAATCCATCTATAGATTCATGCAATTCCTAGCAAGGTTCTAATGGTGTTTTTTAAAGAAGTAGAAATAGCACACTTAAAATTTATATGGAACCAAAAAAGGTCCCAAATAGCCAAAGCAATTCTCAGAAAGAAGAACAAAGCAGGAGACATCACTTTTCCTGATTTCAAGCTGTACTATAAAGCCACGGTCATCAAGCCAGTGTGGTACTGGCATAAAAACAGACAAATAGGCCAATGAACAGAATTGAGAGCCCAAAAATAAACCTATGTGTGTTCAATCACCTAATATTTGAAAAGGGAGAAAAAACACTCAATGGAATAAAATATATTCTCTTCAACAAGTGGTGCCAGAATAATTGCATATTCACATGTAAAAGCATGAAATGTTTATATTAACACCACACAAAAAAATTAACTTGAAATGGGTTAAAAATTTAAATGTTATACCCAAAACCATGAAACTCCTGGAAAAGCACTTATAAATAAATTTCCTTGACATGGGTCTTGTTAATTTTTAGATATGACACCTAAAGCACAAGCAACAAAGTCAAAGATAAACAAGTGGGTCTACATCAAACTAAAAAGCTTCTACACAGCAAAATCAACCATCAACAAAGTGAAACATACAAAGTGGAAAAAATAGTTGTGAACCAAACATCTGATAAGGGCTCTTGTAAAAATATATAAAGAAGTCATACAACTTGGTAGCAAAAAAATAACCCAATTAAAAACTGGGCAAAGGACCTACATGAAAAGATGCTCAATGTCATTAGGGAAATGAAAATGAAAACTGCAATGAGATAATTACCTCATGCCTGTTAGGATGGCCATCATCAAAAAGATAAGAGATAACAAATACTGGTGAGGATGTGGAGGAAAAGGAACCCCCTTGCATTGTTGAGGGAATTGCAAATTGGTGCAGCCACTATGGAAAATGGTATGGAGGTTCCTCAAATAATTAAAAATAAAATTATCATAAGATCCAGAAGTACAATTTCAGGGAATATATCCAAAGGAAATGAAAACTACTAACTTGAAAAAATATCTGCACTCCTATGTTTGCAGCAGTGTTACTTACAATAGCCAAAACATGAAAACAATCTAAGTGTCCACTAATGGATGGATAAGGAAGTTGTAGATATATATTATATATATAATTGATATTATAATTGATAATATAAATGATATATTACATATATATAAAATACCTACAATGGAATATTATTTATCCATAAACAATGAGGAAATCCTATCATTTGTGACAACCTGAAGGCATTATGCTAAGTGAAATAAGTGAGATAGAGAAAGACAAATACTATATGATCTCATTTACATGTGGAATGTAAAAAAAAAAACAAACCCAAATCAAAAAACAAACCTTATATAAAACTACATCAGACTTGCGGGGACCAGAGGCACATGGTGGCAGAAGGGGGAATTGGAAGAATTTGGTCAAATGTACAAACTTCCAGGTATAAGATAAATAAATACCAGAGATAAAATATACAATATAATACTACAGCAAACAGTAATAAATCATACCAAAAAGAAGGTGAGAGTTCATCTTAAGAGATCTCATCATAAGAATGTTTTTTTCTTATATGAGAAGATGGGCATTAGCAAAACATATTGTGATAATCATCTCACAATATGTGTGAATCAATCCATTGGGCTGTATGCTTTAAACTTATACAGTGATGTATGTAAATTATTTTTCAATAAAAATTGATCATTGGAATTCACTACATCATCACTACAAAGTACAGGAATCCTATAATCATTCTGGTAGATGCAGAAAAGGCACAGATAAAATTTAACATCAGTTGTTTTTTTTAAACAAACCTAGAAGTAATCCAGCAAACTAGAAATAAAAGGATTGTTTTTAGTTTTACAAAGAGAATTTTCAGAAAATCTGTAGCAAACATCATTCTTATTTAATTATATATATAATATATATTAATATATATAAATAATATTATATTATATTATAATATATATAAATATATATATATTTAAAGATTTTACTTATTTGAGAGAGAGAGAGCCAGAGAGAGCACAAGCAGGGGGAGCGGCAGGCAGAAGCAGAGGGAGAAACAGGCTTCCCACTGAGCAGGGAGTCCAGTGAGGAACTCCATCCCAGAACCCTGGGATCATGACCCAAGCCCAAGCAGATGCTTAACTGACTGAGACACCCAGGCACCCCCAAATAAATATTTTTTAGAGACTCTGTTAAAGGCTACAAGTTGTTACCCTTTGTATTCAGTTAAAGGTACATATTGTAGTGCAACAGCCAAATGACAACAGCAATTAAAAAAAGAAAACGTACTTAATTGGGAAAAAATGAAATAGAAGTTATGGATTGGAGCTGGTATGAATATGTATGTAGAAAAGCCAAGATAACATAGGGTAAATGACTAAAAATTAATGTTAGTCATCAGTTTACTATGGTACAGGCACAATATTCAAAAATTAAACAGATATGTATACCAGCAACAAAACTTTAAAACATGGAATTAAAAATGTATACCATGTGAAACAGCATTGAAAATATCAAATACCTAGGAATAAAGATGTGAAAGCTGTCTACATAAAAATCTATTAACTTTCTTAACTGAAATAATATTAAATAAATGGATGGATATATAGTGTGTATTGATCCAAAGACTCCATATTATGAAGATTTAAATTCTTTGCAAATTGACCTAAAGATTCACTGAATTGTCAATCCAAAATCCCCTGGTTCTTTCTGGGAGAGAGAAAGAAAGAGAGAGAGTATGGAATACTGAATGCAAAATTTATATGAGATTGCAAGAGGATAAAAATAGCCAAGACAATGTTCAAGAAGAAGAAAAAGCTGACTATCAGCTGTAGTCAGCCGGTCTAGCTGACTATAGTATACAGTAATTAGACAGCATGACATTTATACAAGGATAGACCATATCAATGAAAATTATCCATGTATACATAGACACTTGATTTATGCCCAGCTGGCATGGCAATATATAGAGAAAGTGAGGTCTTTTCAGAAAGTACTACCAGGTCAATTTAGATATACATGTAAAAAATAGTAAAACTTGTCTCCTCATTTGCAGTATACACAGAAATCAATACCACATGGCTTATATATAAATATATAAAATATAAACAATAAAACTTCTAGAAAATAATATAAGATAATGTATCTAATATATCTATAAGATATATGGTAGCAAAATATTTCTTGAACAGAGTACAAAAGATTGATAGATTTGACTACAGTAATATTTTGTAGTTCAAAAGACACCACTGAGAGAGTGAAGATAAGTTACAGAAATATTTGTCATATACATGTCTAACAAAAATAACTTCTTTAAATCAGTAAGAATAAAACAGACAATAATTAGAAAAAGGGCAAGAGTCTTCACAAAAGAAGACAAACAGCAATAAGGGTGAAAATGTGGCTAACTTATCAGTTATTAGGGATATACAAACTAAAAGAAAAATGGAATACTACTATAGAACCACTAGAATGATTAAAGCAAAGAAATAGACAGTATCAATTGCTGGCAAGGATGTGGAGTTACTGGAGTATTGTGTGTGGGATTGTAAATTGACTCAATCATTTTGATAAACAATTTGGCAGCATCTCTGAAAACTACTATATGCTTTTCTTAAGACTCAGCAATTCCACTCCTTATGTGTATACCTCAAAGAGGAATATGTGTACCTAGAGATAAGCATGGAAAAGGTTTATAGCAACATTATCCATAATAGCCTCTAACTGGGAACAGCCTAGACACTCTTTGAGAGTAGAATGTATAAATTACATTATATTCATACAATGGAATAGTGTACATAAATGAAAACAAACATATTTTATTTAAATATAGGACCATGGATGGATTTCACAAATTAAATATTGAGTAAAAAACAAACTGAAGAATAGCATACTGTATGATAACTGTTGAAAAACAGGCAGCATGAATGGGAGGGCTGGTAATCCTATAAGTGGCTACCTTTGGGGACAAAAAATTAATGGTCGAGACAGGACAATGGGGGCTGTGTCACTGGTAATGTTCTATCTTTTTCTAGGTAGTAATTACACAGGTGTTCCAGTGTTGGTGGTAATTCACTGAGTTGCATATTTAAATTTTATACACTTTTATGTATATAAATAATATTTCACGATAAAACTGAGGGATAGAAGAAAGGAGAGAGAAACAAATACCACTTTGCCCTTTCTTTCTTTCTTTTCTTTTTTTCTGTTTCCACAATTTGAAAAAAAAAATCTCCTTGATTCAGGAAGCTAAAGGAGACCATCAGATGGAAGACAAAAAATAATCTACCAAATCAAAAATACAATCCCACATGGGTAAGGTATGGCAGAATTCAGACTGGCAATTCCCCATGGTTCAGGATGTGCAAAAGTTTGACACTAAGTTTGGGTATTTTGATTTTTATATCTCCTGGTGAGTTTGAAGTTTCCCAATATCAGTCTGTGGAAGCATGTGGAATTTGTATTTTCCAGAGTGACCCTTCTGCTGTAGGGAAAAATCTTAACACAGTGTTGAATGGTGATGTGACTGGTCTGCTACATCAAAAAATATATAAACCTCGCTACTGTATATATTATCTTGCTTACAAAAGTTGTTAAAAAGGTAAAATAATGTTTTTCCTTCAGGCAAGATTGTAAAACTTGATAATTTCACCTGAGTCAGGCAAAATTTTGTTGCTGTAAGTCTTATTCTGGGTGAATATATATGTATGCATCTTTGTGTGTACCTGAAAATGTGGAAGAGTGATCGTTTAAGACTCTCCAATTTGGTTGTGTGATATCAGCTTCTCATAGGTCTTAAAACTCACAGAGTGTTTATTATATAATCTTTGACTATGGAACTATTTTATGAAATATGATTAAGAAAAAAATAAAATTATTACTTTTCTTTATAAACATTCTTTTTGCAAGAATTGGATGCTTATTGGAACCAGGTTGCTAGCAGAATGGATAAACACTCTTACAGCAATACTATGGGTGACTGAATATGTTCAAGTTAACTGGCTATTGGAGTGTCAATAAATATTAAAATGTTTCACACTTACAAAATCACAGTTTAGAAAATATAAAGGATATTGTTGGCAATTAGCCATTGCCAGGGCAGTCCCATTTAAAGATGGGAGAGAATGTACAAATCTAAATGTTCAAGGTATGTATGTCATATTTATATGTTAGCCAATTCCTTGGAACTCATTCGTAGTCAAATTGACAGACTGTCTGTGACTAGATCTGAAGGAGCTTTAATATTTTTCCTTTGGTAGAGGGTGCAGGGGTAATTAAGAAGAGCTTGTGAGATACAGGTAAGATTTGCTGTTGGCCACGTCTTAGTAGGTCGACTGAACCCATTTGCAAGGTAGGGCAGGTTTCTACAATGTGGCATATTGAATGCTACTACAACAGTTAGCTTTAGGCGGTAAAGAGGGATAATGTAAAATCATATTGTGTTATAGTGTGAAAGTTGTGCCATTTAAAAGATAATTTAAAATTATCTTTTGGTATTTTCTTATCATGGTAAGAACAAAGCCTCAGCTTGGGAATAATAAGTGTTCTTGAAATTTTGTATCTGTTCTTATAAGAAAAGGCAAATCTTAAACTCTCTGACAGACAACATAAACTAACTAGAATTTAATAATCTTTCAGTTGCATTATACTTATGTTTTCTATTTAATGCGAAGGGCACTGCTTTTATATCTGTAACATAACCTTCATTAACAACAACTTTGGCCCCTTTAGAATGTTCATTTCAAATACTCTACTCTCCTATGCCATCACCTATCATTTTGTGTCTGTTTTTATTTAATTAATTAATTAATTAATTTATTTATTTATTTTTATTGTTACTTAAATTTTTTTTTCCAGTGTTCCAAGATTCATTCCCTATTCCCCACACCCAGTGCTCCACGCTTTAGGTGTCCCAGTACCCACCACCAGGCTCTCCCATCCCTCTACCCGCCTCCCTTCAAGTCCCTCAGTTTGTTTCTGTGTCCAAAGTCTCTGTTGTTTCGTTTCCCTCCCTGGATTACCCTAGTTTATTTTAATCACTGGGTGTTCATCATTATCTATCTTTTGAGCTTCCTTCTTCCATCAAGTCTATAGACCCACAAACAAATGCTGTGATGAACATAGGGATGCATCTATCTTTTTGAATTAGAGTTTTCATTTTCTTCAAACAGATACCCACTAATGAAATTGCTAGATCACATGGTAGTTCTATTTTTAATTTTTTGAGGGACATCCAAACCATTCGCACCAACAATATATGAGGGTTCTTTTTTCTCCACATGCCAGCATTTGTTATTTCTTTCATTTTGATAATAGCTATTCTGACAGGTAGGAGATGATATTTCATTGTGGTTTTGATTTGTATTGAGATTTTCATGTGCCTGTTGGCCATCTATATGTCTCCGTTGGAAAAATGTCTCTTTAGAACCTCTGCCCATTTTTTAACCAGATTCTTGTTATTGGATTGTATGAGTTCTTTATGTATTTTGGATATTAATCCCTAATTGGATATGTGATTTGCATATACCGTCTTCAATCCAGTAGGTTATCTTTTTATTTTGTTGATGGTTTCCTTTACTGTGAAGAAGCTTTTTAGTTTGACATAATCTCATTTGCTTATTTTTACTTTCACTTCCCTGACTTTTGAAATCAGAACCAAACCAAACCAAACAAAAACGACAAAACATTGCTAAGACTGATGTCAAGGAACTTACTATCTGTTTTCTCCCAGCAGTTTTATAGTTTCAGGTCTTATGTTCAAGTCTTAATTCCTTTTGAGTTAATTTTTGTATATGATTGAAGATAATGGTCCAATTTTGTTCTTTTGCATGTAGCAGTTAAGTTACCCCAACACTATTTATATAACATACTGTCCTTATCCCATTTTATATTCTTGCCTCCTTTGTTGTAAATTAATTGACCAAATATGTGTGGGTTTATTTCTAAGTTAAAAATTGTGGTTCCAGCTAACTGCTCTGAAACCTTCAAATAATACAAAGGGTAAGGGAGAAATTGAAGGCAATGAATTATCAACTCAGAAATAAGGTAAAACTTTAAAGTCTTGTTGGCAGCTTTGAAGGAGTCTCTTAAATTATATAGTTCCAGGGCAGATATGAATTGAAGACAAGACTTGGGCTTGACTGTAAGGATAGCACAATTCAATCTTCAATTAAATCTTCTGCCTTATAATGTCTCTCATGGTAAGTGAAGGGCATTGATGGGAAATTTGAGTTTCAAGATCCCTCTGAACCTCCTTGGTATAAGAAGCAATCTCTCATCGATTGTGATGGAATCAGCCTTTCTCTGCATAAATGATTCTCAATGACTGGACCTAAGGAATCACAGTTCACTCCTGAGCTCACTTCCATCACCCCTTCCTGTCTCCAGATACAATTTAGGCCCAAAATACCTGTCAGAGAAGTATAAAGCCCACTTAAAAAGTTTTATACCATACAAGATGGAGTATAAGTATCATTTAGGGCAAATATATTGTCTTGGGTGGTAATGATTTAGGATTTGTTTATATTTAAGATATTGACTTGGTACTTGCGAGTGGTGGTAATAGTTTGTTAGATTGTAAAATTGAAGGATGGACCAATATGAATGGATTTTTGAGGTAACCTGTACACTTCTCTGGTACTCTATAGATATTCAGGGACATGGGAATGTTGAAATGGATTTGTTCTGAACAAACTTTCATGTCCCTGACTATCTGGGAAAGGGAAAATCCCTTCACAAAACATTAAGAAGTGCATGGGAGGGGATTGTAGCACAAACATCTCTGAAGAGCTCTGTATGCTGGTACTCACTGGCAACATATAGCAATGTAATGGTAGCTTTTATAAAAACCTTTGAAAAGTAATATAGCACGTGGTAGTATAAACCTCTAAATTTCCAAAAATAGAATACTTAAGTTAGCGATAGTGTATCTCACTGGGAAAATATTATTTAGCCAGTGAAAATGTAATAAACAGGATATAAAATTATAAATGTGGCATGACTATTAGTTTGAAAAATTGAATTTTTGGGGTGCCTGTGTGGCTCAGTTGGTTACGTGACTGCCTTCAGCTCAGGTCATGATCCTGGAGACCCGGAATCAAGCCCCACATTGGGCTCTCTGCTCGGGAAGCCTGCTTCTCTCTCTCTCACTCCCCCTGCTTGTGTTCCCTCTCTGGCTGTGTTTCTCTCTGTCACATAAATAAAAAATTAAAAAAATAAAAAAAAATTTAAAAAAAATTGAATTTTTTATATCAAGTAGAATATGATATCCCAGGTTGGCACAGGCTAAGTGGAGATGTTTGTCTCAGAGACAAGGGAAAATTACTACAATATGACATGTTGTTTATGAATGGTAATTGGGTGTACTGTCTGTCCTTCAGCAATAGCTTATCACAGAGCTCCTAAATATGAAATAGAAAGGTATCCTACCAAGGAGTTTCTTATTATGTGAAAAAAAAAGGTTCTAGATCTGAGAGGAGAAATGTAGCCTCTCAATTGTTGAATGGGAATTTGGAGCTTCTTAGTCCAGTTCCTAGAACTCATCAAGTGTTTGATTCAGAAATCCAATATTAAAGAAAAGGACAGGTTATCATCTGATGATATGCTCTTTTTGAGATTTTTCTTTTTTTAAAGAGATGGTTTTTTTGCCTTTTTTTTTTTTTTAGATTTTATTTATTTATTTGACACAGAGCACAGGTAGGCAGAGCGGCAGGCAGAGGGATAGGGAGAAGCAGGCTCCCTGTTGACCATAGAGCCTGATGTGGGACTCAATCCCAGAATCCTGGGATCATGACCTGAGCTGAAGGCAGCCACTTAATCAAATGAGCCACCCAGGTGTCCTGAGATTTATCTTAAGTAATTTGTAATAGCAATAGTCAGACCACATTTATGATATTGTATTCTATTTTTTCACATTTATAAATATTTTAATTTTATTTTAATTCTAGTTAGTTAACACACAGCATTATATAAGTTTCAGGTGTGCTAGACAGTGATTCAATACTTCCATACATTACCTGGAGCTCATCGCAATTGCCCTCCTTAATCTCCTATAATATTGCATCCTATTTATTACATTTTCACCGGCTGAACAATATTTTCCCAGTCAGATATACTACAGCTTACTTCAGTATCATATTTTTGGAAATGTAGAGGTTTTATGCTACCATATATTACATTGCTATAAGCATCTTTTTTGATAGAGTTCATGAAGAGAAGTTATTTGGTGAAAGAAATGAAAATTTTTATGTCTTATACAAGTGATAAGCATTTTCAAATATATTTTACAGTATTATTAAACAAACAGAGACAGGTAATGTTACTCCTCTTTTGTTAACTTATGTCTTTCTGAAGTGTTGACATTTCAAATGACAAAATATTGTTCTGGACTAACTATAGTCTATTTGTAGATAAGCAAAAGTAGGCTAGGAGGCATTAGATGATATAATGTAAATGGCAATTTCCTATACATAAGAAGACTTTTCTAACAATATTTACACTTTCATAGTAATTATAATACATGTAAAACTGCTTATAAAGAGCAGTTCCTTCTTCCCAACTCTTTTTTTTTTTTAAAGGTTTTATTTATTTTGACAGAGAGAAACACAGCTAGAGAGGGAACACAAGCAGGGGGAGTGAGAGAGGGAGAAGCAGGCTTCCTGCTGAGCAGGGAGCCCCATGTGGGACTCAATCCCAGGTCTCCAGGATCATGACCTGAGCCGAAGGCAGTCGCTTAACCAACTGAGCCACCCAGGCACCCCTCTTCCCAACTCTTTAATATTATTTACACACTTCTGTTTTGAGTTCTTTATCAGTTAAATAATAAATCTTGACATATTTCACTTTTTCTTAATTAATGACAGTTTTCTACAAATACAAATTCCATCTATACATAATGCCCTGAAATAAGTATGTTCTTCTGATCAAATAAATAAAAGATCATTACCACTCGAATGCAGAATAGGATATCACCATTACCTAAAGTGTTCCTTTGTGTTTCTTTCTGGTCAATCTCTATCCACCATGCTTGGCACCAGGCAATGCAAATCTGCTTTCTGTCACTGTGAAATATTTTTCTTTTACTATATAAAGTTCTTTTTAATTTCATATAAATGGAATATAGTCTTTTGGGTCTGGCTTCCTTTTACTTAGCACAAATGTTTGAGATTCATTCATGCTGTTCCATGTGTTGGTGGCTTATCCCTTGTTAGCGCTGAAAAGCATTCCATTGCATATATCACAATTTGCTTATTCATTCACCAGAAACTAGACATTTGTATTGTTTCCAGTTTTGAGCTATTATAAATACATTTTCTACGAACATTTGCAAAATGTTATTTCAATTTTGGAACTTCCTACAGAGGAAGATAATTTTTATAATTCTTGAAATTTCAGGATTAACAGAAATAGGTTTTACAAAAATCAGTAACAGGATATTTCTAATGAATACACCTGAAAAATGTTGAACTAAAAATGTATTATAATCCTAAACAACTGCTAGCTATTACCACATAACCTATATATGCTAATTTTAACTTAAGTTCCATGTATCCACTGCTGTAACTCATAGTATAATTAAATTGAATTACATTACATACAAGTAACACTTGGCAGCTTCTTTTCACAATATTTTTGTTATTCCAGCCCATATAAAATTCCCACTGTTTCTAATGAGCTAAAGATTTTTAAGAGCCAACTGGAAGCCAGTTTTCCTGTCTGATCTTACAAAATTAAAAACATTTGAGAATTTAGCAATTTAATTGAAAAAGGGATTTCAGTTTCCTAGTTTTTAAGGTACACTACAATATAGTTAAACACAAGTTATGCTCCAAGTAATTGTCAAGGATCTTGAGATTAAGTGCTACAGTGAAAGGTAAGCTCCCCTAAATGCAACGTTAAGGATGTACAGATGAATAATACATATAGTGTTTATCATGATTTCGCACGACAAACTTTACTTTCATATCCACAAGAAGTAGGGCAGTGATGGTATTTAGAAATGCTTGTCATAAATCCTTTCTCTAGAGCTTATTTAATCAAGGATCCTGCCCATCCTGTACTAATTGCTTTTAGTCAATTCTGTTAGAAACGTGATCATGGGATGAGTGAACTGAACTAAATCTACTAAAAGTAACTTGTTATACATGAACTTTATCGGGTCAGACAAATCTTTAAGAATGTTAATTAGCAAAATGCTTTTTTTTATGGAACTAGCTAACCCATCCTGAATTAAGATATGTACCCTTTTAGAGATTTTGAAATTACACTGAAAGTAGAAGTTCTTTTCTACTTTTTAAGGTTTTTTGTTTGTTTGTTTTTGTTTTGTTTTGTTTTAAAGATTTTATTTATTTGACAGAGAGAAACACAGCCAGAGAGGGAACACAAGCAGGGGGAGTGAGAGAGGGAGAAGCAGGCTTCCCGCCGAGCAGGGAGCCCGACGTGGGACTCGATCCCGAGTCTCCAGGATCATGACCTGAGCCAAAGGCAGTTGCCCAACCAACTGAGCCACCCAGGCGCCCCTTGTTTTGTTTTAAATAAAGCAGCTTCAGTATGTTTAAAATTGACCTGCTAGTCTAAGGCTTTATAGTGTATATGGCTATTACTGAGATTTCCAATAATCCATAGATCTGCATTTTATGGTATTAATGGTTACTTTGCAGCTTCAGCATAAAGCAAAATGGGTCAGTGTGCCACGTATCTTCCTTGAATTTTTATTTGCAGCAAAAAAATGCATTTGCTTACTTCATTTTCTGTTTCCTTTCCCAGTATCTATCAAAAAGACTCTTGTAAATTTTAATGATAAAAATAAGATTTTACATTAAAGAACACTGATATCACAACCAAAATTTAAAACAATGGTGGAATATATCTCAAGCCCTCATTGACTTCCAGAATATTTCCCAACACTTGTATGGTTTCCACAGTTATGATTTGCCAAAACCACACACATTTAAGTGGTGCTCCTAGAAATATCTTCAGCCTCTGTATTCATGCTGTAATTTTATCCATTCCATTGTACTATTTTAGAAGTCTTGTTAAAAAAAGAATAAGAAAAAAGAGAAGAAGCCAAACAGTTTCATCCTTTCCTTTTGGTTTGTCTTTATGTTTAGCTCTGTTAGTAAATGTTTGGCTTTGTAAAACTCAAGAGCATGAATCCAAGGTTTTGGTAAAATATTTAAATGTATATATTACACAGAATTTTTGTATCTAATATTACACAATTAAAATATTTGAGATTTTAGTAACTCAATTTACAAAGGGAGAAAGATACTCAAAGCTTCTAAAATCTTCAGTTTTCAAGTAGTTTTGTTCAGAGATGAACTGAGATTTTTTAAGTCACTTAATGTCACCCTGTGTTTTCTCTATCTACTATATTTATCTTCCTGTCCTTTTGGTTTATTTTTTATTTACTAAATTATTTGATACATGTTTTTGGTGCTTTGTTTCTATTTTTAATATATTGATATATATCAATTGCTTATTTATTCACCAAAAAGAAAAAAAAAAAAGGAACAGTACATGGTTTGAGCAACAAATATGTTGTGATTTTAAAGAAATATCCAAGTCCCATTTGCTGGAATCCCCCAAATTATTATTTTTTTCTTTCTGTACTATTTCTCTTGCTACCTGCTGATCTGACCCCAGACTTACAACAAAATGAGGACTGGAAAAGGCATTCAATGAGGAAATGTTGTCTGCATGACTAGTCATTTGTCAAATAGCATGAAGCAGGACTGTCATTGAGTCTGGCCTGCCATTCCATAGTGATGTATTAGCTTTTAATGTTTTAAAATAATTATAGCAAGGCTTAGGCCACCATATAAAACCACTATATAAATTCTAGTGCCATTATCAACCCCATTTTTTAGAGACCCAATCAATTCACAGTTCTGAGCAAAACTGCACCCTTTTTACCAATTCTGGAGGCATCAAAGTTTAAAGGGTAGGAAGCAGCTGCCAATAGAAATCAAAAGTGAAGTGAACCTCGAAAGTGAAACTTTCCATTACCTCTGGAATTTCTGAGACTAATTCCTAAATTAGGTCATATGTATGGATGCATCACTATTTTCACATGGTCAGAAAATGCTGATACATAGTCAATCAGTTTTAATGATGATATAAGAGCCAAGGGTAAGACTAACATATATTTTTAAAGCTCCAAAATGCCATTCAAATCCAGTAACCTGTTAACTATCATTGAAGATTAGTTTTAAATCTTTACTCATTTATTGAGTCTACAGTAGGATTTATAATATGATAGAGAATGGAATTACTTATATGAATCATATTGTTTTTCAAAAACAATATTTAGGATAGATTCATACAAACAAAACTAAAATAAACATGATAGTAGTTTAGATACCTACAAAACTTGGAAACAAAATCCTCATTATTTTGTATTGGAAATAATTTACTAAGACCAAGGTACTTTCTTCCATGACTATAGGAAACAATCAACTTAAAACATATCCATTATAATGAACTGGTGATCTTGGGAGTTGTAACATATCAGAAAGATAGGGGGAAGGTGATACTGCAAAAATAAGATATTTTTAATGATAAGTAAATAATAAAGAAAATAGGTAGCTGAAGATCTTTTTCTTCTGTGGGTTGGGTTATGATTCTGTATACGTTAACTTCATTCTTGGAATAATTCAACTGGCATATTCACCATTTGTCTACTTTAATAATGATCTGTAAGCTTTTTATTGAATTATTAAAAAATTGTAAGTCCAAATTATTGGACTTGTAAATAGCTATTATATATCTATTTTTAAGTTACTTTGACAAGTAACTTTGTAACTAGTAACCTTAGACTTAATAGGTTATTTGCAGGGGAATAAAACTTTCACTGTGTAAGTTTTACATGCAAACAAAACGATGAATTATTTTTTTGTTTCCCTTTTTCCTGGAGACATTCATCCACCTTAATTTTCTGAATAGGCCTATGGAAAATAGAAATAATATGTATTTTTTGTGCCTTCCAAGTCTTCCAGAGTTAGAAATTTCTTCTCTGCCCATATGGCAATTCGCAAGAGACTCGTGCAATTGTTCGAGAATGCAGACTACTATTCAAAAAACAGACATGGTAGGCAGTTTTTATGTGAAGATATTCTCTAAGGAATTATTATTAATATTAACTATAAAAATATTAACTGTAGTCATATGAGCTAAGTCCTTATGCAATCTTCTGCTATTCCCTTTTATTTCTTTTATTGTGCCGTCCATGTTACAAACCTATTCTAAGTCTAATATAATGAAGTTTTCAATAGACAGATTCGTTAGAAAATATTAGACACTTGCAGACAAATAATGAAATCCAAACTAATTAGTGGATGATAGTCATCTTTGTGGCTTAATACACCTCTTTTTCAAGATTTTATTTATTTATTTGAGAGAGAGAGAGCCAGTGAGCATGACCAAAAAAGTACAGGCAGGGTAGAGGCACAGGGAAGAAGAAGCGGGCTCCCATTGAGCAGGAAACTCTGTGTGTGTGTCTCCATCCCAGAATCCTGAGGCCATGACCTGAGATGAAGGCAGATACTTACTCAAATGAGCCACTCATGGACCACTTAATAAAACTCTTTATGACAACTTTTAGAGTCTTCCTCTGCCTAATAATCTTTAGTGGTTCTGGAAGTAGTAACTTGAAGATTATTTGATGCTTTGTGTGTGCATATGTTTTACAAATGAAATTTTAAAAAAATTTAATGATTGGATGAACTACTTCAGGTAAATTTTGATCACCTACTTTTTTCTTTTGCCCTCTCTTCTCTATGGATCTGTTGGATTTGGATTCTGACCTCCTACTTCCCATTTCCCACTATCATTTTGAACATGACCCTCCTTTACAGTTAGGTATATACAAGTTTTGATGCTGTATTTTAAGGTATTGGAATAGTCCCACTGCATTACATGGTATAATTTTATACTTGTGTAAACACCAGTAACACACATTTAAGATTTTATTTATTTGACAGAGAGAAACACAGCTAGAGAGGGAACATAAGCAGTGGGAGTGAGAAAGGGAGAAGCAGGCTTCCTGCTGAGCCAGGAGCCTGATGTGGGGCTTGATCCCGGGACCCTGGGATCATGACCTGAGCTGAAGGCAGAGGCTTAACCATTGAGCCACCCAGGTGTCCCAATACCAGTAACACACATTTAAATGAATGGTTGAGGTAACTTTTAAACTACTTTTTGTCTGTGTTCTTAACATTAAGTTATCAAAGATGAACTCTGAGCTTTTGTGTCCAAATGATTTAGTTAACATTTTTTTCAGTGTTTTAATGTTGTCATGTGTTATACACAAGCAATTGCCTCTGCTTGAATATGTTTAAGTTTCTTTTAAGAATCTAGTGCAACGCAGTGATGTTAGCTGAATTTTATATTACATTAAGTTACTATTGTTTTTTAACAAATCCTTTAAAATTCTTTTAAAATTTATATACTTTTAATTACTGAAAATGTGCGAATGTAGACTACAGTGCAATGTTTGGTTGAAAATATCAAAAGTCTTAGAAGTATGCATATTCGTATCATCCAACTCAGAGGCTGCGTATCTAGGATAATTTCTTAAGAAAATAGGGGCACTTGGGTGGCTCAGAGGGTTAAGCCTCTGCCTTCAGCCCAGGTCATGATCTCAGGGTCCTGGGATAGAGTCCCACATTGGGCTCTCTGCTCGGCAGGGAGCCTGCTTCCTTTTCTCTCTCTGCCTACCTTTCTGCCTACTTGTGATCTCTCTCTCTGTCAAATAAATAAATAAAATCTTAAAGAAAGAGAAAACCAAGGATGTGTACAAACGTTGAACCGCTAAAATAATTTTTTAAAATTTTATAAGCAAGCATTAATAAGAAATTTAGGAAAACAAATTATATATGTACACACACATATAATATAGGCTCTTATATAAATAAATAAAGCTATATAAGAATACCTAAACGAATAAACTTTTTCCGAATGTACTGATAATTTAATTTAAAAACATCATATATAGCATGAAACCACTGTTTTATATCTATATATGAATGTATTTTCTATATACTAACAGTATACTCAGTTCTAAATCCTGTCATGTGTATCTCTAATTTATTCTCTCTTTTCTATTTTTACTGCCATTTTTGTAGTTGAGGTAATGGTAGCTAATGTTCTTCAGGCTAACATGTCAGCTGACTGACTTTGCATTTCATGGAGCACTGGGTGTTATACGTAAACAAGGAATCATGGAACACTACATCAAAAACTAATGATGTACTGTATGATGACTAACATACAGTAATAACTTACATAATAAAAAAAGAATGAGAATTTCAAAATTCTCCCCTATATCAGTGATACAACTGATGTTTTATAAAAATAAGATAGGTTAAAGTGGAAAAAGAAGTTTCATAATCTCTATGCCATCCTTCATACGGTTTCTAAATAGCACAGATCATATAGCTACTTGGATGAAATGCTGTTATTAAATTTATAATCTAACATGACTTTTTCATGTGATTAACAGGTACACTCTATCAGATCATTTGCCAATAACATTCTAACTTTAATTTGCATGAATAAAATATTAAATTTGAGAGAAGAAATGACAGTGCATAAACTGATGACAGAAACTATATAATTTTTAGACTTGAAAAGAAAAATATAACCCTGAGAATTGTTTTAAGCTTAAATTTCTATTTGTGTGTGTGTGTGTGTGTGTGTGTGTGTGTGTGTGTGTGTGTGTTAAGGGGAAGTTTTCCAGCTAAAGCATCTTGATTAGCAGTAACACGCGAAGATGAAGATCAAAAGTATCAGATCAAAGCACTTTAAGATCAGCCTGGGAGGGTCCCTGAAAGCTTCATTTCTATCTTCAAACCTCTCAGACCCGCTATAAGATTCTTACCATCACTGTTTTTTTTGTAGGTGAGTCCACAATAAACTAAGAACAGGAAAAAACAAGTGTTATAAAGTGCAGCATTGTTGGAGATGCTTATCTTATGGAAAGATAGCTTAAAAGTTGGAGGTAGTGGCATATTTCCCCCTTATAACTTATCTATAAGATACAGCACAGCCACTGTGACTTTTAGAGTGATTATCAAAATATCATCTGCACAGAAGCAAAAGAAAAGTAGAAAAGGGTTTTAATAAGATTTAAAGATTTTTTTCCTCTGAAACTTATTTCATTTTATTTCATTAATACCAGATGCTGCAATTTAAAAATTAAGTCTATATTTTTCAAAAGAAGAATGATAACTTCATTCTACTTGGATTTTCTCATTCTTCACTTCCTTTGAATGCTCTGATCTCAAATATTTTTTAATTCTATTCCCCAAGGAGTTGTAAAACAAATTAGACACAGAAGATGCATATCTGGTAAACACTGTTATTTGCTGGTTTATCATTTAAAAGAATAGAGTTGCATTTTACAATGTCATAAAGGAAAAGAAAAAATAAAAATCTGCAATTTTAAATGAAAATGCTTCTTATTTTGTAAGACTACTTAGCTACTAATTAAAGCAAAGAGAAAAGTTAAACAATATACCTTGCTGAAGCTTGTTTTTGAAACCCATATATGTTGGGTTACTTTCTGACACCTTTGCATTATATGATTGACTGATAAACACCTTTATCAGTTAGTGTTGTGAAATATATAAAACTGTAGTGACATATCAGAAGGAGGTATTCTAATGGAGATATATATCTATAACATATATAAAGGAGAAATATATAGTTATAATATATAAAACATATATAACATGTACATAATATGTTGATTTATATGCATATGTATGTTACTTTCTTAGTGACGTATCAAGAGGAGGTATTCTAAAGGAGAAATACATATATATAACATATATAAAGGAGAATATATATAATTATAATATATACAGAACATATATGACATGTATATAATATGTTTATAAACTTATAACTCTTCATCATGATGGTATTTGTTTGGTATGTGGAATCATCTACAGCTTGGATATTTACTTATGTCATTATTTATAATATTCTCAGTTGATAAACTACCAAAGTTAAATGATAGTCTCAGACAGTCAGATTGGAGGTTTAAATTGCTTGGCACTCAAATCTTGGAGTGAAACAAGTAAGCATAGCCAGCTTACAAGTTTGACCTCTGCAATTACTGTTCATTTTCTAAGCTTTCCTGAGTGTAAATGCATATTAAATTGCCTTTTGATGCCAGGAATGACTTTTCCTCAGCCAAATTACTCTCTTTTGGTTCATCAGTTAGATATGTATTTTATGTAATTCAGGAATGCAAAAGTTATTCATTCCAACTTATAAGTGTCCATCCTGGCCATTGCATGTGGCCAGCTTCATTATCTTACTATCTTATAAAAAATGTGTTTGTGCTACTAAAGCAAGTTTTAATGCTTATCCTTTTTAATGAATTATTCAGGTCATCAAATATAATTTCCAACTTGCTTAACCCAATTCAAGTCAGCATTTGTAGAACGTCAATTGGGTCAATACTAGTTCAGAAGAAAAGATTAAAAAATCAATGAACATCAGAATGAACATTTTAATTTTCACCTAAACCACGAGGATTGAATATTACAGATTCACTTTAAAATATTTAGTTCTCAGAATTGTCACTATCTATACAACTATCTGCAACAACTATGAGGGGGCTATACAACTATGATTGTACTATTTCCTGATCTGGACATAAGATTTGACCTTGTTTTTCCTATGGCTTAGAGATTAAATACAGCCCCAATGGATGAACTGCACATCATTTTCAAAGGAAGGTTTTCTGAGGGCTGATGCTGAGTTTACATATTTCCAGTGTGGCTGAAGATAATGTCTATTTAATCTTATATTCCAGATGGCCTTTTGTGACCAAATGACTGTGAATTTTTTTTTTTTTTTAAGATTTTGTTTATTTGACAGAGAGAAACACAGCCAGAGAGGGAACACAAGCAGGGGGAGTGAGAGAGGGAGAAGCAGGCTTCCCGCAGAGCAGGGAGCCTGATGTGGGACTTGATCCCGGGTCTCCGGGATCATGACCTGAGCTGAAGGCAGTTGCTTAACCAACTGAGCCACCCAGGCGCCCCTATGACTGTGAATTTAAAAATCAAGAATTTTTTTAATCAAAGAACTGGACTTGACAAGGAACACTGAGAATAAAATGTTATTGATTTATTTTTCTGAGAGAGAAGCAAAATAATCAAGTATTATTATGAATTCCAGCAGATTTTAAAATATTTTTGGATAAAGAAGAAGTATATATTAATTTCAAGCAAATAAAAGTAATAAAGATCTCTAATTACATTCCTTCACAGGAAGAATTTTCTGTAGAGAAAGTTACTACCGATGGTTTAGGAACAGGGAAATTATTTAATTCTACCCTGAATGCAAACTGTTATTAGCACTTTGGTTTGATATAGGGAAAATATTCTCTCTCTCTCCCCGTATCTAGATATGGGTATAGATATATATGGATAGATATTTACAGCTATCTCTATATATCAAATATCTATATCTATTTATCTATTAGAGGTAGATATTTATATCTAATATAGATACATAGTCCAAATAAAGGTCTAAAATAATTTATGTAAAATAACATTTATTGTTTCCAGAAAGATATAAGAAGTTGATCGAGAAGGAAGTAATAAAACTGAGAATGTCATTACTCTTTCTCCTCTCTCTGGTCCTCTTTTGCCAAGAGCACTGGGGAAGATTACTTACAAGAGAATGGTTTTCTTCAGGAGCTGTCACCACAAATAAAACTGAGAATAATATGTGCTTTTTCATTTAATGTTGATATATTGTCTGAAATAGATAACCATAATTACTTGATCTGGAGAATAAAAAAGAGTGTGACTGGCTCTTGGAGTTAGGGTTTTTGAAAGATTCACTGGATGGGTGTGTGCTGTAAGCAACAGATATCTGCCTAAACAGACAAACATTCATGCACCTATGAAATATAATCATGATTCAGATATAAATCTACGATTTTTTGGAAACAGTTCTGAAATCCCTAAGTATGCTGCAGGACTTGGAAACACAACAGAGAACAGTTTGACAGTTAATGCCTTCTAAAACAATTCTTTTTATTTGTCTAAATGTTTGTCCTGCCACTCTTCTCCTTCAAACACTCCATTGACTCTTCATTACTACAAAGTAGAAGCCAAAAACCATACAGCCTAATCTCATCTGAGCTCATGGATCTCTCTGACCTCCTTTCCTACTAACTTGTCCTTCTCGCCTCTTGGATAGGACTATGTATCTATGATACAGTCCTACATCTGACCTCCCTGCCCCCCACCAATATCTCTACAGCACATTCCTTCCTATCCTCCAGGTCCATGCTCCAATCTCAAAAGCTTAGAGGCTTACTTAAATGAACCTACTGAACCTATTGAAAATTATGACCCTTCCAATGAACTTCAAATTCCCTTCCCTCTGAGCTGCTTTTTCTATAGTATTTGTGTCCTGATATACTATGTTATTTATTTATGTATTTATGCATTTATTTATTTAGCCTATTGTTTTTTACCTGACTCCCTTCACTAGAATAACAGCTCCATGAAAGCCTGAATCTTTGTTTCTCTCAGAAAGGTATCTCCAGGAGCTTGAGTACTGCCTGTCACATTGTAGACATTCAATAATGGTGAATAAATGAGAGTTTTATTATTTGAACCCTAAATACTTAGCTTTAAAGTACATAAAACATGTTTTAATCTCAAAAGAAATGTTTCTTTAAATTTATAAAAACGTGCATAAAAGTCAGTCCATTGATTGAAGAAGTGGTACCACAGAGGAATTCAGGCATATATAATAGAGCTCTCATATATTCATTAAGACAGCTAATAGAAAAATGCACTTGTCTAATTGGTCAGTTATCTAATGAAGAAAGAGTGCAACATGATTTTATATACAAATTCTGTTTATTTTTCTCAGCAGAATAAACCTAGTCTGAAAAAATAACAAAAATGTTGTGATATCTGTTAAGACAATGAATACACGACAAACTTAACACTTCCTTTGTTCAAGATAGCATTAAATAAAGGAAGTTTATTCCCAGTGTTAAATTGGTAGCCAGTGGTGTAGTTAATTAAGAGAAAAATGTCAATAGAACTTAACATTGTCACAGGATAATGGTTCCTGTTGCTAGATACACGTCAAGAGAAAGATAAATAAGATGAAGTGATTTATTAAGCAGTGCCACACTCCAGGCAATGCATTTCTAGAGGATGATAGTACTCATTGGTTGGTGATGTAAAGCAGAGGCCTGAGGACTAAGTGGCCCTAACTCTTTGAATAGTATGACAATAGTACAAAAATGTGGTGCTTGCAGGCAGTCCTGCTGATACAGCAAAATTTCTTTATATTTAGAAGGAAAGAAGAGACCATGATGATATTAGAAAGAATCTAAGGTAGAAGAGAAGACTGCCAACAATTCTTCATGACTTTGCAGATAATTATGTGAAAGCATACTACCTCAAAATTTCAAAGCCAAAAATATTAGAATCACCTCTACTTAAAGTACAGACTTCTCAAAAAATTGTATTACAGGCAACAATTGATTATTGCTTCAGGAACTTTGTAACTTCTTTCAGCAAAAACTGTATTAAAATAATTTTTGGAAAAGCATCCAAATATCTTTTATTCCTTTTGAATAATTTTAATAATATAATTTATTTTTAGATTGTTAATATTGATCAAATAATATCAAAGACAATTTAATTTAGAATCAACCTTGTGAATACTGGAATGGCATATTCTTTGCTTTAACTCACAAATTTAACTCACAATACTATTATGTGCTTTGATTTTCTCAGATCGAAGTCACAAATTTTACTGATTACTTAGAAATTGTTTTCGTCCTAAAATTAACGTTAAATCATATATATATATACACACACACATATATATATTATATATATATATATTCCAGTGTTACATATTCCAGAACTGCAAGAATATAAACTAAAGGGAACATGTACTTAACTATATTATTTATAACTTTCCTATGCATTATATTGTATTTCAAATGTATCTATAAGCATTACATGTATGTAAGTAATGAAACTATAGCAATTCTTTTACGTTTAAAGAAATTCCATCAATGAATTTAAAATTTTAGCATAATATTTAACATAGGTTATATTTATTTATAAGAGACAAGCTTGCGGGCACGTGGGTGGATCAGTGGGTTAAAGCTTCTGCCTTCGTCTCAGGTCATGATCTCAGGGTCATGGGATCAGGGCCTGCATTGGGCTCCCTGCTCAGCAGGGAGCCTGCTTCCTCCTCTCTCTCTGCCTGCCTCTTTGCCTACTTGTGATCTCTCTCTGTGTCAAAGAAATAAATAAAATGAATAAAATAAATAACATAAATAAAAAAAATCTAAAAGAGACAAGGTTGTTTTTAGTTTTATAAATATATTAAATAATCAAATAGTTATTGATATTGCAAAAGAATGAAACTGAACCACTACCTTATACCATATACAAAAATTAACTCAAAATGGGTTAAAGACTTGAATGCAAGACCTGAATCCATAAAACTCCTGGAGGAAAACATAGGTGGTAAACTTCTTGACATTGCTCTTGGCAATGATTTTATGGATTTGACACCAAACACAAAATGCAACAAAAAGCAAAAACAAGTGGGACGATGTTGAACTAAAAAGCTTCTGCACAGCAAAGGAAAACACCAACAAAAGGAAAAGGCAATGTACTGAGGGGGAGAACATAGCTGCAAATCATATATCTGATAAGGGACTAATATCCAATTTATATATATAACTTGTACAACTCAATAGCAAAAAAAACAGTATGAGTAAAAACTGGGCAAAAGATCTGAATAGATATTTTTCCAGAAAAGACCCATGAAAGATGTTCAATATCACTAATCATCAGGGAGATGCAAATTAAAACCACAATGAGATATCAGCTCACACGTATTAGAATAGCTATTATCAAAAAGACAAAAAATAACAAGTGGTGGCAAGGATGTGGAGAGTGGGAACCCTTGAGCACTGTTGGGAAGAATGCAAATCGGAGCAGAAGCTCTGGAAAACATATGGATCTTCGTCAAAAAAATTAAAAACAGAACTACTAAATGCTACAGCAATTCCACTACTGGGTATTTATCCAAAGAAAATGAAAACACTAACTTGGAAAGATAGATGTACTCCCATGTCCCTTGCAGCATTATTTACAATAGCTAAGGGGTGCCTGGGTTGCTCAGTCATTAAACGTCTGTCTTCTGCTCAGATCATGATCCCAGGGTCCTGGGATGGTACCCCACATCCAACTCTCTGCTGCAAGGGAAGCCTGCTTCTCCCTCTCGCACTCTCCTTGCTTGTGTTCCCTCTCTCACTGTGTCTTTCTCAGTCAAATAAATAAATAAAATCTTAAAAAAAAACAATAGCTAAGAGACAAAAGCAACCGGAGTGTCCATTAAGACAGATGAATGAATGAAGAAATACGCTATATACAGTCATATATGTTACATATGCATATATATTTTTTCATTTTTTTCCAAGGCTGAATAATATTCCAGTGTATATCATGGAATATTATTCAGTCATGGAGGTATATGAAATCTTGCCATTTGTGACAATGTGAGTAGACCTTGAGGGCATATGCTAAGTGAGATAAGTCAGACAGAGAAAGGCAAATACCATATGGTCTCACTTACATGTGGACTCTAAAAAGAAAACAAATGAAAATACTGAGCATACAGATACAGAGGACAGATTGGTGGTTGCCAGAGGCAATGCAGGCCAAATGGGTGAAAGGAGGCAAAAGGCACAAACTTCAAGTTATAAAATAAATAAGTCACAGGGATGTAATGTACAGCATGGTGACTATTGTCAATAATACTGAATTACATATTTGAAAGCTGCTGAAAGTAGATATTAAAAGCTCTCATCATAATTCTGTAACTATGTGTGCATATTAATTAGAATTATTGTGGTGATCATTTAATAATATATACAAATATCAAATCATTATGTTATATACTTGAAACTAATCTAATATATATCAATTATGCTTCAGAAAGTATTAAAAATTCTAAGTTGCAAGACTGGCATTGTGAAGGTAATAAAAACTGAAGTACCATTATCACCATCATCATCGTCATCATTTCAATTCTGGAATGGATCCAATAGGTTCTAAACTGCCATCAATGGCTATTTGTGAGCATTGATTAGTTTAGGAAAATTAGCCTTCTATATGATGTTCATACTCAATTTTTTGCATTTTAGTTACAGATTTCAAAATATAATTTCAAAAACAAAACATATATTTATATAGTTCTTATAGATTAATGTTCCTAAAATTATTCAATCTTTTTAAGGACTTAATATATAAACTGGAAGCATCCTGAATCAAAACCTGTAATTCCATTCAATTTGAACTCATTATTTGTTGCATCTTAGACCCTGTTATGCTATAATGTGATGTATATATATGTGATGATGATGTAGTTACATGGGAAAAAATGCTTTTAGTTTTTCACACCTAGCTGAATGACAAAATTATTCTGAATCTGTTAGTATATGGTTTTAACTATAAACATTTTCATCAGCTAGACTAGTTTTCCTAATATATTTCCTTATGCCTAACAATAATATGTTTCTTTTAAAAAATACTTATTTTCTGTGAGGTAATTATGAGTGTACAAAGCATTAAACAATGTGGTTGATTTTATCTCTTGCTGTGACCTGCAAAAATGTTGAGGTAATTATAATTATAATGTTAAGTGCCTATTTTATGTCATGCACACAGTTTTAAGTGTTTTATATCCATGAGCGATTAATTTTTCAAACACCTGGTGAAGTAGGCCATTATTGTTCAGGGAACTGAGGCACCTAGAGGTTAAGCAATTTGTCCAATGTCATATAGCTAGTAAATAGTAGATATAGAATTTCAAACTGAGCTGTATCTCAAGGAAACACAAAGATATAAAAATAGTTCTTAACTTAGATATTGATATGACAGAATCCTACAATGTTAGAGCTGAAAGAAAATTTTAAAATAATCTAGCACTTTATTTTATAAATCAGAAAGAAAAGACAGAGTTGATTGGATTTCTTCCATTGTCACTAGGTAAAAATTGGTTCCCAAATCTCTGTTCTTCATTTTGATAGGTCATGACTTTGGATGTATTTGACCTAGTTACAATGCACCAAATAGGCCTCATGACTTGTGCTTTCCTCAACATGATAATTACAATTCTGTATAATGATGGAGCCATGTGTTTACCAGTTCATTTCTCTTGCACATTGAAGCTCCATGAAGACAGACACCATGCTGTCCTCATCACCCTTGTGACTGGATAAATAATTCTTATTTAATAACTAAACAGATGCTTTCTGGAGAATAAAGAGTTTGAAATCGTAAATGCAGAAGAAGTACTCTAAGTACATGCTAAAGTATGTGGATATAAACATTAAGTGGAGAAAACAAGTGAAGCAGACAGGACAAATTACGTAGCTTTCCCACATGGATTGCTAATTTACAGTCAGAGAGACAGAGCTGTAAATATAAAGAGACTCTATAAATTTTAGTCACAGCTACAAATCCAAGAACAATTTTATGTGTCCACAGTGTGGAAATATGGGTCATGCATTGGTCTTTTGTTAAATCTTAATATAAAAACGAGTTATTGTCATCATGAAATGTAGCTTACAAATAAGGGACTTTATTATATATGACGAGAAATGTGATGTGAATTTATACTTTATAATACACATTGTAATTTCTCTGCCTTAAAATTGTGAAAAATTAAAGTGAAAGCTATGCCACATTCAAGGGTATTTAACAAAAGTATCACAGGATTTTATTACTCATCAATTTTATAAACCAGAGATTATAGTTGGTTTATAAGTATGCATCTTAGAGCTAGGTTAAATGCTAAGAAACTTAATTTTCAAAACATGCTGATACTGTTTTTAAAAGCTGGGATCAGTTCCCCATGTTTTTTTGAAATATAACCATCACTATTAAATTTCTAAATACATATCCCTAGGTAAAGGGGGAAAACTGGACTCAGGTCAAACAAAAATTGAATTTCCAAATTTATATTCTAAACAATGGTCTCTATTACCACCTATAGTCTTTTGATCGGATAGTTTAATCAATCCTAAATGGCCTTTAGAATAAATTTATCTTGGTGATGTCTGACCCATTCTTGTTACTTAAGCTGAGGTGTTTTGTAACATGCTACTGTAAGTACTGAGTATTACTATGATATTAGTGCTATTTTAAAGGACCTGTGACACCTCCTTTTTCATCACTTAAATTTATATTTTTAAAATTATTCTTTTTTCCTGTAGTATTTAGGGAAGAAGAAAAACCAACTCAGAATATCTTGAAATCACTTTTCAGTGTTGATTTTTTTTTTTTTTTAATGGCTCTTGGGTAACCGCTCCTTTGTTTCATTAATACTAAAATAATGCTTTTAAGTATGTATGCATTCTTAAGTAGTTCAAACTAGTCAAGGAAATGTTTTTACCAGTTCTTGTTTGATAAGCATTTTATAAGCAGAAATCTGATTTTTTGCCTCATATGCCTTGATTACTTCTAACTCTTCAAAAGCCCAGTTTAGCATGAGAAAAGATTTTCTGGCTTAAATCATGAAGAGCTGGCATTAAAATAAATGAAATTCAGGGGCATATTACATACATATAATTCATGGAATCATAGTTTCAGAGCTCATTACAGTCCATTGGAAATGTAAGCCAATGGATTCCCATCTTAGGATCCCTGCATTGTTTTCTATCATACAAATTATTCATTCCCCACATCCATAAGAATAGACTTAGAATAGTATCTGAGAATGTGAAAGTTCAACTATCTTTTTTTCCTTTGGTGGTGAATTCTGATGATAAAATGAAAGAAAATGAGCACCTTGTCATGTCTTAAATCAGCATGGGAAAATTCTCAAGTAGATGTGACAGTTCGCAGGATGCTTGGCGCTCCCTTCGTTAAGGACTGCCAATCATAATTAGCAACAACAGAGATGTTTTTTGAACCTAAATAAAAATTACAGAGAATTTTTTTGAGTTAATATCTGTAAGAACAGAACGTATAAAGAAATTTGTCTTTATAGTCCAGTTAGCCTGTCACTGGGAATTACTCTCATTTACCCTGTGTTCATTAGGGTCAGTAAACAAGAGTTAGCCAATATATATTTTTGTTTTATTCAAATTGAATGTGAAATATCAGATAACATTATAAAGGAATGACTTTAGCTACTGCATTACAACGTTTGGATCTTTTGGGGTTTTGTGGCTAGAACATTGATAAATTTCATATATTTGATATCTACACTATGAAAATGGATGTCTTTTTGAGTTATTCTCTTATGCAAAGTTTTAAATAGATGCTTTCTCATCAAGAATCTCTTTAGTTGCCTCATTCAATAGAGAAGAATATCTGATTCTTTTTTTTTTTTTTTTTTTTAGTGGAAATGAGAAAGTTGTGATTCTTGTAACACTGCAATCCATCTGGCAGTGGAAAGAGCTCTTTAGTTTCTTCCAAAAATTGTCCTGGGATCTCAAAGATTGTGGGTTGCCTCTCCTGTTAACTCTTGAGCTACAGCGATCAAGTCATCTTCTACTATTCCTAAAGGCCCCCTTTCTATTCATCACTGGTATCTGTGGAGCTATTTAATCTTTAAGAAAGCTATCAAAGCAATTTTCCTTCTTTATTCTTTCCAATAATTCTGCCTGATCTTCTCACTGAAAGTGATTTTCTTGGTCCCATTTGGCTATGGCCCATTTAGATGGTTCCAAGCATGCCTGCAAGAACTGTGTCTTTCATATTTATGACCATACACAAAACATCTAAGTTGGGCATGACATACAGAATACACAATAAATAGTAATTGAACAAGTTAATGTAGTTATTCCTTGTTTTCCTTTTTTCTTCCTGTTCCTGGCATATAGTTGGCACTTAATAAATGCTTGCTGGTAAATAAACATATGTAATAGCTTTAAATATTTTACATGGCTATAAATATTTGTACTTTCTACAATCAGACAAAAACAGCTGAGGCAAACTCTGAAATTTTCTTTTGCAAATAAATAGCAAACAAATTATATACAACCACATGTGTGAAAAAGTCATACAGGCCTGCGCCCCCAGGCCTAGATGATATTAAGAGTCCCTGCCCATAAACTAAACGTAAGAGATCTTCAAAAATCAAACCCTAGTTCTTTACATATGTTGATTGCAGAGAAAAGCATGTGGACATGGAATAAAGGAGGATATAAAATGACAACAAAACTTGCATAAAATTAGTCTCTCATTCATGCATTTAACTATCTAATTCACAAGCTTTAATGTTTCAGCCAAACAGATGTACTAAGTTTATCTCTATAATGGGCCATACTGCTTTTACACAGTTGGACTCCCTGAGCTATTTTTCCAGGATTCTTTGAAATTACAGACTTTTTAAAAAAATTAGAATTAGTAAACAACTGGCATATATTTAACATTTTTCTTTTAGCTGTCCCTAAACTCTTTTTTCAAAAATTTATCTGATAATACACGAAATGCTTTTATCCTTATTCAGTCTGATCTAGTGAATCATAAAGACTGCAATTCTGAATAACAGCTGTACTTCTTAAAAAGACTATATTTTTATTGAAAATGATCACTAATTTTAACTCCGTTTCCTGTGCATGGAAACTTTCATTAATGGACTCTTTTTTTTTTTTTTTCATAGCGTTTAGGAGCTTTTTCTTAATTTATTTTAAATCAAAATGTAAAGTTGCTTCCTTTACCTTTTAACGATTTGACCTTTTCATTGTTAGGAAGTGGAAGAATGGCAGCATATCAGAGATGACGTGGTTAGTCATATGTGGTTTTGCATTATCCATCACTAGGAATTTGTATTAATGTACCATCAACCTAAAGGTTGTACAATTCACTCAAAGGCCCAGTTGGGATGGAAAAGTGCTTAACATATTTATAACTATTGATATCTGTGTCATGTTCATACAACTAGAAAATCATGCTAACCATTTTACTCATCTTTTTCTCTTGGATGTGCTCCAAAAATTAATTTGGCTACCTGGAGACAGAGTTCAGAAAGCATGGCAACATCCTCAAAAATAAGGCTTCAACAAATTGGATACCTTATTTCTAAGTTCCTCATCTTAGTTACTTAATAAACAATACCAGTAGAGATATTCTTAATAACTTCTTGTTAGGTTTAGTGAATTTAGAGCATTGGGGAACAGATTATAATCTAATAAACACAATATTGCAGTTAACTCTATGCTTTGTCTTGTTAACTATTTAGCATGTATTTATTCATTTAGTTGATCTGTTTGCATTTATCAAACACTTAATATGTACAAGACACTGAACTATAGGCAAAGGGACTATAAAGATAAGACACTGTTTTATGCAGGCAAAAGGACTATAAAGATAAGATACTGTTTTATGCTCAAAGGATTCAGATGGAGACAAATGAAGAAAAGGCAATTACATAAGAGTTTATAAGTGTTATGATAAATCTATCTTCAGAAGCTTAGAAGATGGTTCTTAATCCCAGCAAATATTTCCTAAAAGAAGTGAGATCAAAACAAGAATTAGAGGATGCATAGCAAGTTACCATATGAAAGCAAAGAGTAAGAATGGAGATTAAGCCATTTAGTAATAAAGGCATTTCAGAAATTGAAAGGAACAGAAGCAATGGCAGAGTCATGACACAGACTTCTGTTCAAGGACAAAAGCCATTTGGAGTAACTGAGCAATTAAATGTGAGCCATGAGTGGTAAGAGATGAGAATTGAACCCTGGACAGGAGCCCAGTGGTGGAATACTGTTCATGTTCCAAATAACTCAGACTTTTAACTGTGGCCACTGAGGAGCCAAGAAAATATTTAAAGAATGGAAATTATGTGTTTAGCTCTCCCTGATAGAAATAACTTGAATATATATGCAAGTATGCGGAGCATATGTTTGCAAGGGACAAAACTGAAAAAAGAAAGACCTGTTAACAAGATTCCTATAGTTCAGATGAGAAATAAAGTAGGCCAAATCTAGGTAGCAGTGTAGGCTTATCTGTCCAGGTGAGACAAGATTTCCAGTTCTAGAAATAATCAGAAGGTAAAATTCACAGGACTTGATTATGGTTGGATATAAGGGCTAGAAGGAAGAAGAAATCAAACCTATTTTCAAGCTTTCTAACCTGTATATCTGAGTGGCTGGTAATGCATCAGCTGGAATAGAGAATATGAGAAGCCACAAAGCTTTTAAAGTGTAAAATAAATTCAATGTTTGGCATGTTGGAATTCATGGTGCTTTTGCTATTGCAGAAAGTGGTCTAGTGAGCAGCCAGATATATGAAACAAAAATTAAAGAATGAGCGATAAAGATTTGGGAGTCAACTGAATATTGGTGGTTATTAAAACCATGTACAGGAAATTGGGAAGATTGGGAAGAAGTAAGATGAAAACAAAGGGTAATTACATCTAACTATACTAGTTTTTATTTTTAGCCAGTGCTCATATCTATCAACATCTCCTAGCTATTTCTCTTCATTTATTGACAACTTCAGTACATGGCTCATTTTCTTTCTCTCCAGTCTGAGTTGAATGTCACTGATGATGGTTCATCTAATCCTCGGCTCTCAGTTCCTTGAACAGTTTTGAAGTCCCTCACCAACACTTAACTTTAGGAATCCATAAATACAAACTTCAAACTCCCTCACACTGATATTTCCAGTTTTGTTCTTTGGCCTCATCAAGAACTCTTTTCTCTCCCACTACTACTCTATTACTCTCCAGTCTTACGCTTACTGCATTTTCATTACTGGTCTATTTTTTTTTTTTATTGCTTCCTGTACCACTAGGAGCTACCATTTTAACCATTATCTTGCCAATAATCTAAAATCATTTGGTTTGTTATTCTTTTTCCATGTGCCTAACTATCCATAGCTGAGGCTGATTTGTTTTTACTTTTTATTTATTTGATAAGCAATTATGTGAGCCTTATATAAGTTATTTTATCTAAGAACTTCATAATTTTTACCCATTTTAATTCTTTTTTTAATAAGATTTTATTTATTTATTTGACGGACAGAAATACAGCAGAAAGGGACCAGAAGCAGGGGGAGTGAGAGAGGGAGAAGCAGGCTTCCACCCAAGCAGGGAGTCTGATGTGGGGCTCCATCCTGGGTCTCCGGGATCATGACCTGAGCCGAATGCAGTCGCTTAACCAACTGAGCCACCCAAGCACCCCAACCATTTTAATTCTTATAACAAAGTCATGAGACAGGCACAACCAGGATGTTCCCTACCAGAGGAACTTACACAATCATATAAATTTGTGATCCCCAACCTGGACTATAATATTTTTCTGTTGCATTGACTCTTTTTGGAATGCTCTTTATGGATAAATTAACTACTATTCTGTGAGAAAGTCCAAACTATCGCATGAAGAGGGACCATAAAAGAAAACTGAAGCTACCATCCCTCAGTCAGCATCAACCACTAGATATGTAAATGAAACCAATAAGCCTTCAGATGAGTTCATTTTCAGACTCTGAGTTGTCTAGTTGAGCACTCAGCCATCACAGAAAGATAAGCCATCCTTCCTATGTCTTGTCTAAACTTTTGACTCACAGAATCAGTAGGTTTTGGAGGATCTAGTGATGCAGCTATAGTCACTGGAATACTACCAATAAAAAGTTTATTGCTAAATCCAGTAAGTATCTTTCAAGTCTTAATTTTACTTGACTTTTTGAAATGTTTAACATAGTCGGCCAAACCCGTCATCTTTAAATATTGTCTTTATTTGGTATGTATATCACTACATGATATACATGGTACTTGGGTATTTCTCATTATTCCTTGTCATTTACCACTGAAAGCTCCTCTAACCCATTCCTTTACTTAGGGCTCTGTCCTAGGTCTTCTCTGGACCAGTGGTCTCAATCAGGAGTACGCAGTTGAGAATTGAATGGAAGATCAAATAGCAAGTGTGAATAAAAAATAAGATGCTATTGAAATTTATAAATATTAAGGCAAAAGTGTCACATATCTCCATTGTGACACATATTTCTCCTCTTTAATATATGTGATAGGTTTGTAAGAAACTTTATATCCCATAAGTATTTTATTATTTCATTCTGTATAATGGCAGTAGTCTCAAATAAGGAGTTCAATCAGTATTATTCTATTCTAAAATGGTGAGAGTCATAGAATTAACTAGACAACTTTAAGGAGTAGGGCAAATTAAATATTGAATAACAAAACAAAGACATTCTTTAGAATATAATGAAATTGTAAGTTAAATCATTGGTAAAGATCATTAAATATTAAGATGAAAGATAAAATAATATTTCTTATCAGAATCTTAATCAAAGTTTTTTCACTGTCACTGAATTTTTTTAATCCATTAAATAATGTCGCTGAACACAGAACCAGTTCCAACATGTCTTACATATGAAAATAATTAAACCGTGTCTGTTCTGGTAGTAAGCTGTTTCATCCCAGTAAGGCTATTTCTCAGAATGTCAGAGAGAAAAAAAAAAAATAGTGGAGGAGGAGGGGAAATCTGATCTTGAGTTTCTTGTTAACCTTACCTGTGACATTCATTTTTGGCTTTGTTGATGAAATTGAACCTACATCAAAAGCTAATAAACCATTTTTGTGGGAAACCTGCGTGTTTGAGATCCTCTAGGAAAGAGTAGGACATGTTCTTTTCTGGGCATTGCTGTGGAGACCCTTGGAAAACTCACTGATGTCAGACCCAGAACATTCTTAACTGATTCATGGCATTTGAAACATATTCCTTTTTCAGACCAAAATGCATTTTTTTCTCCTTACCTTGCTGTACAAAGGATCCATACACAAACCACATGGAGTTGTAGAGAGTAGTAGAAGTCATTGATCCCATTTGTAATCGTGGGGGATTAAGCCAGTTCAGGAGGTAGACCAGAAGACCCACCAAAAGAACAGTGCCAGCAATGCAAGCCCATAAAGACAGATCAAATGGTGCAAGACAGGCAAACATATCCACAGTCTTTTCAGCCCTTCGAAGCAGTACTCCCACTGAGTAGTCCATATAGCGTGTTGTAAAGTCCACCACATTCTCACGATCTGGGGTGATGGTTAAAGCAGAAATCCCTATGTCGGCTCTCTGAGAAATTGAAAGAGAAAATATTGAATGAACAATGTGAAAAACAATTTGATTTGTGGTGCTTCAGTCTGCCTTAAAAAAAAGAAAACAGATGCCTCAGGCAACGTCTTTAGTCTTTTTATATAAACTGAAAAACTGCAGAGATTTCTTAGAAGCAAACTCGGTGAATTTTGCATTTCTCACTGCAAATCTTGCCCTACCAAAGTCAGATAAATTACCTTGCGCATATTATCAGTGCATGTGAAGTCAGTGAAGAATATTTCAGACACAGATAAAACCTGAAGGAAATTGTCCTTTTTCCTTGGGTCATTTTATCAAAGCCATAATTAACACAGTAGCAAAGGCAAAACTTATTCTAAAGAATTCTTTCTGAGAAAATGCTTCCAAGATATTTAATTATGTTCTTAACATGTAAATTATTAGGCAGGTAAATTAAAAAAAGAAAAAAAAACCCCTCAACATAGCATTTTACTCTTGGTTTAGAGTTCTCTGCTTCAGAATGTATATATATTTTAAAAGATTTTATTTATTTATTCACTTGACAGAGAGAGGAAGAGCGCACAAACAGCGGGAGCAGCAGGCTGAGGGAGAGGGAGAAGCAGGCTCCCTGCTGAGCAAGGAGCCCAGATGTGGGGCTCTGTCCCAGGACTCTGGGATCATGACCTGAGCTGAAGGCAGATGCTTAACCAACTGAGTCACCAAGGCACCCCCAGAATTCATATTATTAAGCTTTAAATATATTACAATTTGTTAGAACTTTCATATAAGGTACAATGTCATTTGCTGGAAGTCTCTATCTATCATGATTTTATTGTATAAACCTCAGAAATGTTTTAATGAGAAATTAAAGATTAAGGAGACGTAATTTTTCTTGGAGTAACAACCCTTCTTTTCAATGTGTATCTTTTTAGATTTGATGATAACACTCAAAACTATAGTACATGCTATTTTACTTATTTGAAGCATTTAGCAGAATTGCAGTGAGAGCATAGAACAAGTGGATGGCATTTCAATTTCATGATACAAGAGCACACATTTAAATATCTAAAAGATGTATTTTGTTTGAAATAATGATCCATGGCTGTGATTAAAGCTGTAGGAAGCTCCTTCCAGACAAATACAAACATAGTAAATTGTTTGTTGAATACTTTTGTTTTTATTTCTCTTTCCCTTGCATTGTTTTATGAAGGAGTATAGAAACTGGTTTTCTTGCTTTTGGAGACCAAAACAAACAAACAAACAAGCAAGCAAGCAAAAACAAAAACACAAAAACATGAAAAGTAACATACCTAATGGAATGTTAACCAGCCTTCAAATAAATCTAGTCTCTGAAGTAATAATGGCCTCAAAACTATTCTAAGCTAAATTTAAACTTCATGTGTGTTTGTACGTGTATATGTATTTATATTTATACACATATATCAGTCTACATATATTGCTGCTAGGCCTAGTACTCAGTAGTTAAATATATTTTCTTACTTAATCCTTACACATGAATTATGTGTTTTCTCCTCCACTTCATAAGTGGAGAAACTACAAGAATTAAGTAACTCATTTAGTTCTCATGGTTAATAAGCACATAATCCAGTATTAAAACTTAGTTTTTCTTATTCCAAACTTGTACTCCTAACCACAGACACATTGCAAAAAATCCTTTCTTTTCCAAGTAACCCATATAGTAGATGTTTAAGATAACTAGTTTTAGGACAATTTTTACCTTTAAAGAAGCTAAAATTTTGTGGATTTTTTATTACACTATTTACATTGCAACAGGGCCATATTAGTATAAACACCATCAGTTTATGATTATTAATGGAGAGCTATTAAACTTAATAGTACTACATGAAAATGAACTTTCAGAGAAATAATTATTATTGCTTTCAAACTCATGTACTTATTTTCTGTAGCTAGATATTAGGAATTAGGTCTTTTCAGGTTGAAAATCTACCTTGGATCCTTATCTCTCTAGTTCTATCTTTTCTGAACTTCAGTTTATCCAATTGTGAAATGAATGTACCTAAGTTTATTATGATTATTATGAGTTGACTCATTTATCTTAATTCAATGGTGAATAAATATCTCTCCAAGATTCAGTTAGGCTTTCAGAAGTTGCCTTTACTTTTTCAGGACATTACAGTACTATAGATTAGTAATTTAGTAATTGATGCACTAGTGACTAGTGACCCAAAGCATTTTATGAATCAATTAAAATCAGAAAATTTCACCTAAGGAAGAATTTACTGATGAGCTGACTGAATATTTATAAATGTTTATCAATATTTTACTGATAAATAATTAAATGTTTAACACTTAAATGATTGTGAATTGGAATATTCATACACTAATTTTACTAATAGATATTTATAAATATCATGAACGAATTTCTATAATGGAAAAAGATATCTAGGGAATAGTGTGCGCTTTCTCTTTGGAAAAGGAAACTGATTCTATTGCATGTGCTAAAATATTTATTAAATATAATAATTACTTGTCATTTTTCTATGGAGAACTTCTTAAATTCTGGTCCACTTTTAACACTTGGCTATTCTGTTTTCAAGGAGAAATTCCCTCCTTGTGGAGGGCATACCAGAATAATTTAATGGCCTTTTCAAACTGTATAAATACATTTATGTACAGACACAACATAAACATATATGCACACGTTTTCCTATCTCTGAGATTTGTATACACCTTCCTAAGGAAGTACCGCACCCTCTTCTTCTGAATCAATAATACAACAGATCATTGTGCTTGATATGAGTATGTGATAGTCCTCATTTGTATGGGAGAAGTTTCACTGGAGCAGGAAAAAAAAAAAAAGAAAGGAAAAAACCCAAGAACCACTGATTCATAAAGATTGCCCCAAAACTTCTTGAACATTACCAAAATGCCAAAAATGATCAGAAGCAAATGATCATTCCTACCCTCCTTCCCTCTATTACTACCTTTCTTCTTTCTTCTTTTCTTTCTCTTTCTCCCTTTCTTTCTCCTTCTTTCCTTCCTTCTTTCCTCCCTCCCTCCCTTTCCTTCCCTTCTCTTTGCTGCCCTTCCCTTTCCTTTCCTTATCATTTAATTGTCTATTTATGCATATATTTCAATTTACTTGTCCAGTTTCTACTTTTCAAATCTTTACACTCATGAAAACTTTAATCTTCTCAGTACTTCCTGCCCCAACTCTTGGAAGATGAACTTCACTGCTATTTTATGGAAAACATAGATGATATCAGGTTAAAAGTCAGGCTTATTTTTATTTTAACTGATATCCCACACTCAACGGTTTCTATTTAAATTCTGTTTAGAATGGACAGCTGTTTTTCTTCCTAAAACTGTCCCTCCATCAGTAAACTTATCAGTGACTCCCCTCTTTCATTTATTTAATCTCCTGTCTTTTAGGTATTAAACATCATCTTGTCAACTGTAAATTTCCTATGAAAAGATTCTATAACTCCTTTGCATTAAAGTAAAAATGAACACAGAAAAGTCTGTTTGCTTTTCCATAACTTCTGAATCTGTTATTAACCTTTCTCTTCCCCCTTTTCACAATTTTCTCTGAAGATTTGTCTGTATTTTGAAACCTCTTAGTAAGTCTTGGAAGATTCTTTTGTACCCATATTGTTAAGAACTCTATTCCTCAATGGACACAGCACTTCTTAATTTTTGGATTGCTGAGTCAAGTGGACACAACTTAGTGCTCATCTGTTTAGGTTTCTTGACATTTGGCAGTGATGACTGCTCTCTCCATCAAAAACACTCTTTTCCTTGTATTTGATGACATAACATAAGCTTCTTTTTCAGTTCTTTTTGCAAGCTCATGTTGGCAATGCTCTGGAGGTGGGCTTTACAGTGTTTTCTCATTTGAAATCTTCTGCCTAGGCAATCCCATTGATATCCATTAATTCCATTGTCCCCATTCATACATCAGATTTACAAATTTATATAGATTTGAGCTCTGGAGTCTAGACTGATATATGTAACTACATTTCTATCAGATGTCTCAAAAATAACTCAGATTTAACATGGCCAAGACCACATTCATGTGTTCGACTCCAACCAGTCCTTCACCAATGTCACCGGCTTCAATGGATATCTTTTCACATAAGTCTTAAATCTTGGTGGTCTCATTATCTTTTCCAATCTTATGCCTTCTATCCTGTTTGTCACTGTTAATTCTACCACCTGGGAATCCTGATATCCATTTATTTCTTTACTATTTCCAGCTCTCACCATTGTTTTTATGGGCTCATTAGTAGTTAACCTGAAATCTACCATTTTTTTTTTTCTCTTAATCATTGCAGTTAAAGTAATCTCTCTGGAGAGCAAATCTAATCCTGTCACCTGTCATAGTTTAAAGGTTTTTCAATGGATTGCACTACTCTTAAGAAGAAGATTAAACTCTTTAACATAGCCTATACATCTTTAGATAGACTATCCTCAACCTACCTCATAATACACATGTTGGATCATTTTCCTTTCCAGCACTTCTTCCTGATGCATAGTCTTTGTACATGTTATTCCCACCAAATGAATTGGTCTTCCTAAATGTTCTTCAAGTAAATTCTGTTCATTTTCATAAATAATCTTAATTATCACTTCCTCAGGTTAGCTATCCATGACCCCCTTTGATTATGATAATAATTCTTGTTATTTATACTATCAGAGGCCTATTCCCTCACTTCTCTAGTAGTTGTGACAGTTGTAATTTTACAAATATTTGTGTGATTCTTTGAATAATGTCTGACTTGTCTATGATACTACAAGCTCTATGAAGGTAAAGATTATGACTTTTTTTCCCTTAATTTGACACATTCCTGGTATCTACCACATTTGTCTGGCATAGATTCATGTGCAATAAAAATTTTTTTCATATATGAATAAATAAAGATGATATATTTACTGGATGCTCATTATTCAATTCTTATACATATCTTCTATTCTTCAGCATTCTGACAGAGATTTTTATAGAATAAAAAGAAAATGGTAATATAAAAATTTACTAAGCCTTATAGCACTGATAAAAGATTTATAGCTTAATAAATAATTACCTCAATAATTAAAATAAGGTTCTGGTTTATTAATATGTTTATATTTTTGTCATTTGTCATTAACTAAGGTAATCAAGAGTCTACTACAGGTCAATATGTTACCAATATTAATATATGTCAAATGTTTAATGAAGAAGCGGTTATTTGAACTTTTAAGAACTAGAACTAAAATTGGATATAAATAACTTTTTTCAAAACTATTAAATTACACAGTCATAATATTCTCTTAGAAGGGAGATAAAAGACTTGCATTCTTTCAAATCATGAAAAGGAGATGGATGTATATTCTAAGGGGACACAGCTAATAAGCCATACAATAACTGAATCTTAGAAGAATAAACTTAGACAGGTTAAAAAATATTGTTCTAAATTTAATCTGAAATAAATGATCATATCTCACAAATAATTTAATTATGCTTTAATATAATGTTAAGGATATTATATTAATAATACTAATAGTAACATATTTATTTAATATTTACTATATATTTAGTGCCATGTTATATGTCCCACATACTTTATTTTATGTAATGTTATTAGAAGCCCAATTGCATCTTTTCAAGATGAACAATTTACATTTTAAATATTCTAATTAATATAAAGTTTTGAGTATATAGGAACAGATACCTGCTTTCTTGTATATCTTCTATTCGGTGTCTTTGTATTGTCATCTATACATCACATCATAAATCTGAATAGATCTACCTAATCCTTCAAATACTTGAAGAATACCACTTGTTCCACATTGGAAATATTATTTTAACACTAAGAATAATTTGCTTTTACAATAACTCTTCTCAAGATACGGTTTTCATATCTCTCAAAATACTGGACATCTTCTTGCAAACAGAGTCTAATTCATCAGTGTTTCCTCAACTGATATGAATAATATAATTTTTTAAAATGAAATTGAAGCTTGAATCATCTTTACAAGATGCAATTACAACACTGCCTTATGCTAAACTTAAGGTTGACTACATTTAACAGTAGATTTGGTGCTCTTCTGTTTAATTTAATCTACTATTTTTTTCTGTTATTTAGCTTATTACTTTCTGCTTTTACTTCCATTATTATTTCCTTATATCTTCTTCTGTTAAAAGTTGTATTTGTTCTAGCTTTTGGAGGTGGAATTAAATATTTTTATTTAAATTATTTCATTCTTATGGATGTGGATTTTTTTTTTAAAAGATTTTATTTATTTGACAGAGAGAAACACAGCCAGAGAGGGAATACAAGCAGGGGGGAGTGACAGAGGGAGAAGCAGGCTTCCCGCTGAGCAGAGAGCCCGATGTGGGACTCGAACCCAGGTCTCCGGGATCATGACCTGAGCCAAAGGCAGTCGCTTAACCAACTGAGCCACCCAGGCGCCCCTATGGATGTGGATTTTTAAGATTATGGATCACTCCTTAAATATTCTTTACAGACTTGAATATGTAATGTTTCATTACCATTACTTAAAGAAAGTTCTGTAATTCATGTTTGTATTTTGCCTTTCTTCCAAGAGTCATTTGATAGAAGGCTTTATTTCAGGTAGGAAGCATTTTCTATTTTTCTTGTTTTGTTGTATTTTGGTTACAGAAACTTATTTATAATGTATCCCCTGAATGTAACTTAATACTGTTTTCTTTCTTTGTTCTTTTTTTATGGTGGTTTTTTTTTCTGTGATTGGTTTTTGTCAATGTTCACATGTTCTTGAGAAGATATATTACCAGAATCTTGTGTTTGATATATATATATATACACAAATGTTTGTTTATTGTTATTATTATTATTTTTATACATGCTATTTATTATTGTGTGAATTTTATTGTATTTACTATGTTTTTCTATGTGGTTGTCTTTATCACTTTTCTTCTTTCGGTTTTAGAAAGGTTAATGGTTAACTTCATATTTGTACATTTTTTACTCCCACTTTTTCCCCTTTAATCTTTGACTCTTTGATTTTTCAGTTTTAAATGAAACCTGTGACTTTCACTTATTGGCTTCACTATAGTTAATAATGATATTCTACTTCTCCCTTACTTTCCCCATTTCCTCCCATTATTTAATTACATCCTTTCATTTTGAGAACCTATGATGATTTCATATTATTATTTAACCCATGTTTCTGTCTTTCTTTTTTTAATTTTATTTCTTTATTTGTCAAAGAGAGCAGAAGAAGGGGGAGCAGCAGGCAGAGGGAGAAGCAGGCTTCCCACTGAGGAGGGCTTCATTGATGTGGGCTTCAATCCCAGGACTCTGGGATCATGACCTGAGCCGAAGGCAGATGCTTAACTAACTGAGCCACCCATGCGTCCATAACTCATGTTTTTAACCTTGTCTTAGTATCAATCCTACAATTAAATATATCAATCCCTACCCGTTTTCTGTTATTTCTTGGTTGAATGAAGCTTATAGTCTAATAGTTTCTTCAGGAGAGGCTCAAGTGTCCACTTTTCTCTTAGTGTTTATATATTTAAAACAGATTTGTTGTTGTTGTTTTTCCCATACCCATAAAAAGAAATTTGGATGAACTCCTTGGTTTACCCTTTCTTTTTTGAAGTTCATGTAAGTGCTTCTCTGGTGTTGGCCTGTGTGTTGCTCCTGAGAAATCTGATAGTAGTTTAATTTCTTTGCCATTTAAACTTTGGTCTTTTTGGCTTGAGAATTTTTTATTTGTCTTTTAAATCTAATAATGTTACTAAGATGGATCTCACCATCTACTGTGCTGGATCAGCTTTTCTAGGAACCCTAGGTATGTTTAAATTTTCTTTTTTTCTTTTTTTTCCAGAAAGTTTCCTTAGACTATAATTTTAAATATTGTTTCATTTTGTTGTTTTTCTTCTTCAGGAACTTCAAATATATATATATATACCCTCTTTGACTATTTTTTTTTTACTCGATCCTGTCACTCTGAACTTTTTTAGTTCTATATTTCATTTTCATTCTCTTCTTTTATGTGTTTTACTTTAATATCACTTAATCTATTCTCCTCTGAGCAAATTGTAATTTATGTCTTGTGATTTTCATCTTTTATAAAGTTTTTCAATAGATATTCTGAGATTGTTGCATTTCTTGGTCATTTTGTCCATCTCAGTGGTTAGTTTTTGAATTTCTGATTCTGTTTATCTTTCTTTAAAAACAAACTTCAAATGATCGTTTGAAACATTTAATTTCACTTAGAGTTTAATGTCACAATTTTATCTTTCTTTGTAGTTGCCTATGTGAGAAGAACACTGATAAACTAAAATATGATTCATACTTTCTCTTCTTTTGAGAGTGCTTTGAATGTAATTTCCCCAATTATTTTTCAATTTCTGGATAATTTGTAGACAAAGTTCCTAGTTCAATAGAACTTCCTTCTGTCAGCATATTAACATGTGGTTTCTTTAACTGGAGGATTTGGGGGGGGGGTTGGTATGTGTTGCTTCTGTTTAGTTTTGACAGTATTCTTAATTTTCCTCATTTACTGCCCTCTCTTTACCGTCATTAAAACATCTCCAAGGAGCATCTTCTCTATTTCCCTTCGCCTCCAAAAGTAATGCTTCCCTGAGCGTATTACCCTGACACACTTAACTTTTAGTCGCTTCTGCATAGGCAGTGTTGTGATTTACTAAGTTCCAGGTTTGTGTTCCATGTATTAACACTTGATATTAAACTTTCTCTTTCTGAGGGTTACTTTAGCTTTGTTTCATGCGTGTTTTCTGCTTTCTTCTTTCTTATGAGCTCATTTACATGTTTCTTCTCCTCTCATCTCACCCACAGACTTGCAACCTCAGCTGGGACTCCAGTGTTATCTGTGTCAGGATTTTATATATATTCATAATATAGAAATATATATATCTCATATATATATAATCTACTTATATATAATTTGAAGAATGTACTTATCTCTGTGTGAGATTTTCTGTGGTCAGATATGATTTTATTTGTATCTCTAGGTGATTTTATAATTTGGGAGGTAAGTCATGGGAAGACTCAAATGCATGTGGCTACTGTTACTCTTTCCCAACTTGATCTCAAATGACACTTACTTTTAATCATTTTTATAATAGTTATATGCATTTTACCTTTTTCCTCATAATCTAAAACTTAAGAGTAATATAGTTTCCTCATGTTAAATAATTATTCTATTTCTGAAATAAATCTTATTTTGTAATCCTTGATTATATATTTTAATATGCTGTTGGGTCAAATTTGAAAGGGTATATTTTAGGATTTGGGGATATATATCCACATCCATAAGTGATATTGTTTTTGTTTATGTTTTTGTTTTAAGATTTACTTATTTCTTTGAGGGTGAGGGTGTGAGAGAGATAGCATGCACTTGGGTGAGGGGTATAGGGAGAGAATCCGCAAGTAGTCTCCCCACTGAGTGTGGAGCTCAGTGCAGGCCTTGATCTCAGAACCCATGAGATCATGACCTGAGCTGAAACCAAGAGTTGGCCAACATTTAACCAATTGAGCCACCCAGGTGACCCAGATATTTCTTTCTGTGTGCTGTATCATTGTTAGAGTTTGTTGGGAGATAGTCTAGCTTTACAAAAATAATTGAATAACTTTTATAAAATATTTTAACCATTTTTCCTATTCTTTCCTGAAAAGAATGAGGAAAATAGGTAATAACCCTTAGTATTTATTTATAAACAATATACATTTTTGGTATATTTGAAATACAATTAGAATTGTTTTTCCTTGAGTCAGTTTTAATGATGGGATGTTTTCCTTGACAATGATTGATTTCTTAAGATTTTTCAAATCAATTTTTATAGAGGTACATTTATTACCTATTTAAGCTTGTGAAAATTTTACCTACTTATAATGTATACACTTTCTCTTTCTTAATATTATCTATTCATGCTTCCTACTCTATTACACCAGACTTCCAGAAGTTCATTTTTGTTAAGTCTTTTCAAAGTACTGAGACTCTACCTTTAATCAGTTCTATGAATTTATGATTTTTAAAGTGTGAATTTTCACTTTATTTTAATTTAAACTTGAATAGCTTTCATTTGATTTTATTATTTTATTTATTGAGCTGGAGGCATAGCTCCTTATTTTAATATAATAATTTACATAGAGTTTTAAAACTAACATTTATTTGGGCATCTGGGTAGCTCAGTGGGTTAAAGCCTCTGCCTTCTGCTCAGGTCATGATCTCAGGGTCCTGGGATCTAGGCCCACATCCAGCTCTCTGCTCAGCAGGGAGCCTGTTTCCTCCTCTCTCTCTGCCTGCCTGTCTGCCTACTTGTGACTCTCTCTCTGCCAAATAAATAAATAAAATCTTTAAAAAGAAAATAAATAAAAATAAATAAATAACAACTAACATTTATTTAAGTAAAGTTTTGAGAACAATTTACTTGTAACTCTTTATTTTTATTTCCTAAATAGATTATACTTTTAGTTTTTATATCTTCTTTGCTCTAAAAATAGTTCAGGAGAGTTTGTTCTTTTTTATTTGTCTTCACTGTTTTTAATTTCTAAATAATTTCAAATTTTATCTTTGTAGTTGTTTAAAATCCTTGTTATTCATTTAATTCCATTGTATTTTGAACAGGTAGTTTTTCAGGTATTATTTATTTTCTATAGAAATTTAAAGTTTTAGGGAGTACCTAATATATTATCATATTTTATCATTTGCCTATGAGCCTTCACTATCTGTAGGAAACAGATTTATCTAATTAAACTTTATTAATTATACTATTTATACTGTATTAAATAAATTTTACAGATTAAAAAATTTTAATTTAGCTATAATTCAAAATTAGCAGATTTGGGTGCCTGGGTGGCTCAGTTAGTTAAGCATCTGCCTTTGGCTCAGGTCATGATCCTGGGGTCCTGGGACTCAACCCCATATTGGGCTCCCTACTTAGTGGGTTGTCTGCTTCTGCCTCTGCCCCTCCTCTCATTCTCTCTCTCCGGTGCTCTCTCTCTCTCTCTCAAATAAATAAAAATCTTAAAAAAAAATTTAGCAGATTCTATATGAGGATCCAAACTGATGTTTCTTGGTTTCTTGTGAAAATTAGAATATGTAGCAGCACATTTTCATGGATCTGAGAGGTAGCTGACTCTCCAGAAAGCTCAGAGAATCTCTAATTTACTTTAACTCTCACTATGCAAGCAAAGTTTATGCATATGTACTTATATCCAATTTTACTCATTTATCTTTACCTGTTTTCTTTTAAGCATTTTGGTTTATAATCCTCCATGCTTTCTTGATATTGCTAGCCTAACTAATCAACATGGTAGATTACAGAAACAACTATAAAATTCTTCCCATTTCCATACACATGCCCCCATGCAATGTGATTATACAGCTCTTCCCCTGAGGTGATCAAGTCCACTTCCCTATCCTTTTAATCTGGGATTAGCCAGTGATGCTTCACTCAGTGGGAGAGAAGCACAGCGATACAAGTAGAATCTTGGCAGGTTTGTACAATGGGGAGCGTCCTTTATCTCTCTGTGCTTGGAACCCTGGACCACAATGTGAACACGCACTAACTTACCTGCTGGAGACCAAGAAGCCTGCAGAGGATAACAGTATTGCTCCTGAGCCTCAACAGCAAGTAGATAACCAGATGTTTTGCTTTCTGTTGAGCTCATGGCTTGCTCTTATCTGGAGTGTGTGCTCTTCCAAATTAGGACAAAAAATAAAATTTTTTTCACAGTACCTGGGAAAACCAAACTTTCTTTGGACTGCACCTTTCTGAAATTTGACCATTCCTGGTTTATGGGAGGCACCCTTTCTTAATTTAGAATAATGTATCAAATTTTCCTCTGTTGTTTGTATTTATTTGGTCATATCATCTGAAACGTTAAAAAGGGAGGGTAGAGGCTAATGCTTGCTTGAAAAAGTGAACAGAAGTCTCAAAAATTCCCACATCTTTTATAATAACATAGTTTGTAAAAATGTCTTCTAAACTTGGTAGACTCATAAGAAGAGGAATGTCTTGGCAAGTCTCAAACATGAGAAGTTAGTGAGTCCTGTTGTAAACTACTTATAGAGTTAAACATTTTCTAAGTTTTACTATTAAAAATGTGGGAAAAGGAATTTTCTAGCTTAGATTTCCAGTGAAATGTGTGAATTTTTCAGATAAATTAAACATATGAGTCAATTTATCTCAACATGGAAGATGGCCCAATGTAAAAACAAAACGTAACAGAAAAATATATACACTACAGCACTGGCTAATAAGTTTGCCATCAACAAAAAAATAAGAAAACAAAACTAAGAAGAAAAGTGTATTTGGACATGAAATTGTAAAAGCAATGCTACAAATACATTCCAGTTTTGAAAGAGTCAAATTATGTAAAACCTGTTTCTTCTTATAAAACCTGTGCCCACAGTATCACTGGGGGAAACACCAACATAGAAGTTCCATAGTTACAGGGGCACCTGGATGGCTCAGTGGGTTAAGCCTCTACCTTCGGCTCAGGTCATGATCTCAGGGTCCTGGAATAGAGCCCCACAGCAGGCTCTTTGCTCAGCGGGGAACCTGCTTCCCCCTCTCTCTCTGCCTGCTTCTCCGCCTACCTGTGATCTCTCTCTCTCCATCAAATAAATAAATACAATCTAGGGGGGGGAATAAAAAAGAAGTTCCATAGTTACCAGAGCCAAGCTGAGAAAGCTTCCAGTGTTAGGAATTAGACTCATTTTCTCTTGTTGCTCTGCTTGCCTCAGTACATAGTTTTCACCTCATAATTTAAGACAGTTGTTTGAGTTCCAACCATTCTATTGACATTTTAGTAAGAGGAGGAATGAAGAAGATCAGAAATAACAAGAATCTTCCCTTTAAGATTTTCCAGAAGATTCATATTATATTTCTATTTAATTTTCGTTCGTTAGAACTTAGACACATGATCACACTAGCTCTGGAGACTAGCTAGGAAATGTATACCATGGCCAGTCTATGTCTGGCTATAATTCTGGAGTTGCAGTACTAGGAAAGAAGACAATAGATATTTAAGGACAATTAGCAATCTTTCCCACATTTCCCATAGCTAACCATTGTTTCAGATTGCAGCAAGTCCTTTAGACTCTTTTCTATTTTTACATATAAACGTATGTATTATTTCCCAAAACTAATGTAATAAATATAATATTTGAGTGATACACACACATACACAGGGCACACACAGCTGCTATTAGTCTTTTTAAAGGCTGCAGAGAATTTTAAGCAAAAACTATTTTTTCATCTTTAAATTTTCAGCACATAGATAGAAGATGGTAGATACACAATAAGTGTTTATTGATTATGATGGAATTCTGATTAAGTTAATCATTTCCCCTTGAAAGATTTTTTGACTGCTTCGTCTTTCTTGGCTATTTTATTCAATAGATGTTTTAATCAATAGATCTCGCAACATAGGTTACATTTAATTGAAAAATATTTCTTGGAGCTTCCCACATTGATATTTCTAGAAATGAATAAGCTTTATTATTTTAATAGATGATTTTTGTCACTGATGCCCACATAGTGACAAAAGCAGTAGTATTAGTTTAGTTTGTATGTCAACCTTATCTCTAAGCCTCTTCCAAGAAACCACATGCTAACCCTTCCCCAATATTCTCTCTTTACAAGCTCTCATGCCCATTCATATAATGATATAATTTTAAAGTCCTTCTAGGAATAGCTTGGTTTTCATTTGTCCCCAAACCCCAGCTTTTCTCTTTCAGTTTAAATATTTCAGCTTCATTACTTATATTTTATTTATATAAATGCTTATTTTTCTGGATTTTTTACCTGAGTTCATGACATTTACCCTCTTGAAGCTTACCATTATTCTTCCTTTCTCTGTTTTTCTGTGTCTCTCCTATAGCACTTATCCCAAAAATATCCATTTTATCTTCACAATTCTAAAATTCTTCAGACAGGAACTTTATTACCATAACTTTCTGTCCCCCTATTTTTCTCATTACTTTGCCCATAGATTGAAAAAAAAAAAAGTTGGCTGACTTGTTCTATGTTATGTGTTAAGGGAAATATGTTTTTATATAACTCTAAATTTTAGCAGAAAAGGAATAGGTTTCAGGCGATATAGTGCCCAAGAAAGTTAGTCATTATGAAGAAACCATTGCCTTTATGCTTTTTTCCATATTGAGCCATTAGCCAGAACTTCCAACTTGAGTAGCCTAGATTTTAATATTTGCAGTCCACATAGGGGTACACATCTCTACATATATAGCTAGGCAACCTTATATGAGAGGTGTCACTACCCTACTTACACTGAGGACAGACTTGAGGCTCTGAGAAGGCCAATACCTTTCCCAAGGTTATAGGTGAAAAAATTGTGGAGCTGGCCATGCCCACCATAGTGTGCTTGCTGAATTTGATACAATTTTTTGCTTTTAAGTTTTCTGTATAATCCCTTTCTCCTAACTGCTTGCCCAATATTTTATTCACTGAGCCATTTAAACAAAATTGGCCTGTATGTGCTTTTAAATTATTACTCTTATTTTTCAGATTTTGGTTTTTCTCTTAGCAATATTTAAACTGGGGAAGTCATTAGGAGATAAAGATTAAGACATGGCAGTGGATGTGTGAATTTGCGAGAATGAACATTCAAGGCATTAGAGGCAATTATGAGAATTTGAGGCATTCTCATATTAAATAAGTTGGAAACTATTGAAAGGTTTGGAGATACTGTGATACGATCTGACTTATATTTTTAAATAATCCATTTGGTTACTGCATTGAAAATAGATTATTGTAGGAAAAAGCTACAGCCTGGTGAGTGGTTAAGAGGCCATGGGAACAGTCAAAAAGAGAGAAAATGGTGGCTTGCACCAGTGAGTAGTGGTGGAGTGGTGAGAAATGATCATATTTAGGATATATTTCAGATTTATAGCCAGAAAAATATATTGATGCATAGTGCATGAGCTATTATAGAGAAAAAAAGAGTCAAGATAATATATAGGTTTTGGGCTGAGTAAACTGAGGACTGGAGTTGCCATACACTGTGACAGGGAACACTGTACGTAGAATAGGTTAAGGAGAATGAAGTCAGGAATTCTGTTTTGAACATATTATGTTTGGGATAATCATTAGAAATCTAAGAAAAAATGCTGAATAGGTGGTAAGAAATAGGAGTCTGCAGTTTCAGTGAGAGATCTAGGCTGAAGAAACAAATTTTGAAATGGTTTACTTATAGATGGTAATTAAATTCTTGAGGCACCTGGGTGGCTCAGTTGGTTAAACATCTGACTCTTGGTTTCAGCTCAGGTCATGATCTCAGGGTCGTGAGATTCAGCCTGCTTAAGATTTGCTCTCTCCCCCTCTCTCTGCCCCTCACCCCTTGAAAAAAAAAATAAAGTAAAAAAATAAAAACAAATTCTTGAGACTGGATGAGTTCACCAGAAGCTGAAGGGTAGATAGTAAAAAAAAGTGTTGGATGTATGTTAGATCTTTCTCTCTATCTAGTCCCCACTCTTCCCTACCTCTCATCTAGCTATCTAGCTCTTGGAGGGCAAGATCTCTATGCTTGATATTTTATGTATTCCCCACAATGCCAGCTATACATTAGGCCCTAATAAGTACTTACTGAATGCTGAGTGAGAAGCAAGCTACAAGTTATTTATAAACTGCAGTGGTTCAGACCATTTATCCTGCAGCATTAAAAAGGATTTAAAAATAATACCATTTCTGAAATTCCCAAGAGGGAGTAGTGCCATCTTCAAAGAAAAGGATCATCTGAAAGAGTTTTTCAGTCATGTGGAGACTTTTTCAACTTTCTGAAAGGTCATCTTAAAGCTGCTTGTGAACAGAGCATAGGGAAGAAATCTCTGTCTGAAATGCCCAACTGTAAATCCACAAATCAATGAAATGCAAACTAAGGATAATGACTAGAATTGAGTGGATTTTTATTTTCATTACAGTAAAATTTTCAATCATTCTAGAATTCACTTAAGATGACTATTATAGATGCTTTTAGAGCTCCAGCTCAGGAGAATATAAGCTTGTTGTAAATGACAAAGAACTAGCTCTCAGACACAGTCTGTCTGTGAGAAGCGAATCTATACTTGCTATTCTCTTAGTGATTCTGTACCCTATTATTTTTTTTTAAGGATTTTATTTATTTATTTGACAGAGAAAGAGAGATCAAAAGTAGGCAGAGAGGCAGGCAGAGAGAGAGGAGGAAGCAGGCTCCCTGCCAAGCAGAGAGCCCAATGCAGGCCTCGATCCCAGGACCCTGAGATTATGACCTGAGCTGAAGGCAGAGGCTTAACCAACTGAGCCACCCAGGGGCCCTCTGTGCCATATTTTCAGTGATGAGTAGGAGATACATTCAGATATCATCATTCAGGTATCAGCAGTCTCTGTGGTCCCCTCCTCCCTTGATACAGTTGAGTCTTGTAAGAAGCTCACTTGTTTGGGTATTTTGTTTTGTTTTGTTGTTGTTGTTCCTTTGTAAAGTTTACTTGTTTGAGAGAGAGAGAAACCGAGAATGCAGAATGGAGGGTCAGAGGTAGAGGGAGAAAGAATCTCATGCAGACTCTGTCCTCAGCGCTGATCCCAGTGGATCTATTTCATGACTCTGAGATCAGGACCTGAGCTGGAATGAGTCAGGCACTCAAACGGACTGCAAAACCAGGCACCCTCATTCATTTGCTTTTTGATAAGGAAAATCTTTATTTATTTTAAAGTCTGTCACTATAATATCATTAAATTACAAAGATAAAACTCAAAATGATTAATACCTAAAACAAGTGAAATCTATGGTATCTAAATGACAGGCAAGAGTAAACTCCAATTATCTCCCAAAGTATCATTCTATTTCTAAATATCTTTCCATACTGATATTAGTACATGAATTTAAAGTAAATTCCTCATATGAGGTTGATATATTCACTGCTAGATTTGAGCAAATCTTTAAAGATCATGTATGGTTTTGATGTTGTAATAAAGGATGATTTTGTTTCTCTTCAATATTAAAGTTGATCTTTGCATTTAGTAGTTAAAGTGCTCAACATTGCAAAACACAGAGAAAGAAGGGTTTATTCTTTATTGCATCAACTGCCTTCCTAGGTCAGAATAAATTTTTATTATACTTTTTTGCTTGTTCATATTTTTCTGTTTATAATTTCCAGATTAACACAGAACAAGCATCCTAATGGAATGAGCATCCTAAATAAAAATGGCCAGTCAAGCTAAACACAGTGCCCTAAGATTATGTCCATAGAAACATATACAATTTCATGAAATGGTCTTTGAAAATTACTTAGATATCCTCACTCAAATCTGCATTCTATTTTATGCCTGGAAGTTATCTTACTTACTAACTTTACCCCCAAATGGGGATAAGAGACAGATGAAAATCTAGGTAATAGGTGGTAGTGAAAGCCAATGGTGAATATCAGGATTTATGTATCCTCTAGTAATGAGATTTTCTCACGATAGCCCCAGTCTCTATATTATCTTGGCTTAGACTGATGAATCAGTCTGTTAATTTATATTCTATAATCTACCACATCTTTTTAATTCTATACATATTTTACATAATTGTGGTTTGTCCTTGCCTATAAGTTCTCTTCAAACCTGAGAGGTATTCCTGGACAGTATCATTCCCTTTGGCAAATACTCTCTGTTTTTTAGCTTTGAGTCAAGACTTATTATTCACTAGTTATCTGTGCTTGCTGTCTATTAGACCAAGTACTTACTGATTCAAGTACTTTATCTGATTGAATTGCTCCTTACTGTTTGTAATGTCTGCCAATTAAATATCACCTGCAAGTTTAGAAAATTGCCCCTACATCCATCCATTCACTAAGTCATTTGAATCTACATCACTTATTTCCTTTCACAGATCTCTTTTTATCCTTCTTCATCAATGCTAAAATTGTTCACTATCAACAACAAATATTGTTGGCCATTTTTTTTCTTCTCTACTTACATAAATATAGCTTATGCATCTCCCACATCTATGCCCTAGCCCCATCCTATATGCATTTACAGTGGATATTTTTTTAAGTTTTTTTATTTGAAAGGTAGAGGGACAGTACAAGCAGGCAGAATGATAGGTACAGGAAGAGGGAGAAGCAGATTCCTCACTGAGCAGGGATTCCCAAAATGGGACTTGGATCCTAGCACCCTGGGATCATGAACTGAGCTGAAGGCAACTGCTTAACTGACTGAGCCACCCAGGTGCCCTGTACAGTGAATTATTTTTGAGCACTCAACATTCAGACAAATAACCATGCATTCTTACAACCACATGTATTTTTTGAACTTCCTGCCTGACTGGAGCTGACATATTCTGGGAAACTCAATTAGTCCATTAATACTTGTTTAATCTAATTTAGAGTCCAATTTTAATTCTCCAAAGGGATGTCTTTCCTCTATATGTATTTTATCCTGACTTCCTTTGCAAAGCTACCTTTCATTTCACAAGGCTTGTAAGCATTTGTCACTGTATGACATAAGTGTGGGGAGGAGTTCTTTGGTGAATGAAGTTTCATTGGTGGATACAGATATTTTCAAGGCCAGTTTGCAATAATGGAAATTTCTAATGGGAATATGTAAGGATTTTTTGTGATCATGTGACATATCTGCCCTTAGGCACCCCACTAAGAATCCTCTTCATCTATAAGCATCACTCCTCATTCACTGCCTTTGCTCCCCACAAAGGGAGCAACTCCAGTTTACATCCCAGCTCACTACTTCTGCCTTGTTTAAGACCAATGGAATCATTCCAAACTAAACTTCTTAGGGAATGAGATGACAATGGTGATAACTGTCACACCTCCTGAAACTTGTTCTGGTGGGCTTCTCTTTATGTCTGATGTCTTCCCAACTGCTCCTAGTACTCCCCTCTCCAGAGTGGATGAGAAAGGGGGCAACTCACCACTTACTCAAGTCTTCTGAACTCTCCTCCCAAAGTGAGATCCCTCTTCCCTCTAGCTTTTTGGTTTCTCCTAGCGGCAAAATAACATCAACCCTCCTTATCTAGGCTCAAATGCAACAATTTAGGACCTAAATAAGCATTTTTACATGATATTCATGTTAATCCAACACTCCCAATTTGATTTTTATAATGGAGGCGAGAGAAATAACTGTATTTACTAAACTTTTGGGTCATAGACATCATTCATATGGGTTTCAGATAAATTTTTTTTTAAGATTTTATTTATTTATTGACAGAGAGAGATCACAAGTAGACAGAGAGGCAGGCAGAGAGAGAAGAGGAAGCAGGCTCCCCACTGAGCAGAGAGCCCGATGTGGGCCTCAATCCCAGGACCCTGAGATCATGACCTGAGCTGAAAGCAGAGGCTTTAAAACACTGAGCCACCCAGATGCCCCCAGATGAATTTTTATTAATCGCTACTAGACATTTGCATTGGGATGTTCTTCAGATAGCACAGACCAAAATGTCTATAGCCAGGCTCTGTATTGTAATTGTCCTTTCCCAGCCAGCTGTCCTTCTAAATGCCCTATTTCTGTCATCAAGTGTCCATCTCCTCATTCTCTTCTGCCAAATTTCTCACCAAATATCAACATCTCCTTTTATTTTCTCCTCAAAGTTATCAACTTCTAGTAATTATATCTTGGTTTATTGATTGTTTTCTCAAACTCATACTTTTTATTAATTCCCTATTGCTACTGTTTTAGTTTAGGCACTCCTTTATTCCTCTCTGGATTGTTGGAAAAGCCATTTTGTCTTTTCCTTCTTCACTCCATGCTTCCATGGCCCTACCACAGCTATCTTTCTTCAACATAAACTAAATCTCATTTTTCTCTTATGTAAAAACCTTTCATAATTTTCACCAGCTAAATGATAAAGTCTAAACTCTTTAGCATGGAAAACATGCTTTTATATTTATCCCTATTGTTCCCTCTCATACTCCTACTCATCTTTGAGACCTAGCTCAAATTTTCCCTCTTCCGTGAAATTTTTTTAGCTCCACAGGCAGGGGCTACCACTTTGCTCCTGTGGTTGCCATGGTACCCTGTATGTACTACTTTATGGCATTTATCACACTGTATTTTAATTATTTATTTACACAAGTGACTTCTGTATTAAATGTGATATCTTTGAAGGCAGGAACAATGTCTTCCATTCATTTGTACCTATGCTGCTAGGCAAGGTGCCTAGAATATAGCATGTATTCAAAAATGTGTAGGGGTGAACGGATGAATATAGGGCATTCTGCTTGGCATACAAAATAAATACAACCTCAGCCTTCAGCTATCCAAAAATGCAAAGAAAAGATCTCTCTCTGTCTCTGTTTCTGTCTCTGTCTCTGTCTCTCTGTATGTGTGTCTATGTTCCAAAGGGGCAGTTGGAGAAGAAGTGGATAGATGTACTCAGAAGACAGGATTATCAAGATATGGGAATGGTTTGAAAGCCTTATGAGTTACATTGGGTTGAAAATTTAGGGAGATGAACTGAGTAAAGACAGTCAAGGCAGATTGAAGCTGAATGCGATCTATATGGAGTATGATAAAACCTTAAAAGGAGGTGAGACACAGATTGCAGAAAATGGTACGTGTTTCTCAGGAGTTTTAAGCTTTTTTAAAAAGGGAAAGAAGAGACAGGTTTTTGAGAAAGAAGTGAGAGTTTTTGGGAAGTATAGAAGTGCAAAAGTTTTTAGCCACTTCCCAAATCCTTCTCCATATAATTTTATTTTTGTCTTCTACTCATACCCATTCTAACTCCATCTGAAACTTCTTTAATGTTCAGGTCTCAAAAACTTGTGTTGAGCTGTTTCTGAGTATTATTTTCCTCACTTTCATGTGGCTTGCTATCTTAAAATGTTTTAATGGCAAAACTTACACTAGAACTCTCTTCCCCTTTGTACACTGGTAAAGGAGTTAAGAAATTTGATCCTAGATGCAAACTGTTTAGGTTCAAATTCCGAATTTTCTACAGCTTGGCTAAGTGACCATGGCAAGTTACTTTACCTTTCTCTAACTGTTTCATCATCTGAAGTGTTCAGATAATAGTAGCATCTACTTCATGTAGTTGTTGTGAGTACAGAGAGCTAATAATGCAAAATATGTAAAATTTTTCAGCAATAGCAAGCTTTATATAATTGATAATAATTATTCTTTGGTTGATTTCATACTTTTTTTAAAATTCCCTTGGTACCTGTGTTAATTGACAATGCTGTCAAATATACTGTCAACTGAAATATGTACCTCTCATTCTAATGATGTTCTATTTTTATCGAGAAACAGGCATATAAAAGGGTTCCAAGCTATATAACACAGAGATGTGGCTTTTTCCTTATAAAAGTACTAACTTATCTTTTTTAACCTTTTTGTTGTTCTACTATACTACAATATATTTCCTTTTAGATTTATATTGCTTATCAATTTCCTTTCTTGAAACTCTAAATTCATATCATTTATAGCTTTACCTACTGGCATCTTAGCATTTCTTTCTTTCTTTCTTTCTTTCTTTCTTTCTTTCTTTCTTTCTTTCTTTCTTTCTTTCTTTCTTTCTTTCTTTCAAGATTTTATTTATTTGTCAGAGAGAGAGAGAGAACACAAGCAGGGGAGCAGCAGGCAGAGGGAGAAGGAGACAGAGGGAGCATAAGCATGGAGTCTGATGCAGGACTTGATCCCAGGATACTGGGATCATGACCTA